>CM074733.1:126118147-126506145 GCA_037367245.1 Phrynocephalus guinanensis
TTTTAGGAGGGGTTAACGAAGAGCATAATGTTGGATTTAGGTCTGTTATCTGAAATATAGTTTGATCTAATACTTCTAATTATGTCACAGGGTAGATTTGATTTAAATCATATTGATTTAATTATTTAAATCATTATGTAAATAAAAATGGATTTTTGACAATTTAAATAAAAATTCTAATTTATTTGAACCAGTTGCTTATTTTAAAAACCATTTACCTTTATCTGTTATATAAGCCTTTCCTAGTATTTCAGTTTAAGTAAATATAATTTTAATACAGCATAACATTTTAGTAATACATTTTTAACTTTGATGTAACTGCAGCTCTTTAATATTGGATGGTATTGATCGACAGAGTACCTGTGAATTGGAAGTGGATGCAGTGGCTGCTGACATTTTGAATAGGTTGGATATTGAAGGTAAATTATATTTTATCTGGACACAGGGTTTTTTAAAGTACTTGACCCAGTGTATATTCAGTGTTGTTTAAAATTTCTTATTTTATTTACTAATGTTCTATATTGTACCAACTAGCAAAATCACTACTCAATAAACAATAAAGTAGTACAGTACTCCCCCCCCATCTGCTGATTCACCAGCGTCAGATTCCGTTTGGTGATCAGCGGGCACTGGGAAGGTTGGAGCCGGGTGATGAGGAGGGCAGGTGGCCAGCGTCAGTAAAGTCCCCCCCCCCTAGCTTGCTGCCACCGCTGCGCAGCTGCCCTCCTTAGTGAGGATGGCTGCAGCAGCAGCCAGGGGAAGGGGGAATAAAACCTCCTCAGCAACGCTGCCGTTGACAATGGCCACGGATGGTGAGGTGCTGGGACGAAATATTTCACCTCTGACAGCCCCCCCCCCCCGATGCTGGGTAGTGCGGTGGCAGAGAAGAAAGCAGTTGGCTGGTGGTGGCCACGGCGGAGAGGAGAAAGAAAAAAACAAGAAAAACTTTATTCCCTCTTTGAGTCTGATGCTGCTGCAGGCCAGCCAGCTGCCCTCCTCGCCACCACTGCCATGCTACCCAGCATTTGGGTATTTCCCCGGCACCCCACCACCCCTGTTGCCACCGGCAACCCGGATAAGAGCGTTTACTCTTATCCATGGATTTTGCTATTCACAGGAGGGGGCTGTCCTGGAACCGATCCCCTGTGCATACGGCAGTCGTACTGTATAACAAAAATAGTTAAATAATAACCAAAGGGTATGAAATAGCAAAACATTTAACTTTATAGAAAGCAAAGCAAAGTGTTCTGCTTATATACTGCCCCATACCACTTCAAGTGGGTGGTGTACACTTTAATTATAGTATGTAGGATACACATTGAGCCCCTCCCCCTCACAACTCATTTTACTGACCTCAGAAGGATGGAAGGCTGAGGGACTGAACCCCAGGTCATGAGCACAGTTTTACCTGCAGTACAGACATCTAACCGCTGCTCCACAGGGTTCAGGATTAAATAGTTTTCAGTGCCATTTGAAATTACTGGTTTCTCAATAAGGCTGTGTGAAGGAATGAACATGACATTAGTTCCTTAATTATTCTTGTGTTGTGAACTGCTCCTGTACAGTATCTGCTTAAGGATTGATTTATATGCTTGGCATAAACGTTGCATATATTTTTACTTTAACAAGGAGCATATCAAACTTAATTTATAGAGAACAGTCTAATTATTGTGAAAAACAGTGATTCACAAAAACTCTTATAATATTTAATTTTAGTTATCTTAACACTTCTCCCTTTGAATTTGCCATGTTTCTTACTTTTGCAGCCCAGATTGGTCAAAACCCAGGTTTACAAGCAATATGGGAAGATGAGAAACAACGACGTAGAGAAAACAAGGAGTCCTCTCAGATTAGTCCTCCTAATTCACAAGGTAGATGACTATTTTTTGTTGGAACAAGAGGGATTTGCTTTAAATGAAACAAATTTAAGTCATTATTTGAATAATAATTTTCACAATGGAGAGAAGTGAAAAGCGGTGTGCCCCAGGGCTCTGTCCTGGGACCGGTGCTTTTCAATCTGTTCATAAATGACCTGGAGACAGGGATAAACAGTGAGGTGGCCAAGTTTGCCGATGACACAAAACTTTTCCGTGTGGTAAAAACCAGAGAAGATTGTGAAGAGCTCCAGAAGGATCTCTCCAAACTGGGGGAATGGGCTGAGAAATGGCAAATGCGTTTTAATGTAACCAAATGTAAAGTAATGCATATTGGGGCAAAAAATCCAAACTTCATCTATCAACTCATGGGCTCTGAGTTATCCGTGACGGATCAGGAAAGAGATCTTGGTGTGTTGGTGGACAGCTCCATGAAGGTGTCTCCCCAATGTGTGGCAGCGGTGAAGAAGGCCAATTCCATGCTAGGGATGATCAAAAAGGGGATTGAAAATAAAACAGCCAACATTATAATGCCATTATACAAAACAATAGTAAGGCCCCACCTGGAGTATTGTGTACAATTCCGGTCACCGCATCTCAAGAAAGACATAGTGAACTGGAAAAGGTTCAGAGGAGAGCGACTAAAATGATTACTGGGCTGGGGCACCTCCCTTATGAAGAAAGGCTAAAACATTTGGGCCTCTTTAGTCTGGAAAAAAGGCGCTTGAGGGGGGATATGATTGAGACATACAAAATAATGCAGGGTATGAGTAAAGTGGATAGAGGGAAGCTCTTCTCCCTCTCCCAAAATACCAGAACTAGGGGACATACACTCAAATTGAGGGCTGGGAGAGTAAGAACTGACAAAAGAAAATATTTTTTCACCCAGCGCGTTGTAAGTCTATGGAACTCCCTGCCACACAATGTGGTGATGGCATCTGACCTGGATGCCTTCAAAAGGGGATTGGACAGATTCCTGGAGGAAAAGTCCATCACAGGTTACAAACCATGATGGAGATGTGTAACCTCCAGGGTTTAAACCAGGGTACTTCAAGGGCCAGATGCAGGAGAGTGGTATCAAGAGACAGATATCTAGTATCATGCGCTCCCAAACACATCTGGTGGGGCCGCTGTGAGATACAGGAAGCTGGACTAGATGGGCCTTTGGCCTGATCCAGCAAGGCTCTTCTTATGTTCTTATGTAATGACAATTTAAATAAAAATCCCTTTTTGAAATTTAAATCAAATTGATTTTTAAAATAATCATTGGTTTTTATCCAACCTGTTTTGCAGACAAGTACATGTTACAGGACATCATATGATGAAGCATTTATTCCTTGTTAGATTGCCAGGTTTATCTCTGAAATCAGGATGTCAGGAAACTTTCCCACAGTGATTACTCTGCATTATTTTGTGTAACATTTTAGTAGAATGAATAATATGTTCTGTGTAGAGAAAGGAATGAAAAATTACTTACATACCTCCATTTTATGTCATAAAATAAGACCACCCGTTTAATCAGTTCATTTCATATAAATACTTTAATACCTTGGTTTAAGAGTAACTTGGTTAAGAGCATTCTGTAAAACAAGCAAACATTTATTTTACATTTTGCCTTGATCAACAAGTAATGTCTTCATATTCAAGCACTGGAGCAGGTCACATGATCACAAGTCACTCTGGTGGCTCTCCCTCCCTCCCATTGCTGGTTTGTGAGTGATTGTCTGGAATGTTCCATCTCAGGCAGCCTCCAAAGTAGAGGGAGGAGAGAGGAATATAGGTGTTCCTTGCACCAGCCACAAACATTTTCAAAGGGGAGTGCAGGTTAGCGTTTTAGTTTTCTTTATATTTGTATTTTATTTTATTTGTTTTCAGCATTCTTATTTTTTCAGACCATTTCTAGTCATGGGGCAGCTGGGTAAGTGTGTATAGGGTTACAAATTGCACTTTATTATTGTCACATTAAAAATACAGAGTAAAATCCAGTTGTTAGGCCCAAGCAGGGCAGATTCTGCAACCAGGTATCTAAACCATGGTGTCTGGATATGGACTTCTAGCCAACTTCTTTTGAGAATTTTGACATTTTCTGTGTATAGTATGCAGTCTACGGGACCCCAGAACGAATTAGCTGAGTTTCCATTATTTCTTACATGGAAATTTACTTTGATATAAGAGTGTTTTGGTTTGCAAGCGTATTTCCGAAACGAATTATGCTTGCAAACCAAGGTATTCCTGTAGAATATTACTGTAAGGGGCCTCATAGAGGCCTTTTATCTACTGAAAGCTGAAAATGCATTTTGGCAAAATATACATAGACAAGAATCATGATGGTTGTAGGTGTGTAAGTTACATTATGTAATTCACTGCAACATGATGCCAGTCATATTAAAAAGTGTGTGCCTTTCATGCAATCACACATGTGCTTCTTCACCTGACCATTTTTTTATTAATTAACAACATTTTGCTGCAGTGAGTTGCACAATTTAACATACACATTGTACACCACTATAGTTCTGCCCATAATTAACTTATGTTTCTTTATGTTTGTTGCCTTTTTCAAGGTAGTTGTTTTCAATAATTTCTCTTTTGCTTTTTCATACCATGATCCTCCTCTTAGTTACACTACTTGTGTTTCTGTTGAAGAAGTTACAATTCAGAGTTCAGTCTGTAGCATGTAATGTAGTAAGTAGAGAGTAAAGTTGCTAAAATCAATTTCTGAGAAATTTTAGGTTGTCTACAAATAAGGATCTTTTGAGGGGTTGATACTACTTTTCTCCAAAATGTTATTTGACTAAGTTGGAAGTAAGTTGGTGTTGCTATACCTTTTTTTCCATAACTAAAGAGCGGGGATTTGTGACCTCAACAGAAAGTGAAAAAATCTTTCAGAAGAGACTGAAAGAAATCCTCAAGCAAAGTGATCTTTCTATGTAAGTAGTAATTTAGTTCTTAATCTTGTCTTATCATGTGGTGTGCAACTGTATTTAAAAGTGTTTTCCCTCCCATTAATTAGGACATTATCTGGATCATTGGACTACAGTACAGATGCACAAGAATTGTCTGCTGAGTTGACATTACACTCTGAGTTACCATCACCTAAAGTTGTTCCATGTTCGCCAGCAAATATGATTGAAGTGCATAGAGATAAAGAGTGGAACCCAGGTTAGAATTATTAGTACATTCAGTTCTTAAATCAAATATCTCTGCTCAGGACAGCAGGAGTGAGGAGGCAAAGACAGTTTGGTTGCAGTGCCACCACCTCTGATTTTTAAATTTTTGTCCACCTTTTTTTCATCAGATCGTTGGCACTAAAGTTGGTACCAAGTTGGCACAGTAATATATTGGTTTAAGAGTAACTTGGTTTAACAGTGTTTTGCAACACAAGCAAACATTTCTTCTAAATTTGGCCTTGATCAACAAGCAATGTCTTGATATACAAGCACTGAAGCAGGTCATATGATCACAAGTGAGCCAATAGCGGCTCTCCCTACCTCTGCTGGATTGTGAGTGATTGTCTGGAATGTTCTGTCCCAGGCAATCTCCAAAGTAGAGAGAGGAGAGAGGTTTTTATTTTTCTTTATACTGTATTTATATTTTTCTTATTCTTTCTTATTTTTCCAAACCATATCTACTCATGGGGCAGCTGGTTAAGCGTGTATAGGGCTACAAATTGCACTTTAGTATTGTCACATTAAAAATACAGAGTAAAATCTATTTGCTAATCCCAGGCAAAGCAGATTCCATAGCCAGCTACCTAACCATAAGAAAGATAACTGTGGGTCATATATTAAAATAGATATAAATGCTCAACAAATATGCATGTATTAATTTATTGTATAATGCTGAATAATTGGATGTAAAATTAAATAGCATTATGTTTTAATGATATATGACCACATGGGTAAAAGAAAGAAAGGAAATCTGTTCTGATTATCTTTGTTTTGAAAAACAGGATATAGATATTTAAAATGAATATGCTACTACTGTTTTAAGAACATTGCAGTACAAAGTGTTTCCATCTGCTGCCAGTAACAAATGTATCTGAACAAATTGTCCGATTCAGTTAGAGCAGTTTGAATGTGCTAATATCTTTAGCATTGCAGAACTGTTTTTATGAGAGTCACATTAACAAATAATGTGCAGGAATCTCATTTATCTTTTTAGGGGAATCTGTGATAAAATTTAAAGAGGATGATGCACTTATTAATGAAGAAGCCATTTTGAATATCATGGAAAACAGTCAGCATTTTCAATCCTCCTCTCAAAGGTTTAATAATACACCAGTTCTCAGTAAGTATTAGCCTTTTTTAAAAGTAAATAAAATTATTCAGTATACTGCCAGTATTATCACTTTTGTTCCAAGTAGTCTGTCTGTCTGTCTGTCTATCATGCTGTACTGTGCTGTCCACTGATTAAGGAAAGGTTTGATATTAAGTGATTTGGTACAGTTTGGTGCAAGTTTGATAGTAAAATAATAATTTACATTCTAGTAGAGAAGTTATAAGCATATTTCATCATAATTTATAATTATCTTAGAATTGTAGAACTGAAATTGATCCCTGTCGATCATGGAGTCCAGCCGTTCCCAAGGAAATGCAGTATTTCCTTCTATTAAAACAAATGTATTAAATCTATGAACGTAAACCATTTTAGAATAATAACTGTTTGTGATGAGAGATCATGCTCATAATGTTTTTATGAAGTATACCACCCAGAGTAGCCTTGTTGCTAGATGGTGTGACTGGGTTCAGGTTTAAAATTTGGCAGTTCTGTCCAATCAGCCTCCACAACAGGAGTCAAGGATGTGGAAAATAACTTTTTTATTTAATATATGGTTCATTCCATCTAACTCAACGTCAGGTTTTACAACCCTCTGCTTCCAACTACATGACAATTCTGGTATTTGATATGTGATTTTTAGAACTGGTGTGCTCCAAGGTCAGCAATATAGAAATCAGTCAATCAATCACTTTGGTTTTTCTTGCAGTAGACAATAGTGCTGATCAAGCCATGGTACATCTGTTAGCTGGATTAGAGGATGATGGATATGGCATTGAAAGACAAAGAACATTATCACAGCATCTTTCTTCTGGAAGTTCTCGAAATACCCAAAACAGTGATGATGAAGAAAATGAACCTGACATCGAAAAGGAAGAAAAGGAGCTGAGTTTGTTGATGTCACAGCGATGGGACAGCAGCCCCAATGATGTCACAGAAAAAAGAAGGTATAATTTGTTTGTGGAATTCAAGGTCTGGAAGAAATGGTACTAACTGGCTTGTGCCAAAATTCCATTCTCTTATAGCCAGGGTGAGCAAAAGGTGGCCTTTGGACCCATTTTCATGATCCCAGTGCCTCCCAAGTTTTAAAATCCCTCCATTTACTTCTCCCAAAGCTCCACGAATTTCCACAAAAATTGGCTGTTTCCTTTCCTGAAGTACTCCAAGAGTGGTAGTTTTGATTTCAGCAAGCTAAATTCTAATTTCTCCAAAATGAGCACCAGTAATGCATGCACCAACACATCTTATTTTGTTTTGTCTTGTAATATTTGTATGTTCTGATCCATTTCTGAGCCTCCAGAGAAATCTGTTGCATGATTGTCTACTTCTATCCTAAAGAAAGCCTTTGTGAAATGAAGAGTTCTGTGTAACATAAAGAAAGGTGTTTTAACAATAAGAAATGTCATTGGGGATGCAAATCCAAGTGCCACAACAAACAGCCATTTAAAAGAACCCAGATGTTACTAGGCAGTCTGGTTTAGAATGGTGTGACAGGAATTTCTTGTGTTTTCTAAAAACTACTCCAGAATTTATCTGTATTTCTATGGGGCATGTGGCACATTAAATTAGTGAAGAATAATATCAGTAATGTGTATATAATGTTTTTCTATCTCTGGTTGATTATTTCTTTACTGTTTTTAAAAAGGCATGATATAAATTGTGTAATAAAAGGCATATTTCTAATATTGATTGCTTGGACCCAAAGGTTTGAACTACAGTGGTACCTTGTATAAAGGAATTAATTTGTTCCAAATGAAATTATGTTATGCAAATTTTCCTTTATACAAATTTCCCATAGGAATGCATTGAAAATAGAGCAATCCCTAATCACAACCTTTTTATGTTGTACGGATTTGCCCCATAGACGATTCTGTTAAGCAAATTTTCCCTATCCAGAATTTTTTATGTTGCACAGATTTTACGTTATACAAACCGTTTGTTATATGTGGGTCCACTGTGTGTTTTTAAACTATGGCTTTGGACAGGGCTCATTTGCTCTAAATACCATTTAGCTTTGATTCTTATATTACATCAAATTATACAAGTTAAACAGGAAAATCTAGCCAGAAAAGAGACAAAAGGACCTATGGAATGTGAAAGCCATGGTGATATAACTGGTTAAATTGGAGATATAGGACAGATCCCCACTCAGTCAATAGGAAGCTCACTGTGACCCTTTTGCCAATGTAGCTTTTGAATACCTAAAATAAGTTGTATTTCCAGGTCAGTAAGCAGGAGTAAGAGTCAGAGTTCAAGTGGTGATAGCTCTTCAGACGATGATATGGACTGGAACGATGACCCTTTGCTGTTAGCAAGCCTGTCTATACCTCAGTTAGATGGAACTGCAGATGAAAACAGTGGTAAGCAGATGGAAAAGAGCTTGAGAATCTCATTTATTTTTCCATTGGAAAGAAATTCATTCTGTATTAGCTGGCTGGATAGCTGAGTGGATTAGGTGTCTGGCTGTGGCGCCTGTGGTTGGGAGTTCTGTTCTCCACTGTGCATCCCAGAAAAACTGGCTGTATGGCCTTAAGCAAGCTGCATAGCCCCATGCTACCCCCCAGAAGAAGGAAGTGGTATACAACTTTTTAGCGTCTCTATTAAGATAAATGGTTTTTGTTATATAGCTGCAGAAACTTTCTGAAGTAGCATTTGCAAGATAAATAGTTCAGGCTTTTTAAAATTCCATTGGTTCACCTCTTCAAGTTTCCTGGGTTCCAGACTTGAAGGTATCACATAGATATCACTACTAGATGACATTAAGAGAGGAAGGATTAGAAGATTTAATGCAGTTGGTTGTGCACATTACACAGAATGAAAATTTTGAATCTGGATCACACTTTTTGAAATGATCCATTTTTTTAATTCTTGAGCATCAGAAGATTCTTCCAACTCTGTGGGAAATTTTTTTAATGGAACTTAGTAGTTGTGGAGTTGTGTAAAATTTTACCTTTATCTGTACATGGACCTTTTGCTTCATAAATTATCTATGCCAGGCATAATGGTGTGGGAATGGTTCTTTATTAAGCTAACAGAGAATAACAGGGAAGAAGGCTGAATCAAGGTGTACCCAAAGTGAAACTTTTTCTTAGCCATCTGGCTGCCTGCTTAGGTGATGATGAGTGGACCCTATCTGGTCCTGTACTAAGGAGTTGGGAATGTCTTTGGCTTCATTCAAAAGGACTCACATGCCTTTGTTAATTGCTTTGTGAGCCAGTTCACTTACAGCAGAGAGGAATGCATACCCATCAGCATGTTTTGCTTCTACTGATTACAGTATCCTTCAGACACTGGGTTTAGCTACAGTGCAAGGCTTATAGATATTGACTTAATATACTGATTATTCATTAGTACATTAATACTTTTGCTCTGCCTAATGCATTTTGTTAATACTATTCATGCACAAACCACTGAGGAGGAATCTCCTCAACTGGATTCCCTTAATTCCACTCCTGTCTAGTAATCATTCATCATTTTCAAATAAGTTGATATTTTAGGAATATTATCTGGAAATAAAAACTTGAAACTGTTCTCTCTGTTCTCTTCTAGACAATCCTTTGAACAGTGAAGGTTCTCAGACTCACACTTCTGCAGTTGCAACAAGCAAAACATCTGTGAAGACATCAGTTTTCGACAAAGAGGTTGCTACTCTGGAACCTTCATCTTCTGCTAAGATTACCTTTCAGTGCAAACACACAAGTGCTCTTTCTTCTCATATTTTGAACAGTGATAATCTAGAACTTTCTCAGCCAAATATGGTAGACATAAGGCCTGAATTAGTAGTGTGTTCACTTCCAAAAGAAAGCACTTACAATGTAAAATACCCAACATCTTTCAACAATATCCTCCATTCTGAAAACTCTATCAAGGAAAATAATAAAAATGAAATACTCCCAGTCTCACATGAACCAGGCTATGAAAATATCTCATCAGTAAGTAGGCACTTGTCAAACAGAAAATACACTGGAATTAGAAAGACGGCAAAAGATGTCTCTCTCTCCATGAATAACCAAATTAGTGAAAGTATTTTGGCTAAAAATACTAACTTTTCAAATCTGAGTCGCTCCATGATGAAAGGATCCTCTGAAATAAATACTAGCAAAGCTAGTAGCACAAATTGCCCTTTTCCAGCACCAGAAAACTGTGAATCTGTGTCTGATTCAGAGGGTCATCAAATCAGCATCCAGACATCTGAAAATAACATTGACGGAGGAATTCTTAACAATATTAAAATTAGATATGAAGAATTTCAGGAGCATAAAGCTGAAAAAACAAATACAAATCAACAAGGATCACATTACATGTTTTTCCCCAGTGTTGTTCTTTCCAATTGTCTCAGTCGAACACAGAAATTAAGCCCTGTGACGTATAAGCTGAAAAAAGGCAAAAAGCAATCGAGATTGAAACTAAGCAAAAACAAAGTGGTTCTTGGCAGTCAGCAGTCTACAAATGTCTGTGATATTGGATCCACAAAAGACAGTTGCTGTGTACAAGGAAATGTTAGTCATACCATTCCTGATAAAGACAGTTCATTGCCAAATGATATCATGCAAGTTCCTCGTTCCTCAACTTCCTTTGCTTTTGAAAACAAAATGTGTATGGATTCTAGTAATTGTATTGACTGTCATTTTGAAGATGATGCTCAAGAATCTGAGCAAGCATTTGGATTATGTGGAAATAAATACACACTTCGAGCAAAACGCAAGATAAATTATGAGACGGAAGACAGTGAATCTAGTTTTGGCATGCACCATTCAAAAACCAATCTACCTCATTCTTTGGGAAATGAAGAAGACATGGATGGATCTAAAAAATTTCAAAAACGGAGAAGACTTTCTAAAAAATTGCCACCTGTTATTATAAAATATATTATTATTAATAGATTCAGAGGGAGAAAAAATATGCTTGTTAAACTCGGAAAAATAGATTCTAATGAAGAACGAGTTATACTTACAGAAGAAAAATTGAATCTCTATAAGAAGCTTGCACCTTTAAAGGACTTTTGGCCTGTAGTTCCCGATTCACCTGCAACCAAATATCCTATTTATCCGGTAGCACCAAAGAAGAGTCACAAAAGGAAAGCAAAGTGCAAGACTACGAAGAAAAAAGGTGGGAAGATACAAAATATGAATACTAAAACGATTAAAAGAGCCCTCTATTTCAGAAAAAGAGCACATGCTTTTCTTTGTCCCCCTCTTCCATCATATAGTGCTGAAGTGGAAGACTGTGACTTGATCTATAGTGATGTTATGTCTAAATTAGGTTTTCTGTCAGAAAGAAGTTCAAGTCCAGTTAGTGTATCCCCTCCTCGTTGCTGGTCTCCCACTGACCCCAATGCAGAAGATGTGACTAGTTTAGAAACAGAAACTTTAGTATTCAAGAATGCTAGCACATACAGCAATAACACTGTACATCCCTACATGGGAAAATGTGATCAATCAATAACTCAGGCCAAGAGAAATAGAAAGCAACTTGTTAGTGCTGCTGCAAGAACTAATAAAAAGAGGAAAAATAGTTTGGCCAGGAAACCAGGAAACAGTGTGAAGAAAAAGCCAAGAGCGAAACAAAAGCAAAAAGTGTCAAAATTGGCAACAGCTACAGACGAGAAAAGTAACGTTTCCCATGCTGCTGAAGTTAAGCTTGTGCTCAAGCACCACGATTTACCTGAAAGTTCTCACAGCTTGGGAGATCTACCGCCACATTATACCCAGAAAGAGATCTCAGCAGCAAGCTGTTCTGCAAGCCATCTGCCATCAGCACAACTTGCCTTGGCAGCTAATGCACAGGTAAATCCTTTGATCTATTTCCATTCCCTGTTAGAAAATGAAAAGCCTACAGGGCAACAAGGTTCACCTCTGACACAGGAGGACCTTCATGCAACCAAAATATCTATGGCATCTGGAAGGGAAAAAGCCAAAATAAGTATCCAAAGACCTGATAGTCACAGTGGTATATTTAGGACAATAGAACCCTCCTTAAGTCAGAATAATGTGTTTGAGCAGTCAAACCACGGATCTCAATTAACACAGAATACATACATTTCTAAGGATATCACGCTTAAGAAGGTAGAAGAGATTTCAAATTCTCAAAGCAGATTGTTATCCCCTATTGGAAATTCAAATGAAAAGTATGTATTTTCTGATACTAAGAAGACTGATCAGATCCATCCTGGTAATTTTTTGCATTGTAAAGATAATCAGCAGCAGATAGTTTATCTATCAGAAGCAACAAAACATACAGATCATATATCTTCTTTCTTTAAAACTTCTGAGGAAAGCCATGGACCTTTTCAGTTACCAAAAAAATGTTTTGTAGCTTCTTTGAGAAGCCCAGTTAAAAAATTAGGATGGGAGCAGAAGCAGAGAGGATTTGTTTTGGATATGCCACATTTTAACCCTGAAAAAAATATAAAACAGAGGTGTCTGTCAGAAGAAATCTCTCAAACCAAATCTGATTTCCAGTGTAAAGGCAAGACTCATGTAACTTCTTCAGCGTTCAGTGATGGACAATCTGGATTAGCTGTTTTGAAGGAATTACTCCAAAAGAGACAACAAAGAGTGAATGTAAACAACATGCATGAACAATTGTCAATAAAAAACCAATTGTGCAGAGGTGTTTCCTACCCTCCTGATCAAAACAAAGTTAAAAAAGCACGTTCCATTGCATCACCAAGGAAACCTCGTACTCCCAAGGATAAAAAATCTAAAGAAAAAACAGTCAAGCGATTTAAAAGATTCTGCAACCCAGCTAAATAGTAAGAGTAGCCATATTACACCTGTCAGTAGCCCAGTTTTTTATTCTGACCCAGGTCTTGAAAGCTGTTACTCACTTGAAGATAGCCTGTCACCTGATCATAGTTACAACTTTGATATTAACACCATAGGACAAACTGGATTTGGCAGTTTGTATTCAGCAAGTCAGTTTGCCCCAGCAGATCAAAATCTGCCTCAGAAGTTTCTAAGTGATGCAGCTCAGGACCTTCTTCCAAGTCAAGCTGCAGAAAGTGAACTTTTAAGTCATCATAGCAAACTATCTAAGGAAGAAAATCATTTTTCTTCAGACCCCACAACATGGTTAAGATCTGGCCCACTGAGTCCTCAGCTTTTTGATAAAAGGTGCTTGGATAACAGTGAAAACTTTCTCCACAGTCAGTGGAAAAACAATATTCTTCCATCAACATCTCAGTCTGATTTGCCAGTTGATGTGCAACTGCAAGAAGCATGCCAGAAGGAGCAGTTTCAGTTGGACAGAAATGCAATGAAGAAAGGGATTTTTCTTAGTCTTTCATCACCAAATAGTGAATGGAGTCAACCCCACTTTAGAAAGGAAACTATTTCTGAACCCAGTCAGTCACTTGACTCAGTTAGTGTATCTTTTTCCTCCATTTTATCTTCACCAGATGGTGAACTTATGGATGCAATGTCAGAAGATCTAGAGCTGTATATTTCCAGAAACAATGAAGGATTAACACCAACCCCAGATAGTTCACCAAGATCTACTAATTCCCCAACACAGTCAAAGAATGGAAGTTCCATACCTCGTGCTGCTCACATCCTTAAACCCCTTATGTCCCCTCCAAGCCGTGAAGAGATCACATCAACTTTACTGGATCATAATCTGGCAGAAACAATTTATCAGGAACCATTTTGCAGCAACCCTTCTGATGCCCCAGAAAAGCCCAGGTAATACAGATGGTTGGATGATTTTCTCTAATCATGCTTATTTTAAAATTTCATTTATGAAAATAAAAAAATAGATAAAGGTCTTGTATCTAATTTCTCTCCTGATCTTGTAAATAAGGGCTAGAACTCCCTGGGGTTAAAACAGCTTTCATATATAAAGTGAAGTGGTTCTGATTCGTTTTTCAAAGATACAGATCCAGGGCACCCTGTGCAGGATTTCTTTGTCGGAAATTTATTAGAACTTGACATTTTTCTTGTTTGTTAAAAACATTGTTGCACTAACTTAGTTATTCATAAATAATAATTTTTATGTGTTACAGATTTCAAAAGTATTTTTCGTTCTTACCTTTGAATAAGAAAAAACATTTATATGTGCTAATGTTGCATTGAAGCCATATTTTAATATTGCAATGTATTTATAAATTTAAATACAATAATGGCCATATCCTATTGATGATCCTGTATTGTTTCTATCACTGGCTATAGCCGGTTGACAAAGTGCTGGGGTGTGTCTCAGTTGCATGTCTGCACAACTGAGATGTTTTCTGGCCCCTTGTCTTTTGACCACAAGTGATGCAAATTTTATGTGAACATTGATTGAATGCCAGCTAATAAAATGTTTAATAAAATCACTGGCAATTTTTTAACTCGGCCTGATCTCCTGTTTGTGCAGCTATATCTATGTAAGGCTGGTGATGTAATCAGTAGGATGATTTTCCTCCAGATGATGAAAGGTATTGCACAGAAACTTTAATAGCCACAGGTTGGATGAGAGAAGTGCTTACTTTCTGAAAAACTACCCCTTACATTGATGTAGTTGCTCATACGGGATTTCAGACTTTGTCTTATTAGAAAATAACGGAAAGTATTATTTTCACAGAGAGATTGGTGGAAGACTACTTACAGTTGAAACTAGACTACCAAATGACCTGCTTGAGTTTGAGGGGGACTTCTCACTGGAAGGGCTAAGGCTATGGAAGACTGCCTTTCTGGCAATGGCTCAAAGTCCTCGATCCGGATCTCCCCTTCGTAATAGCCAGTCAACTACTGACAAAAAACAAAAAAATTGTCACAAAGCTGGTGATGACAAAAAGATTGTCATCATGCCTTGCAAATGTGCACCAGGTTACCAACAAGTTCAGGCATGGCTTCAGAGAAGATTTTGAACTTTTTAGGAAAAAGACTGTTGTCAAATTGGCTGAAATAGAAAAGGCTGGTGAGAGTGTGGACTGCCCTTCATTGCTTAAAAATCTGTGTTATCAGATGGTCAAGGTAGCTGAGGATTCCAGCAAACCTGCTGTTCAAGCAGAAGATGTAGGTTTTTCATCTTCAAGTCCTGCTTCACCACACACAGTAGAAAATGGTGGTACAGATGCCACTGAACTGGGCCACGATGCATTAAAGAAACACAAAGTATCACATGTCACTGCAGAGGTGGAGATAAGCAGAGATGAAGAGGGTTGTCTTAAATGTAGTCCCCCTGATTCCCCAGGACTTCCTCCCTGGCAGCAGGTGGCATCCCCTGATTCCAAACAGTCTAGCTCTGAAGACTTGGAGGGCATTTTGTCAGCTCTGGAAGAAACTGAAACACTAGCTGAGAATGAACAGAAACGTTTCATAAAAGAAAGCAAGATACTCTTAAATGTCTCCCCATTGTTCAGCAAAGAATTTGATAGCAATTCTGAAGCTATTTGCCTGCATAGTACACCCATTAGGGAGAGAATGTCTGAAGAAAAAATACCAGAAGAACATGGATTTTCTTCGCTGTTGCCAGGTAAGCTTACAAAAAGTGTCGTGCAGAGTTGGAAGCTAGGATTGGTCCAGTATAAGATTGAAACTAGATGTGCTAGACAAGTGTCTTAAGATTTCCAAAGGTAAAGTAGATAAAACCTGTCAAAATACTTAACTACTCTAAAAAACTTAATGTAGAGTCAGTACAACCAATATAACAAAGAGCATTTTTATACATGAAATAGTACTTTTAATTTTACGATTAACAGTATAAAGTGTTTTGGTGTTGGGTCTTCCATGTGTTGATACTGAATTGATTTTTTTTTTAAAAAAGCATTTTGAATCATTACATAAATTGAATGCTGTCTTATATTGAGTCAGACCTATTGGCCTATCTCTGTTGTACTGACTTGTAGCAGCTCTCTGTGACTTCTGAAAGAAGTCTTTCCTAGCTCTACCTTGACATATCTGCAATTCAACTTGCAAGGTTTTTTTTTTAAATAAGAAGAGTGGTTATGGTTCCTATGTATTTAAAAGAAATCACACTTTAGTTCTGAAGAAGCAGAATGTATTAATGTGTGAACGATTGATATATGCACTTACTGACCACTTTGCCTAATTCTCTTTTCCAGGACCAAACATCCAGAAATTAAATTGCAGAAGAAGAAATAATGTTGATGCTCTTCGAAAAGTACTTTTGACAACACATGTTAAGGTAAAAAGAGATTAAAAATAAATTTACTCTTTGATTAGGTTCGACTTCAGTTATTTATTTCCTGGTTCTGAACATGGTTTCAGAGACTAACTGCAGGAAGAGAAATTCCATTTGAACATTAGGAGGAACTTCATGACGGTTAGAGCTGTCCGGCAGTGGGATATGCTGCCACGGAGGGTAGTGGAGTCTCCTTCTTTGGAGGTTTTTAAACAGAGGCTGGATGGCCACCTGTCAGAAATACTGTGATGGGGGTTCCTGCATGGCAGGGGGTTGGACTGGATGGCCCTTGAGGTCTCTTCCAACTTTTAGATTCTGTGTGTTCCCTGTATTGTAGTCTATAATAATTTGCTATGGATCACTTTTCAAAGCCCATTTTAAAAGTTCTCCATTAACAAATTAGTGATTGGCTACATTAACAGGGTGACTTTCCTGAGAGTGACATAGCCTGTCCGGCTGCTTTGAGATATAACCCTCTTTTTCTAGGACATCTTCTTTTTAGCTCAGTTGTGGGGGGGGGAGAAAGGAGTGATGGAATTTCTAGTCCAAATCCTTTGAAATATAGTGCTTTTTTAAAAAAAAAATCAGGAGCATCTTAAGTTATTGTTTGATGAAGAAAAATCAGAGCTCCTGGCTGGCTGGCTAAAGAAAGAGGTGCTGGACAAACAAGTTCAAATTTCCAAGTAGCTGGCTATATTGTGATGCTATTACAAACTTAATTTGGTTAGGTGGTGAAATTTTAATAACGGATTTGAGAAGAGAATATAAAATAAAAACAAAACAAAATTACAGAATTTAAAATAAAATTGGGTAGCAGTGGGAGAGATACCCATGTCTGTGAAGATTCTCAGTCATCCAGGTGAGTTTATCTGGAAGTTGAGTCATGGCAACTGGACTTCTTTTCTTAATAGATTGAAACGTTTTGCTGCTCATCCAGACAGCTTCATCAGTCTGAGAAAAGCTAGTTGCGAGTCCTCTATTTTGGCCTCATGTCACCCTGGTCTGAAATAGGCTCATAAGATGAACAATGGCAGTGGGAGAGATACCCGTGTTTTTTGTAACATAGACCATAGGGTCGCAGCAAGTTAAAGACTGTTAAGTTTAATTTTACAAAAGCGTACATGGATTGTGGTCTACATCTAGACATTTATGGAGATGATAAGATTAAGTAGATATGAAACAGGTTGTGGTGCTTGTGAATTTTACACTTTCCCTCCCCAAGAACTCCCTCTTCTACCCAAGTATGTGTATAAATATCTGAGTACTTGGAAAACACTTTATGCAACTGATAAAGTGGGCTGCAGTACACAAGAGCCTGTAAAACATGTTAGTCTTAAAGGTGGAACAGTATCAGGCAAAACCAAAAGAAATATAAAAAATAAAGAAGACAAAATGTGATGGCACTTTAAAGACAAACTGCTATGTTTTAATTGGGTTTTCATGGACAAGTGAAGATGTTATAAGAATCTTGATTTTATTTAGAAAGAGTTTCGGGTTCCAGAGTGCACACAGAATTCATTTAGCCAGGGGGGTCTGAGACAGGACATCTGGCCCTTGTATTAATAAAACAGCCCAAAAGGAGTGAGCAAACTCATCCTTTCATAGAACCTATTCACTCTTTTAATGAGCAGTGAGTTCAGTGAAATCCATTCCCTTTGCAGAGATTGTTCTTTTGTCCAGTGATATATTATTTGTTTATTTATTTATTCTCAATTTCTGGTGTCAATGTATACTTTCACCTGTCTTTTTAAAGATCCATTTATGAGCCACCTTTGATTCCAGTCTGGGGGAAAGGAGAAAAAAGTCAAATATATAAATTGTCCGGTATTTGGTCTGGGCAGAAGTAATATATTAACAAGAAAATAGTGCTTTTGTTGTTTTATGTTTTTTTTAACAGAACCAGTTCACTGCTCTAAGCACTCCAAAGAAAGAGCCTTCTCAGATAGAAGGACCATCTTTAAACAACTCCTATGGTTTTAAAATAAGTATGCAAAATCTTCAGGAAGCAAAGAATTTACATGAGGTAGTTTCTCTCATTGATTATATTCTTAATGTTGTTCTATTTATATTTCTCAGGTCTCCTTTTGCTGATACGTTTTATTTGTAAGAGAAGAGAAGTATATTTGAATCAAAATGTATTGTAGACTGAAGGGCTTTCATAGAAACCCCTTTTCCACCACAGCCACACTGCTCCTCCTTGTTCTGGGGTGGGAGAGCCCAGGGGGGAGTCACATGTTATGAAGACAATGGACGTTTGGCTAGAACTGTATCCCCCCCCCCCCCCGCGCGCGCGCAAAACACCCTGATCTCCCAAGCTTAGAGATGCTCTGTAGAGTTTAACACAAAAAAATAATTTCTCAACGCTAGGCACCGAGAACTAGTACACCAGCTTTGCAAGGAAGATTCCACCACTCCCACACACAAGCACTGGGGGGGGGAAATCCCAGTACTGTAACTGGTTGAGGCAAGGTCTAGTTTCTGTACCATTAACCCTCACGATCAAAAATCTAGACAGGTGCTTGAAAGGATGTTTGTTGTTTTTTTTTTAAAAAAAGGGAAAGAAAATTCAAAAATGTCATAAGGACTAAAAGTAACAGAGGGTTATAAGAAATAGTTTTCAAAATGCCGTAGCAAATGTGGACACAAACTTAAAGCATCTTCTGTATTTTTCTATATATACTACACTGCCATATGGCAATCAAGCGCTTCCAGAGAAGAAGTGAAAGAGCAAAGTCAGTTTGGATTCTTCTCCCCCCCCCCCCGCTGTTTTCTTTTCTTTCCGAGAGCATTTGATTGCCCTCCCCTCTCCTTTGCAGGGGTCAGAGCCTTCTTTTCAGTGTGGAAAGGCACTTCTTAATGGGCTGCTCTATCCCAAGCCTTTCCCCACTGAATAGAAGGCTCCGATCCATCCAGAAAACAAAGTGCAGAGGACGGTAAACTCAGGACACTGAGGGTACACAAGGTCTACTGGAAGGAAAGGGAAACAGCAAGGTCAGTTGGGGGTTCTCCTCCATCCCACCCTGACCCCTTGGGAAAGGCTTACTTCCCTCCTTAATTTTAGAAAAAAAACAGTTTTGTATACAGGGAAAAATGTGGTAACTATTATGTCAGCTTCTCAGGCTCTTGCAGAAGCATAGAAGAGTACCTGAACTAAATGTTGTACCTGAACTGTATTTTGTGTACCCCAAGTTCTCAGATTCATTATACAGTGGTACCTTGTATAAAGGAATTAATTCGTTCCAAATGAAATTCTGTTAATCAAATTTTCCTTTATACAGATTTCCTATAGGAATGCATTGAAAACAGAGTAATCCCTAATTGTGACCATTTTATATTGTACGGATTTGCCCCATAGGCAATTCTGTTAAACAAATTTTCCCTATCTCCGGAATTTTTTATGTTGTGCATATTTTATGTTATACAAACCGTTTGTTATACAAGGGTCTACTGTAGTTAATGCCTGTTTTTACAGTCCTTTTTAAGACGTTGTTTTCTTTGTTTAAGAACAAAGGCTTTTTCTCATCATGGGTTGCCCAAGAGGATGCTTCCTAAAAATGGGTCTGCTGGCTCTTGAGGTGGAGGAGTTAGGGGTAAAACAAATAGTTTATTTTAATATTTAAATCACCTTGGCTCTTCAGTGTGTAGAACGGTCTTATTAGTTGGCAAGGGATCAGTATGTAGTTCAGGATGTTGTGCAGTTAACTTTTTTTAGGAGCTAGTTTTTTTTCAAACTTTCTTCATAGTTAAGGTCCTAAAAACATTTACAGTGGTTAATGTGTTATATAAATCATAGGGACTCTTTTATACTTTTCTGCATAGGTTCAACATCTTACAGTCTTCAGTATGGAGCTGCATGCTCGTACAAGAAGGGACTTGGAGGCTGATCCTGAATTTGATCCCATCTGTGCTCTATTCTACTGCATCTCTTCTGACACCCCATTGCCAGATACTAACAAAATGGAAATAACTGGTGCGATAGTGATTGATAAAGACAGAACAAGAACAAACTCCAGCCAAGGTTCTTATTTCACTTTTGTTTTCTTTAGAATTTATCCTTCAGTAGTTTGATTTTAATGCAATGAGGTAAATAGCACCCATATGTTAAAAAGTGATATTTACAGAGTTTTGCTAGACCTTAAACTCATGTCCTTTCACTGTGCAATCATGAAAAGCATAGTGGTTTCCACTTTATATCTTCCTGTGAACATTTGCAAGGGCCATGATGCTTGAGGAACAATATGATGTGTTTGCAATCATTGTTTAATGTTTCGGCATGTTTCTGCAGAGGTACTGAAGATATAAAGAGGAAAACATGTCTTGGATGGAAATTCTAAAAAAATCCTTGTTCTGGGCGAGACCTTTCTACCCTTTCAGGCTGTTTAAGAATTGCAGTTTTGGTGATCTGTCAAAATTAGTTTAAGTAGAAATGGAAAGTTAATTGTGTCAAATGTTCCATAAGGGTGGTTGTGTGGTTTTCTCTGCTCTTTGTAGGGTCTAAACAGGGCCCTTATTGTATTGTACCTTTTTGGCTTTGTTTAGACCAGTGATACTCAACCTGTGGCTGTAGAGCTGGATGCTCTTGAGGCCCTACAGGCGGCTCTCGCAGTGTAGGCATCTGATCGGCGCTCCACTCTTTATCAGGCAGCGCGGGGAGCATTGACCAAAAGGACCAGCAGCATGGGAGTCACTGAAGTACCTCCTCCCATAGGAGGAAAGCGAAGGAGCTGCTGGGATCCCCTCCCCACAGGTAAGAATAGTAATTGCCTCAAACCCAGCCGCCATAGAGGGAGAGACTGGGAAGCCTCCCTCTTTTCCCCAGCAGCTAATAGGGAATGAAGATCACAATGGCGGGGGAAACGTTGATGTGTCATAGCATTTCAATCTGTGGTGTTCTACTATGGTGAGACGACACCATCACAATTTATTGGAACTTCATACTGCAAAGGTTGCAATGTCAGGACTTTGTTCTACTCTGTAACAGCAATTCATGGCAAAGTGGGTCTCCAGCTGTTAAAGGTTGAGTACCACTGGTTTAGGCTAGTAACAAAAGAAAGTTGGGCTTAATGCTACTTTTTATTTACAGATATTTGTGGACTACCTAGGTCTGAATGAACACAGTATTAAAATACGTTAAACTAATCACCCTTGCAAAGTTTTACACTGATTACGATTAAGGGACAGAGAAGCATAAGAAATTCAGTAATATGCCAAAACATGCATCTCTCACCCACTGATTCTTAGTTATTAGGTCAAATACTTGCCTATCTTAGTAAAAATTAACATTTTTAATGCATCATGACTGCCTTGGTAAGTTCAGAAAGGAAAATGTTAAGTCTGGACAGTAATTAATGTTGAAACCTGTCATGTACTTTAAAAAAAATACTAATTATGTAAGAAATCACAATCAGCCAGAGAAACTGCAGGGTGTGTGTTCACATTTTGGATCGGCAATCTTTGACTCATTTTGTTTTATGTGGATATATTTGGTTTTTTTTAAAACATTACTTAGAACTGGTGAAACTGATAAGGTTTGTGTCAGCAATTATTTGGATTATTGTTCTTTCTTAGATATTGGATGCAGTCCTGCTTGTGCCAAGAATCTACCTATTGTTTTTCCCCTGCTTAATAACCAGAGTCTGGGCAGGGGATAGTCCTTGAATATATCCTGCAGTGAACATCATGGTTTGGTAATCACAATAGACATAGAGGGCTATACTTTTTCTCTCCTTGGCCCTAAAAAAATGTTTACTTAGCTCATAATGGTAGTCGCTGTGTAGCTGAAATGAGGCTCTTTAAACACAACTGATGTTATGTTAAGCTGATAACGTGTACTATGAAACAATTTGAAAAACATTTTCACTCCATACAGAGAGTGTGTGTACGTATTAATATATACAACCAGATATTTCTTCCAAGACAGGACTGATCTGCATCAAACTTGTGGTTGTAATAGGTCATAAGCATTTGATCATTAGACTCCTCTAGTATATTTATATGCAGTGTACCTAGGATGGACTCAAGTCATACAAAAAAAATCAAATATCATATATATTATTCAAATTTATAATCTGTTTCATTCTCCAAGCCAGAGAGAGTGGAATAATGTACTGTATTACTGATGTCTTGATTTAAAAAAATATGATTTTTTTCCCTAGACATACATTTTAATTTGCTTTGCAGGTCTCAGAGAACATGCCCCTTTGCTTACAAGATCTGGTATCTCGGGATTGGAAGTCACGTACACAGCTGATGAGAGAGCACTTTTCCAGGAGGTAGTGAATATTGTTAAAAGGTAGTGTGTCTGTGTCTCCTTCGGGGGATGGGTTCCCCCGTCTTTGAGTGTCTAGTTAAGCTGCTTCAGCTACTTCTTTGCTTTCTTCTTATTTGAACATTTTGAATTCTTAGGAAGTTCTGCTCATAACGAATACATTTGTCTTCTAAGGCACTCTATGGAAGTCTCCAAACAGACCTCTCATATCATTCTTACTGAAATTTTAATATTTCCAAAGTAAATATAAATTTTAAACCCTGAAGATTCTCTAAGGCTTTCATATCTTGAAGTACAAATAAGTCAGAACTATTATAATTTAAAATTAGAATTTAAAAAAGATTAGCAGCAACATTCATTAGTTTTAGTGTGATACAAATGAACTGGCATAAATAGGTATGAAGAAGACTAGCTCCTGCTTATGTGTGTTTTTTCCATTGGGAGACTCCTGCTTCCCCATATTTGGAGAACTACTCCTTTCCAAGTTTCTGACCTGTGTTTATAGCATCCTCTGATCATTTTATCTATGGAACCTCAGATGTGTCCTTTCTTCAAGTGAACTAACAAAGCTTCAAAGTCCTAGTATTACCAAGAAAGTAAACTGTGAAACATCTGGCCGGAGTAAATTCTCAAGGACACTGTGTGCTAGGCAGAGTACATTTGCAATTCTCTCTCTCTCCAGCTAGAACACTTCAGATGGCAATGGCATTGACTCAATCCAGGAAGCCAGAATACTAAAGAGTTGCTGAAAGCAACCAGCACAGGGTGGGTCCTGACGAAGCAGCGGATTCCTGTTCAGAGAAGACAAAATTACAGGTAAGGGAACTAATTTATCTCTCTATTTTTGGGAATCCGCTGCTCCGTCTGCCTTGGGAAGCAACTTGGAAGTAACAACGTACTTCTATTTTATTTTCCTTGAACTCCTCTACCATTTGATGAGAGTTGGAAAAACTATCATTCATTAACTCCCAGACATGCCAAAAGATAGCACATTAGAACTTCTTTTTATTTCTGAAGATTGTCAAATGAAGAATTCACTCATGAAGTCTTCGTTGGATGAAGAAAACACACTATTTTCTAAGTTCTTTGAGGTAAAATGTCAAAGCAGCTGGTTTTCTGCCTAGCAAACACTTGTTGAAGTTCCATGCATTCTGAGTATCTTTTTAAATTCTGGAATATAAGGAATACCTTCAAACATCTTGATTCAAAGTATTTTTACTCTGAGAACAATTGCAGTTATACTCTAGAAACATAAATATGACAGTTTATCAGATTTTTAGACATGCACGAGAAAAATAGTGTTTGTTCTTTTGCACCTCAAGTGAAATGTGTTCCTGATCTGTCCATGATGCCTTATCTACATCATTACTCTCTTCTTTCTTTGTCCGCTCCTCCTATTTTGTCTGGCTCTTTCATAAATATGCTGTGCAACTTGAATAAAAAACCCAAATATTTTTTGTTGATAACCATTATGTATCCCAAGTGAACCTTCATTGAACTCTGTGGAAGGGCTGTTAATCTGAATAATTGCTCAGTTGACAAACACACTGACTAAAGTGATTGTATGACATGTAATTACTTCAGCCGTTGTATACTGTTAGCTAAACTGAAAGTATAAAGGCATGGAGGGAGAGGTTGACAGAGGGCTGGAAATAAAACAAAATCATATCAGGTGAGCCTTATACTTTTTCTTTTCTCATTTCTATGCCCATAAGTCGAAAGTATTTTAAAACCAACTATGAATTGTTGTATAATTTGAACCCAAAAATTGTGTTTTATTTTAGCTAGAGTAAGACGAAACAAGTGAATTCTTAACTTGGCGTTTTGACATTGCCTTGTTTTCATTAAGATTATTTCAAATTAACAGTTGGAGGTTTATGTGACATGATACACTGGAATTAGCAGAAATAAAGGCTTCCAATCTCATACGCCACCAGAAAAAGAGGGGGAAAGATATGAGAGAAACCTATGCTTAATCCTTAGTTTTGAACCATGGTGTGCGATCATTGTATCCTCAGACTATACCTCAATCTGTCATAATGTATTGGCTTTCTGAAACTCAGGAATAGGATGGAAGAGCATAGTTTTGTAATAGTTAAATAGCTAAGAACTGTCTCTGTTTAAGATATTAAATAATGGCTAAGGGTAGGATGTTGAGGTTAGTATGGATGTGGGGAGAAGCACCTGCTTTAGCTTTTGGGATGTTTTTGTTGATTTCCAATTAGAGATGGGCATGAATCACCCGTTCATGCTGGTTTGGCCTTCAGACAAACAGGCGTTCCGCACTTCCCAGCCCCACCTCCTCCGGTGGATACCCAATCAAAGACAGTGCCCAAAGGAGGCAGGGCAGGAAAACTGGGGCACTGTCTCTAGGTGGGTATCCACCAGAGAAGGCAGGGCTAGGAACCACTGAACACCTGTTCATCCAAAGGACAAACCAGCATGAACTGCCAAACTGAGATTCGTGCCCATGTCTATTCCCAACAAAATCTCTTAAACTCAAATATATAATTTTAATGGGGAAATGGACACATGAGTTTTGTGTTCTTAAATGTTTCCCTCTTTGATTTGCCCTTTCCTTCACCTCTTATCTACCAAATTGCCCAGTTGCAACGGCTGTTGTTGCCAGCCGTCTTGCTGCCATTGTAGTCACTTTCTCATTTGTCTCTTCAGCTTGAAATCACCTCTGCATGCACACAAAACACAGCCCTGCAATTACAACCAGAAAGCTTTTGCATTTGCCCAGGATGACCTGCTAGTGCTTTCCTTCTGGGTCTCTCCTTAATTCAGTTGGCCCCAGTTCTTCCAGCACTGGAGAGAATTGTAGATAGCAAGCTAGCAAGATAAGGTACAGCACCTGTATGTGCTTGTGTAGTGCACATTCATCAGAGATGAATGCTCCGCCTTCAAGGGTCCAGTGTAGGGGGTTCTTGTGCACTCCTTTCTCTTCACCTTCCTCCAATTTTGACTGTTCAACTTGTTTTGTCATCTCTTGCTCCTTTTGCCATAATTCTCCTTTGCCCAGGCTAGAGTTTTTGTAGCGGACATGAACTGGGGAAATGTAATGAAAACAGCCGAGAAGGCAGGTTCCTTTCATGTTCAAAAAATATATATGCCAAAGATCTGTAAAGTTTTAAGGCAACTGCTGAAAGCTACTAAAACCAATGAAATGTTAAAGCTCATCATGTACATCCCTACTAATGGTAGCAAGTACCTTAAGATCTGAATCTTGAACAGTGTTCAGTGCTTCAAAGCCCTGCCTCCTCTGGATGCTGCTTCCGAATGGGCACTCACTAATGGAGGCAGGGCTTTGGAGCTCCAAACATTTGTTCAGCTGATAAACAAACCAGTTTGTCAGTTTGTGCCTGGTTTGTTTATCAGATCTAAAGCCTAACTTATATCATTATTGTTTGGGATACTGTTACAAACCATCTTGGTCCCTGGCTTACCTGATCAAGGTTTGATGGAGATAAGAGCAAACAAGTGGTACCTTGTATAAAGGAATTAATTCGTTCCAAATGAAATTATGTTAAGCAAATTTTCCTTTATACAAATTTCCATAGGAATGCATCGAAAATAGAGTCATCCAATTTTTATGTTGTACGGATTCTCCCCATAGGCGATTATGTTAAGCAAATTTCCCCTATCTCTGGAGTTTTTTATGTTGTACAAATATTATGTTATACAAGCTGTTTGTTATACAAGGGTCCACTGTATATAAGCATTTTGAAAGATGCCTTTCTATCTGTCAGCTTTTTGTTTGCTGCCTTGCAACAGAGCACATCAGAAGAAGAAAACTGAGAGATACCCCCCTCCCCCCCGTGAGGTAATAGAGTGAACTAAGAAGGAGTGCTAACAGGAATTTGACAGGGGAGAGACAGTAAGGTAAAGTAGTAAGGAAGGGGCCTACTATAGGAAGAGACAGAAGGAAAAACGAGACCCTTAAGGAGACAGCAGCACAGCTCTTTAGCAGCAGCAGCAGCCAAGCAAGAAACTGGAGGTGGAAGAACAGTAAGACAACGCAGAGGAGGAGAATTCTGAGGAGAGAGAAAAGATAATGGAGGAGTCACAGGAGCAGAAGAAATAGAAAACACTTCACCAATGGAACTGCAGAACTGCTTTTAGATTCTTGAAAAGGAGTCTGATAGGGAGGACATGAGAGAGGCTTAGGTTCAGCCAAGCAGAGTAACTGGAAGTGCACCCTACAAGAAAAAGAAAAGAGTGTTTGTTGTAGAAGAGTCCATACTGTATGGAATTGAAACTGAAAAATGCTGCCAGTACGCAGAAGAGGAAAGGAAAGGGAAATACTCCAAGTGAACAAGTTACAAAACTGGTGCCAACATGAGATAATTGGGATTTGGGACCACAGGCTGTGCTTCCTAGAAGATGGAATCCAAGGGCAGGAGATACTGACAGGAAAAGGAGTCCAATATGGGCAGGGTTTCTTGAAAAGAAAATTCTAAAGGCACAACTGCAAACAATTCCGACAAGAAAGAAAAATAGAACACAGCAGAAAAGGCCAATGTGATTTCACAAAAAGCTCAGCAATGGCCTAAACCTGATTCAGAAAGGGTACATATGAGAAATGGAGGGAAGCCCAGCCACAAAGGAAAAGTACAAACAGATAGCAAAGAATTTCAGGGACGGCACTAGGAAGACAAATGCTGAGTTGCTAAGAGCAACAAAAAAGCATTCTTCTGGTACATATATAGTAAAAGGCAAAGGAAAGAGTGGCTCAGCTACTCATTGGAGTTCTTTTTTAAGGATAAATGAAATGCCAGGTGATTGGAGAAGCGCTAACATCCCTATCTTCAAAAAGGGCAAACAAGGAGTAACTTGGGAACTGCAGACTAACCTGCCTGACATCAATCCCAGGGAAAATTCTTGAAAAGATTATAAAGCTTTCGCTCTCCAGGCTCCTTGAAAACAATGCAGTGATAACTAGAAGCTGACATGGATTTGTCAGGAGCAAATCCTGCCATACTGGTCTTATTTTGTCTTTTGATTGGGTAATCTCCCTGATAGATGGTGGCACTGCTGGGAATATAATATTTCTTGACATCATCAAAGCCTCTGACAGAGAGCCTCGTGATACTCTGATTCACAAGCGAAATAGGTCTGGCCTGGATACCACAAATGTTAGGTTACAGAATCATACTCAGAGAGTGTTTATCAATGGCTCCTTCTCAAACTGTGAGAATTTAACAGGTGGGGTACAACAAGGCTCAGTACTGGTCTCAGTACTGTTCAGACTATTTGATCTTGTACTGAATTATCATCTTCTTTGGGCCTTTTCACACGACCCCTAAGATCCGCTGACCACTTAAATTCGGACCAGAGATCTTAGGGGTTTGTCGCTGTTCCTGCGTTCCCACCCCCTCCGCACTCCTGGCTGCTGGCTGTGTGAGGGGAGGGAGAAAAAACAGGAAGAAAAGAGACGTGGCTCACCTCCGTTCTGCCTCTCGCTCTTGCCGCGGCAACATTCCAGTCTCTTAAGTAGCTCTTAAAGGGGTGGGAGCCAAAAAACAACAAACAGAAGCGAGGAGAGCCCCGCACTCACTATCGTTACACCGCATCACCTCCAGAGAGCAGGTACTTGAAAGGTGCGCTGGGACGCGCTAAAGTGGGCGTGGTTGCACTTAATTTCCTGTAAACTCCAGAGCTGGTGGGGAAACATTTTTAAGCTCCGGAGCTGGGAGCCATTTGCCCCGGAGTTTAGGGGTTGTGTATAAACGCCCTTTGTTAGGCTGTAGCTTATGAGCATGTAGAAAGGGTCTTGCCTAACCTATTGTCTCAATTACTTTTAACTGAAAATACTAGATATTAAACTCAAGAATGTCTGCTTATGAATGAGATCCTCCATCACTGAACCATAATCACTTCCCATTTTCATCTATGCATAGAAGAGTTCAGGACGTAACACCCATCATTAAAGTGGTGGAATTCATAAATGCCATTTTATTAATAACATGGGTGTATGTAGCCTCCCAGATGAGGTTGGGTTTTAGCTTAATCGCCACCCTTGAGCAAGCATGGTTGGTGGTCAAGAATGATTGGAATTAGGGTTGGACAACACTTCTGTTGTGTTCTGCAAAACAGAACCAAGTACATGTATAATGGTCATCATCCAAATCTCCTTTTTAAAAATCCAAGCACTTGTAGACAGAAAAATTGTAGCAATTCATCCAAACACCAAATATATGGACTCAGATGCGCCTTATCCATAGAGTAATTGGGGGGGGATCACACTGCCATCATTGTCATGGATCATCTACACTAGAAGTGTTCTACATTTTGCAGTAAGGTTCAAAGGCAGGCATCTGGAGTTACAATGAGACAGTAGTAGCTTCACCATAGTGCAGATTGAGGTTTATTGTCTTGGTTAGAATGAAACTACTGTAGTACTCTGTGTGCTTTTGTTCTGAATAGACATATTCCTCTAAATATACTTGTATTCTGAAAAATGGCAGTTTTTATTGTTCATATCATTATTTCAGGCAGTAGTATTTTTAAAAACTGTAACATAATCTTGTAGTCTGTGCTGGAACAACTGCTTGTCAATGGAATACATTATAACTGAGCAACTTCTTTCACAGTCTGCATGAAATAATGCAGATTTTTAGATCTATAAACCTTGCTTAAACATTGAGATAGATATTTTATTTTACATGTGCTAGAATAAGTGAGAGCCCTGGTGGCTTGGATCATGAGACTAGAATTCCCAAGTAATGGTTGTCCACAGGGCTACCATGATTTATGTGCTTTTTTGAGCTGCTCAGATCACAGACAGTACAGATATTACATGGTCAGCATCTACGTGGAGTTAATTGTTCCCACAATTTGAAACAATCTGCATGTTCATGAACCTGACAACTGTCTTTTATATTACATTTTGTCAGAAGCAGACTTCAGTTTCCTAACTGCAATAGCTATAAACTCAGTGCTGGTATTCTGATTCTTGAGCTAATTCTTCAGTAGTTATTCCCTGTCTTCTCACCTACATTGATAAATGTTGGATTTTAGTAAAAGCAAAATAAATTCTCTGATTCCCTACAACTTCCCTCTTGTCACATCAGAAGTTCTATCACCTGACCAGCTTCTTAAGAGCTTGTAAACCTTTATAGATCTCTAGAGAAAAATAACTTGTGTTTTTCACAACTGGTATTTATCTCGTTATATGACTCCAACATCAGCTTATCTGTTTCTACAAGCTTTATCCACCTACATTGCTTCTATGTGTCATACCATAAGATATTTCAGAGTTGTTGAAAATATGTAGCCTGAAATTCATAGGCATGTTTCAATTAAAACCAGTCATACACCTATGAAAAAGTAGAGACAAAAATGCTTTAAAATATATGAGAACTAAACTTAAGTTCAGACAGATACTTAAGTCAGATTTCAATCTAAGATGTAGGTGCATAAAAGGTACAATAAAAATATCAAAAATAGTGTTTTAATAATATGCTAAAAATAGCAAATTGAAACTCAAAAGCAGAGAATACAACTCTTACAATACTTCATTAAAAAGTAAAAAAAAAGATTATAGCTTTAATCAGTCTTTAGTCTTTAATCATATTAGTGGGCATACATGAGAAATATTCTAGATGATCACCTAGCCAAGCCAGTTTGAATTTTTGAAGGAAAATCCATGATGTCTTTGCTGCTCTGCTGGTATGTGTTGCTGCTCATTGAAGTCTGTGTTGTTGGTATCTGGTGTCTGTGGCATGTGTATGTTGTGTCCGTGTGTCTTGCTTCCTTGTATGTATATTTTTCTCAGCTATTTACATTATCCTTTAACTGTAAACAACTGAAGTTTGTTGGTATCATAGCATGTTAGTAATCTCTATTAATTGTCAGGATTTTTTTCAATGAAAATCTCTGTTGCTTTCACAGGGTGACAAAATACAGTTCTTGTACTCAAGGTTTCCAGTAAGGACTGTGGTTGTGCTTGAGTGTGTACGACTCCCCTCCCCTCCAGGCAGTGTTCCTCCCTCCAGAACCTATAATGGTAGTTTCTAGCCCCTTTGGTTCTCATGGCAACAGAACCCCAGTGGAGTGAGGGAGTCACATCCAAGAGTGCTAAAAATTGGAGGGACTGTTACTTGTGTGTTAAAAACAAGATGAGTAAATGGCTGCTATAAGAGATAATAGCCTTCATTTTGATTAAATGGGTCCCCATACCTGTGGAATAGTACATTACTTGGATATCATTTTACTGGATGTACAAAGTGCCATAAATATAAAGTCCTAGCGAATTAAATTGGTCAGGTACCAATATCCTCTATTCACATTTAGTATTTTCTCTCTCACAGGGTTTTTTCTCTCACACTTGTTTTTATTTTCTTATCATTTGTTTATATCCACACCCAAGGGGTTAGGTAGGAAAGGAGGCTCTTTTGCACAGCCGTGTTAGTTTTCATTGATCGTGCATTCAGAGTTGGCTGGAGACCTGGCTGATTGCCCTGCAGTGACGTCTAGTAAACTACTGTTCAAATCTCATTTTTAAAGCACAATGCCCATTTTCAACACATATACACCTTTAATTATTTTAACACTATTTATGCAAAATCTCAAACCTTGATACTCTCATGTAATATGGAATCAGGATTTGTTATTTAAAGAAAAGCAAGATGTTTCAATAGGCAAGTCTAAAGTGTCCTTATCAGTTCTGGCCACTGAGGATATACAGTACATTGTTGGCTTTAGTTCCCTTTGTGAAAAATGAATTTGGAAAAACAGGATAGTAGTAGTTATATAGACATGTAGCAAACCCTGACCTAGAGGCATTCTTCAACAACTCTGATGGTATATTCAAAATAAAACAAAACAAATGTTTGGAAATGTAAAGCTGCTGAACAGTTTCAAACGCCAACAAATAGTCTCTGCAAAACTCTTAAGGTATTAGAAATTGTTTTGTTTAGCTGTAAAATTGCAAAACCAGACAACTACTTAGGATAATATTTTTAATTCAAATTAGACATATGCAAAAAAACAGCAGAAGGTCAATGAGCCCCAAGGCTGTAGATCTTTTCCCTCAAGTGTTCATTTTCTTTAGGACAAAAACTAATGCTTTGAAATATAGAATGCCGGTTTTCAGCTGAATATCAGAAAACATAAAAACTATCAAAGTAGTGTGACAATGGAGCTAGTTAATAAATTAGCAGTTAGTAAATGGTAAACTCTCCAGGCTTAGAGGCATTCAGGAGAAAACTAGATAATAGAGATGGGCACGACTCAAAAAAATAATTTTTCGTTTTTCGTTTAGAGGTCCGTTTCGGTTCGTTTTCGTTTTTCGGGGTTTTTTGCACATTTTTCATTTTTGTTTTTGTTACGAAATGAAAAAACAAAAACAAAAATTTTTCGTTTCGTTAGCATTCTTTTCAATGCAATGTGTCTGCCGTAACGAAAAAGAAAAACACAGCAAAATTTTTCGTTTCGTTTCTGTTGTCGTTTTGTTCCTGAAATTTTTCGTTTTTGTTTTCGTTGCGAAACGAAAAAACGAAAACGAAAATTTCGATGAGTCGTGCCCATCTCTACTAGATAACCATCTGTCAGGTACCCTGCAACTTGGGCTCCTGCATTGTCCAGTGATTTGGCCCGCTGACCTTATAGTCTCCTTCCAAATCCATTATCCTATGATGCTCTAACATGCACAGATCCTTGTAATCCAATGTCTGTTTCTTCCTGGTGAGATTTTGTGCCCTCCTGAATGCTGATAGAATCCAGATATTAGCCTTCAGAGGTTCTGTATCCTTTGATGCATCTTCCCCTCCACTCCTTACTGCCAGTTCAGTTGATCACCTTCAACAGTCACCTTTAATTCAACTCTTTATAACCAGCTTTTTATATAACATTTATTTACAAATTATTTGTTATAAATTGTTAAGCATTAGTTTCTAGCTAAAGAAGCATGACTGTATGGTATGAGGATATAGTGACTCAGTAGTTAGCCAACTTATGTTCTGCAGTTCTAGCAGATTGCTATACTTAGTTTTGCATACCATAGTTCTGCATTTGAGTGTGTTTATTTTTGTACATTTTGAAATGAAGCTAGAGTTCAGGTTTCAACCTTAAATTCAATAAAAAACTGACAAGTCATAAGGTTTTGCTTCTATGAAGAAAATGTATTTTCTTTTTTAGGTATGATCCTGATATTTTCTTAGGCTATGAAGTTCAAATGCATTCTTGGGGATACCTCTTGCAGAGAGCTGCTGCTCTAAATGTTGATTTATGCCAGATGATCTCCCGTGTTCCAGGTGTGTTTGTGAGTCTAACATCCTTAATCATTATCAGAAGCCATTATGTTACTCTGGTATCACAGACATAGTTAGTCATTGTTAGAAGCCATTATTTTATTCCTTTATGGTTGCGGATTAGTTCAGTGAATTAGGTATTTGGGTGCAGAACTGTAGGTTAAAAGTTTGATTCCCTCCTGTGTCCTCTGAAAGTAGAGACAGCCTGTATAGCTTTTAACAAGCTGCACAATCCCAGAATACCCCCAGAAGAAGGAAAGGATAAACCATTTCTGAGAACTCACTGTCTAGAAAACCCAGGAAGGAGAGTCATCATGTTGCAATTATTGCCTTCATTTTACTGTTCTTTAAAATAAATGCAGCTATGTGTGAAAACATACAATTTCTGCTTCCTTACATCAGTCTCTCATTGTACCTACCAGCTCTATGAAGCTGTTGATTAAAATAACTAACATTTAAAGAAATGAACTTGTCCACATTAAAATATAACAGTCTTAACGGTGCCACCACATTTTTGCCTTCTTTGTTTTTTGTTTTTATCTGTGTGTGTTTTTTCTCCCTCATTGGTTAAAAGGGTGTCTGGAAAAGTTTGCATATGCAGATTAAAATCAGTTCACTATAATTAGCATGAAACAGTTTTAAAAACTTTTCAGGCTGGGTAACACATAGGGGAAAGCTTTCAATAGATTTGACCCTAGACGATTTGCTGCAGTTCTGAAGTCCTAGCAGAGTGGTTTGTGCTATAACTTACAGTGTAGTGGCATTATCTTATTCTGTCAAGTTCATTTGTGATGGACTTACCAAAATGATTGGCCACTTCTATTTTAGAGTCTCAATTCAGACTGTATTTGTTAAGTGTTTAATTATATGTTGCAATAAAATTAAATGCATTATCAGAATCCTCTTTTTAATTTTTTAGATGATAAGAAAGAGAACAGATTTGCTTCAGATCAAGATGAATACGGGTCTGATACCATGAGTGAAATAAACATTGTTGGACGGATTATACTAAATATTTGGAGAATTATGAGAAATGAGGTAAAGTCTGGCAGAATTATTTTGAAGGCAGAGGAGTATGGTTCCCAATAAATGTTAATATATAGTGTATACTATATGCAACTACTACTATACTATATACAACTTCAGAACAGCTTACTTTTAAAATCAGTTGCTTCCCATCATAATTTCACTAATAAAATTAAAATGCCTGTACTTTTCTATTTTTGTGTATCTGCCCATTTAAAGGTCATATACCTGTAATTCCATGTAGGCAAAAGAAATATGAAAATGCTAAAAATATGCTGACAATCATATTAACATACAATCCCAACCCCCCAGGAGACCTTGGAAATACTAGATGCAGGAAAAATTCTGCCTAAATGTAAATGTGGTACAACAGGCAGAGAGGGCAGGGCATATATGACAATGACACTGTGGCACCTTCTGGAACCAGAAGTTTTACCCATTGTCAGAATGGTCCTGTAACTACATACTCCACAATATGTTCTACTTGGTTGGTTTTAGAGGCTTTTAAGATTTTTATAGACACTGTTTTATCCTGTTTTGTACTGTAAATCACCCCAGCGCCCCCTCTGGGGAGATGGGTGGTGACTAGAGATGGCTATTCATTTTGGAATCAGTAGGTTCCGAATCAATCTGTGCGAGCACAGGTGGTGTTTGGAAGCCTCCGACACACATGCAGCCAATCCCTTATCTTGGTCTGCACCCGCACGGAACTGAGCTCTAACGAGGAAGCAGGCTGAGACATTATTGTTGCCTCTCCGTGGTGCTGGCCAATCAGGAGCTGTGCAGGGACAATCAGGAGCTGATTGGCCAGCACCACAAAGAAGCAACAGTGACATTGCAGCCTGCTTCTTCATTGGAGCTCAGCTCTGTGTGGGTGCAGACCAAGGTAAGAAATTGGCTGCTTGTGTGTTGAACACTACCTGGGCTTGCGCGGGTTGTTTCAGAACCTATTGGTCCTGAAAAGAATTGCCCATCCCTAGTGGTGACAAATCTAAATAAATAAATAAATAAATAAAATGTTCTGTTTCACCAGTCTTTCTTGTCTTTGTATTTTCTACACAAATTGTATTTAGCATTTGTTCTGTATTTCGATTACAGTAACCATTCTGTGTGTTGTGTTGCTGCCAGTTTAAATATTTACTGTTACCCTTTAAAACAGCATAGTTGTAATGTATGTTCAGGTTTAAACTTCTTGGGGTATAACCATTTTCATGGAGTGAAACATTGGGCAAAATGAACTCTGGCACATTGAAAACTTACATTACACTACTTTCTGCGTTTTTGCATGACATAATAATTGAGTTTTGAAGCAAACAAATTATCTGGGTATTGTAGTGACAAAACAATAGTCATCGTACCGTTTGGCTTCCTGTGGGGCAAGGAACAAGTCCTCAGGATGAATTAAAATGGAACTGACCACAGCCAGATAGAAATACCCTTAAGCTGAGCTTCTTCAGTGCCATATCTGACATCCATCCTACCGTTGCCTCTATCATCTTGCAGTTGTCCATTATTGGCTTGGGCCATAATTTACTGGCATATTGGGTTAGCAATACTTCGGACTTGTCTCCAAAAAAGCAGCATTCTTGGTTTTTCACTTTTGTCATACTGTAGTATCATCCCGGTTTTTAATTGGCACTTTAGCTCTACCATTGCGCTCCAGCTAAATGGAGTTGACAGCTACTGGTCACTGGGGAATTCTGTTCAAGGATATTGGGATATATTATTTCAAGGCCAGACCTAGCTTGGATTTGCATGCCAACCACACTGTCAGTGGGTTTGCACCATGATACATCTGAGTTTGCCTTCCATTCATTTACATTTTCCTGCCATGCAGCTTGGATTTTCATCTTAATATATGGCTATCAGGGATCATCTTCCATACAGTGTGGCCAATAAATACAGTTTTTAACCTGTTTCCAGCTCCAGTACATTTCTTCTTCTGCCACTCCACCTTAAGTCATTATTTGGGTGCAGGTGTTCATATCATTTTCCTCTTGTTTTAGGTGGCTCTAACTAACTATACGTTTGAAAATGTGGGATTTCATATACTCCATCAGCGCTTTCCACTGTTTACCCCGCGTGTTCTGTCTGATTGGTTTGATAACAAGGCAGACGTCTATAGGTAATTGTTTTTGTAATGAGTACTTCAACTTATATTTCTCGATAAAACATGTAATTTGTTGTACAGTGGTACCTTGGTTTACAAGCATAATTCGTTCAGGAAGCATGCTCATAAACCAAAACACTTGTAAATCAAAGCAAATTTCCCCATAGCAAATAATGGAAACTCAGATGATTCATTGTCCGGCCCCAGTTTCCATTATTTTCTTTGGAGAAATTTGTTTTGGCAGAGAGGCCTCGCATCCACAGCAGCCAGCCCCCATGGCGAGGGCCAGAGGCTTTTTGTCATTTATCTCCATCTCCCACAGGGTGTCCAGTGGGGTAAAGGAGGTGTTGGAGCAGGTGCCCAAAAGCCAAACCCACCAAAGCCACAGTGGGCACAAGTTTGGCAGCAGTGGCTTTTTGCCATCCAAGTCCAGCTCCTCCAGGGCACCTAGCGTCACAGGGGAAAAGCTCGTGTTGGGGCAGGTGCCTGCAGCTCAGCAGATGAAAAGCCAGCGACCCAGACCCAGTGAGGGAGCAAGTGGTGGGTCCTAGACTAACAAATCTGTTGCTTCAATCCACAAAGGTGGTTTAATTGCAACTTTTCTTCTTTGAACCCAAATCCTGTTGCTTCGTGTAGTAAGTCACATTAAAGTAGGCCCATTGAATCAGTGGTGAGTCAGCATCTCCATACATTCAATTGATTCAAATGGGCCTACCCTAGTTGCTACTTCATGTCGTAAGTTACAACTAGGATAGGTTCCATTTGTATCAATGGAACTTACATAGGAATTGATTCACCAAATCCCTTTAACTCAGTAGGACTACTATAGTGTGAGTGACTAATCTAAGGAGCAGAATTTCAGCCACTGAGGGAATATTTATTTTATACATTCATACAACCCACTCTTCCTCTCCTCTTTGGCACCTACTGGCAACTAAACCACTGCTGTTGTACTCCCGCAGTTTTTGTGAACTGGAGGACTTTCTTCCAATGTAGATGGGAGAGGTGGCGTGCTACTTAAAGTCTCTCTAGTCCAGTTCCAGTTGTTATCAGTGAGGTCTTTGACCTTATTCTTGGTGTTCACAAATAGTTGGTTACTTTCTTGGAGCTCTTTTCTGACTCTAACAAGTTTGTGATTGTTATTTGATTTTTAGGTGGAAAATGGTGGATTATTACATTAGTCGTGCCCGTGGGAATGTCCAACTGTTAGAGAAAGTGGACTTGATTGGGAGAACAAGTGAAATGGCAAGACTGTTTGGAATCCAGTTCCTGCATGTGTTAACAAGGGGATCACAGGTAGGTTTCTGTAAAATATTTTGAAAATCAGCTTATCTGGGATATATTTCTAGCGGGGGTGGATATGAGTTAAAAGTTAAAGATAGTCTTTAATTAAAGTCAGGGCATAGATTTCAAGAAGCCCCTCCTATAAGGGGCCTTCGAACCGAGCTCCAGTTCAATCCTGCCTCTCTGTAAAAGGTCAAAAGCCAACAGGTAGATCCAAACAGAAGATCTGTTCTCTTTCTAAGCATGTTGCAGGATATGTATAGTTTTTCTTTCTCCATCCTATATCCCTTTTTCTGGCCTATTTCAATGTTGTGTTCAAATTTACTGTTCTCTCCAGTAGAGCATTTCTAACACGAAGTCTCAACATTCCATACTTTTGAAGTTTAGGCTCCATCCACACTGCTAGACAGTTTCATCTAGTGGATTTGACTCCAGTTCGTTGGCTTTATATCCTATAGGCAGTGGAACACTGCTGGTTTCAAATTGTAGTACTGTACTTTGATCTATGCATTAGGGATTATTTTATTTTATTTTATTTTATTTTATTTTATTTTATTTTATTTTATTTTTGGTAAATGAAATGCTCCTGAAGAGTTGAGAACTGAGGAAAGTCCTTCACGAAATAGGAGAATAATTTGAAAGTTACCCAAGGTGTTTCTCTCAATTTCTGAGTCTGAATGTTAGTGCATTCAAGGTACTATTTGGTAACAACAACAACAACAACAACAACAAACACCTATTTATCAAACATCTCCTCTTATTAAACAACAACAACAACAACAAAAACACCTATTTATCAAACATCTTCCTCTTGTTAAACTAAGAATAGCTGTAACATAATCTTACTGGAAGAATGTTGGATAATGCCTATTCCATTTTTAGGTTTGACCTAATATCCATTTTTCTCTTGCAGTACCGTGTGGAGTCAATGATGTTGCGTTTTGCTAAACCAATGAATTACATAGCTGTGACACCCAGCGTCCAACAGCGTGCTCAGATGAGAGCCCCTCAGTGTATTCCCTTAATAATGGAGCCAGAGTCCCGTTTCTACAGTAATGCTGTCCTTGTATTAGATTTTCAGTCTTTATATCCATCTATCGTGATAGCATACAACTACTGTTTTTCCACATGTTTGGGACACATTGAGAACTTGGGGAAGTAAGTATTAATAATTTAAATCCCCAACAAATCTTCAGTTTGTCTCTACTGTTTCCTGATTCCACGTCTTCCATCATGAATTCCAAAAGATGAATAACCTCCCCACACATACACACCACTGCTCCTTTTTACCTTTTCTTGTCCCTATGACTAGAGTGAGCAATTTAAACAAATTATCCCTCAAGGACTCTAAGCCTTGTGGTCCTGCTCTTCTGTGAACCAAAATCACTTCCCTACCCAAACTTCCTTTCAAGTTTTCTTTCTTTTGCTGTACTGGGCTACAACTCAAGATGCAAAGAGAACAGCAGTTAGAACCTGCAGCCTTCTCTTATACTTTGATGTTTTCCAGGAATGAATTTACTACCTAGGAAGCTCCTTTCTCAACCATATTTGATAGATGATTAAAACACAGTAGGCCATTTCGTACAGAATAGGAAGAATAATGCATTAGCTGTGGAGGTTGCTCAAAGTTGCAGTGGTTGATGCACCTTTAACAGCCGTTGATTTCAGGGACTATAACCCCTAAAAATGGAAAGCACCTATAAAAACCCAAAATTAAAACTGCTCAGACCAGGCACTGCACAAGGTTTATTAGGTTTCCACTCGAATAATTATGGTCCTTATCCATGATTTCATTATAACAGAGGCCACGGTGTTGTGTATTTAGAACACCCTAAACCGTGCTGAACATAGTACTGAAACATTCCAGAGGACATTGATCAACTCATACAAAACTGACATCCCTCACTGAGATCTGCAAAGCAATAGCCTCATTGCACTCCTTTATCTTCACCACAAATTAGACCTGTGTGCCTCTTGTCACAGCAGTTTTTGTGTGTGAGAGAGATCTGAAAAAAATGGGCAGGGAGCAGAATATGAGGTTAAATGGACTGGCACTGGGGGAAGGGTTTTTTCCCATTAACATCCTGCTGAAAGTAGGAAGAGTCTGGGGCATGAGAGAGGGTGAAAGGAAAGGAATAGATGCATAACAACTAAAATGGATTTACTGCTAAAGTTGGATCGTGTTGCTGGATACCATGGCATGCAGATAACTGATCTGTTAATGCAAACAAGGAAATGGCCATTTGCATTATTTGTTGCTGAAAATTCAATTGCTGTCTCCTGTATTCTAGGTATGATGAGTTTAAATTTGGCTGTGCCTCTCTGAGAGTATCTCCTGATTTACTGTATCAGCTTCGACATGATATCACAGTATCACCCAGTGGAATTGCTTTTGTTAAGGTAAAGGATTGTTCATAATAATTCAGAAAAAGCCATCTTAGATTAGATCAGAGGTTTATCTGATCCAGCATTCTGCTCCTCCAGTGACCGGCAGTTCCCATGGGAGGACCTCCAGCATCCCAAATGCTCCTGGGAGGCCCACAAGCAGGACCCAAGTACAATGGGACCTTCTACGTGGCATTCCCTGGCAACTAGTATTAAGAGGCATACAGTCACCAGTAACATAAGGGCTAGTAATGTTGTTGTCCATGAATTTATCCAGTCCTCTTTGAAAAGCTATGCAAGTTAGTGGCTGTCACTATATTTTGTAACAGTTAATTCCCCAGTTTACCTGTGTGCTGTGCAAAGAAGTATTTCTTCTTGTTGAGGTTGAATTTTCTCCCATGCAGCTGCATATCCTCTAGTTTTTAGTATGTACTGCCCTTTCTAGTTTCTGGTTGAGTCTGACATCTTAAGGGTTCATCTTCACTGAGGGTGATAACCCTTTCTATTTATGATAGCATGATACTATTAACATATCAGTTTCATTATCTATAAGATGCTTCTTCAAAAAAGTCTTGCCTTATTCCTCATAAGCATCTTTGGTTTACTTGTGTGTGTGTGTTTTTTACTGTTAATTCTTAAATTGCCAAAAGGTTTTGATTTTTCATTGGTATTTTATCATTAAAAATTGTTTTGCTTTTTGGTAGCCTTCAGTAAGAAAAGGTGTACTGCCAAGAATGTTGGAAGAAATTCTAAAGACTCGAATAATGGTGAAGCAATCAATGAAAATCTATAAGCATGATAAAGCTATCAGTCGAATGCTTGACGCACGTCAGCTTGGCCTTAAACTTATAGCAAATGTCACATTTGGTTACACTGCTGCTAATTTTTCTGGAAGGATGCCATGTGTAGAGGTGAGTGGTGACAATAGTATCTTAAGAAGACTCAGGGGAAAGCAAATACAAGTGGCACCTTGTATAAAGGAATTAATTTGTTCCAAATGAAATTCTGTTAAGCAAACTTTCTTTATACAAATTTCCCATAGGAATGCATTGAAAACGGAGTAATCCCTAATCCCGACCATTTTTATGTTGTACGGATTCACCCCATAGGCGATTCTGTAAAGCAAATTTCCCATATCTCTGGAAATTTTTTATGTTGCACAGATTTTGTTATACAAACTGTTTGTTATATGAGGGTCCACTATAGTTAAATTTAGCAGCATTTAGTATAAGGCCAAACCCAACTCCAAAGCTCAGTTCCATGACTGTAATAGAAGAATGATGAGTTAATTCATAGTGTTCTGAAAACAGTATTAATATTAAAGGTTTACAAAGTATGTTAGGTTAAATCTAGAGTCCCATGAATGGAAGACCATTCATACAAAAAAGGCTTTCCTGTCCTTTCACTTCGCTTATGCAGCCTTATGGGTGTAACCCACAGAAGCTACACTGAAAAGTTTGGAAAACTGCTGGGCAAGATGAAATCCTGTTCTCAGACCTACATCTCATAAGTCTGATGATATAATCAACTGCAGCAATATTTTGAAAATATTGGGAACTTGATGGAAATCAAACTAGGATACACTCCAGCCATGTAATTCCTGGGTTCAATATATTGAAATAGCTATATAAACTACAATTTATAATTTAGAGCAATTAAAAGACTGTTTGCATGTGTTTAATTTATTGAATGCAACCAGTCTAGGAAGCATCTTTCAGTATGATCAATGGATTGAAACCAAATAGCAGACTAAAAAAAAAATTTTTTAAGTATCATTCCAAAACAGAATGGTAATCTGAGAGCAGCAATTCAGTCAGGTTATATCATAAAACAATAGTTTTGTTTGTGGTGTGTTGCGTAAAAATATCAGATAAATCAGGATTCACTTTTCATATGGAATATTTGATAGTATCTTTGTATCTACAGATTGGTGATAGCATTGTGCACAAAGCCAGAGAGACTCTGGAACGAGCAATAAAACTGGTGAATGATACAAAAAAATGGGGAGCACGGGTTGTCTATGGCGATACAGACAGGTATGGAGACTCTTCTTTTACTTTAGAAGCTTCCAAGCCAGGTTGGTTGGGAGAAGGTAGTCCCAGGGAAAATCCTCTTCTCTTTGAAAGAGAAAAGGAGGAACCCCAGTTCAGGGAAAATGTTTAGGGGATCCAAGCTTCTCCTTTCAGGGTTCAGTCCCTTTTTTTCTGTTGTTATCCCTAGAAGTTTCTTGCGTTCTGATTGGCTTAAGATGACTAGCAAGTGGATGTGAATAACATGGTACTACCAATAATATTTGATGTGAATAACATGGTGCTACCAAAACCTGCTCAGCGAGTTCTCATTTTCAGGTGATGGCATAACCCTAGGCACCATGTATGTGGATGAGGAACATTCCAGATGCATGGGGTAGCAGATATCCAGGGGTCTATGCATTATGCATCCATTTCCATACCGACCTGTTTGCTCTGGGCTCTATGTCAGCACCATGAAGTTGTTCCCAGCATCACATTTTCCAGACAACTACAGTTTCCTTCCCAGTATGAGAACCAGACCTGTATCTGAGCCATCTTCTTGCCTCCTTTTCTGGCTTATTCCTCTTTTGAGCCCCCCGTACCTGACATCTAGGTGTTTTCAGGATAGGGCCTGAGTAGCAACACATAATTTTATGTTTAGCTTCCTTTAGAATGAATCAGAGTTGAGTTGGTTTACATAGTATCCTTTAAGCAAGCATGATATTTGAGTTTGTGCAGTGTCAGGATCCACAAATCATGGGTAGGAGGCAAGGTTCATTATAAAGCATGTGCATGCCCTACCACCCACTACCATGAGTTGCTCCTCTTCCCTTGCTCACCCGCAGTGATTGGTTTTGCATCAATCACAACAGAAGCTGCCCAGGGCATTTCTCGTGCATGAGTAAGAGAGCCCTCCCCAGTGGGGCTGAAAGTTACTGGGAACATTGATAGGAGGTCAAAGAGGTAAGGATATCATGTGAACATCATTCTATAAAAGTTGGCAGTTACTTTGACTTCCTACTTCTGCTTCCTACTGTTTCTCCTCCCAATGCAGAATAGGTATGTGTATTTATCTTTGTTGGGACTTTAAATACCTGAATTCCCCTGGATGAAGGCTGGGCTAGAAGGTCCTATGGCCCAGGAGAGGCCACACATATGCCCAGTTTGCAATTAGAAAAGGAAGTTGTCCTGGTGGTTGCTGGAAATATTACCTAAAGCAAATTAGGCCTGTGCTCAACCTATCTTGGGTCATAAGGCCTTTCTAATCGGCAAATGAATGAATGCACACATGCACACACACAGCTGGTGTATGTAGCAGGCACTTCTTCGTTTGCTAGTTAGGAATGGACTGAAAGTTACAAATCTGCTAAGCAAAAGGACAGCTACTAGATCTATTGCTGGATCAAATATTCTTTTTCATATATAAAATGTGTGTGGATATTTCTCAGAGCATCAATTGCTTACCTAGAGTCCTAGACTTTTGTTTTCTATCCCAAGAAATGTAACTACAGTATATTGCTTAAATATTTCTAGGAAATACTTTTATATAGTGTTTCTTGATTTTCTTTTTCAGTATGTTTGTACTACTGAAGGGTGCAACCAAGGAACAGTCTTTTAAGATTGGCCAAGAGATTGCAGAAGCAGTTACAGCTACCAACCCCAAACCTGTAAAACTGAAGTTTGAGAAAGTAAGATAAAAATTCCATCTAATTAATTCTTTAATGTAGTTGTACCCCACCCTTTTCAAAATAACAACAGAATGAAAAATCTATATACAACAAAATTGTTCAAATTAGCCAAAATCTAGTGGTGTACTTCTGCAGGAGTCCATGCTTATGTCAGAATTGGTGGTGTCATCTCCTCCCCTGTATAGTTGCAAGGAAAAGTATGTGTACCTTTTAGAATTTCATGGTGTTCTGAATTAATGTGTGATACAACGTGATCTGATCTTCCTCTAAGTCTACTTTATTGATAAATATAATGTGCCTAAAATAATAACACACTAGAGAGAGGCATGAAATGAAATTATTGCATTTCATTCCATTTCTTTAGTAGTTTTGTTTCATTACTAATGAAATTTTAAAATAATTTTTGAATGGAATGAAACGCTATATAATCAATCCTCCGCAGGCGAGCGATTAGCGGTTTCCTGACTCAATTAGATTGAGTTTCTTCTGGTGGACCCTCTTTGGAGTTGAATAACTCAGCCCCCTGAACCCCAAACCTCTCCATATTTGGAGTGCTTACAGGGAAGAATCCAAAGAAGCTACCTTGTGATTTTGGTGCAGATACATGGCTGTGATCTTTGTTTTCAAGTACATGAACATAACAAAAATGTACTCAAAAATACGGATTGTAGCCATGTATCGGCACCAAAATCACAGGGGAGCTTCCTCAAGCTTTTCCCTGTAAGCCCCCCAAATTTATAGAGGTTTGTGTTTCAGGGGGCCGAGTTATTCAACTGCAAAGATGGTCCCTATAGCTAATTGCAACTCCTAATATTACATCATAAACTGATTCCAGGTGGTTCCTCTGCCTCTGGAAAAATCAAATTGAATGAAAGTCTTGCCGCATGTCAAAAGTTTCACCCTCTGTCCACATCTAGATGAAGTGAGTCAAATAAGCAGTGTAAATCTGTGGTCTGTACCTGTGTTGATCTATTTGATCTATTTGTGAAATGTATAGAGTAGAATAGCATCCTCTTCTGCAGGTTTCTTGCATTTCATGATACCACTGTTTTTTTTTTCAATTTATAGGTTTATTTGCCTTGTATTCTACAAACCAAGAAGAGATATGTTGGTTATATGTATGAAACTTTGGACCAGAAGGATCCAATATTTGATGCAAAAGGCATAGAAACTGTTAGAAGAGATTCCTGCCCTGCTGTTTCCAAGGTAAAGTAAGACAAGGCTGTTGTTGGGGGAAAAACATATTCTTGGTTAAATGCTGTAATAATGCCGGACAGTGCAGAGGAAGAATCCATTTGACTGAGTTAGTTCAATCACTTCCCAGATCAGCAGGAAGGAAAGACATGATGTTGAAGGAGTGTTCGTTAGGTGTGGAGTTGTTTTCTAGCAGGTTTGTTACCTACTTCCACCCAAATTGGTACCCCCTCATGAACTCCATTCCCTCCTGGCTTTTCAATTACACCTACTTTCTTTCTTATGTCTGTTTGTAGTTTTTGTACCCTGACTTAATTTTGTTTATTTATGGGTTGTGCCTACCAGAATGGATCCTCAGAATTGGTGTCCACATATTGTATACCATTTGCAGAGGTGAAGAGCCATTTGAAAGCTGAGGGATAGACAATAGTTGTTTTTTTAATGGTGCCAGTATTTCAGGTAATTGAAACTTTAGGATAGGTTCAAGCAACACCAATTATGTTTTGCAGATACTTGAACGCTCAATCAAGTTGCTGTTTGAAACACGTGATATAAGTCATATCAAACAATATGTGCAAAATCAGTGCATGAAATTGTTAGAAGGAAGGGCCAGCATGCAAGACTTTATTTTTGCAAAAGAGTACAGAGGGAGCTTTGCATACAGACCTGGAGCCTGTGTACCAGCTCTAGAAATCACAAGGTAAATCACATCCTGGTATTGTAATATTCTATTTGATGTTATTTTCTTATTTACAGGAGTTAAATTAGCATGAATTCAGTGTCTGTTATAAAATTAATTAAATATGTACTGTGGTAACAAGACCTATTTGAATCAAAACAACAAAATCCAAACAGAAAGTTTTTACTGTACTAGATTTCAGCCACCAAGTCATATAGATATACATGAGCTAAAGCTTCAGTGCACAGCCTTTAGAAATTCTCCATATCTGCCCTGGAGTATTGCTGTGGGCAGACTATTGAGTCTCACTGGTATGAGGGTTTGTCCTTTAAGACTCCTGCCTCTGGTCATTCCTCATCCCGCATCCCTGCAAATTTGATTAAGTGAAAGGATCAGAATATAGAATTTCAGTTCCATAAAATTTTGAAGGTAAAGAGTGTTTGGAGAAAGGACACAGAGCTTTACCTAAATCCTTACAGTATAGAGGTACCTGCTGTGGCATGAAGCTTTTTTATATATATTTGTATTTTAAAATAAAGGTAGAAGCTACGCCTATAGATAATTTATGCTTAAAAGAAATAGAGCTCTAGAAGCAAGTAAAAATTTAAAATACAGTAAGTTAGTTTGCGAATAATTGTCAATTGTATTTCATAAGTAAACAGCAAGCATCGCTCTATCTTCATATGAAAACACAGTATTCATAGACCATAGGCACAGAGAAGGAAGTCTGGTATTCTGTGAGTAGTGTTGAGACATAAAATTCACATTGGCCTCCAAATAGAACATTTTTATATTTGGGGAAAGACAAAAGTCGAACTAACCTAACTGAGTGGGCTACGTAAAAGGGCATGGCAGTGTGTTGTATATATCAATCCAAGATGCCGGAAGTGAATATGTTAATAGGATAAACTGCAGAGAAGTAGCCATGCTAGATTGTCTCAGTATATTGGCAAAAATAGAGGAGGGGAAAATAAAGGGTGTAGAAGACACATTTCATGGAAAAAATGTTTTTAAAAATGCTCACAGATGATGCAAGGACAGAAACTACATGATGTAGGTAAGAAGAAAATAAGTAGAAACCAGTGACGTAGACAGTTTACCTGGAAACAGTAAACAGTAAATTTAATAGATACAAGGGTTGAAATAGTTTTGACTATCCTGAGTAGAGACAGTCAGAGAGAGATCCTATGGCATAAAATTATTCTGGCCTTTTTGTGCATTAAGAAGCAGATTTGAAATTTTGGACAAAGTGGAAACACTGGAACTTGAGTAATGGCAACTTGAGAAAACAGTAGGGGTGGGAGTCAAAATCGTATGTATGTGATCCAGGGATACGAGCAGAGATACGGATAGACATAATCTGATAAATCTAGACTACAGCAGACTTCCAGAGTAGCTCCTTCTGTCTTTCCTAAAAATGTTATTGGTGAAAAACAAGTATGGACATGTTTTCATTTTGAGTCCAGTTGTTCTCCTCAGTTTACTTTGCATTCGTATGTATGAAATGGATCTTTTCCTCCTCAAATAGGAGGATGCTTGCCTACGACCGACGATCCGAGCCACGTGTTGGTGAGCGAGTACCCTATGTCATTGTGTATGGCATGCCAGGATTGCCTCTCATACAGTTGGTGCGGCGGCCCATTGAAGTCCTACAAGAACCTAGCTTGCGGCTGAATGCCACCTACTACATCACCAAGCAAATTCTTCCCCCACTGGCTAGGATCATGTCACTTATTGGCATAGATGTTTTCAGTTGGTACCATGAATTGCCAAAGGTAAGTTAGTGAAATAGCAAATGCAGCATGTGGCCCCATGCTAAAAATAAAAATGTTTTGTAAAAATTCGTCATATACAAATCAAAGATAAGCAGATGTTTCTGCCTTCCTAGCATTTTGATAGCTTTTCACGCTTCTATAGAATAGGTGTTTATCAGTCTTCCATGTCCCTACTCCTACAGGTATTTGCTACACATGCTTTCTCCCTCTTGCAGCCCTAATGCAGCACTGTGTTAGATTTCCTTTGAAAACATTAATAGTGGAGTACACTAAGACATTGACTGACTGCCCTGACCTGCAGTGACACGTACAGATACCACGAGGCTGTCCAGATCTTTGCCGTTGTTGGGAAGAGCATTCCGTGGATATCCAGAGTTTTATGCTAGGCAAAAGATTGAGATTGATAACATGTTTACTACAGCGCTTCAGAATTCTTTTTGACTAGAAGAGGGAGAGCAGTGGCTAACTTCCTTACTTCCATTGTGATATGAACAGCCTCATGTGAGGAGGGCACATCTAAGAAGATCATTATTAGGCTTTACTTGCAATTCTCGATATATCTGGAGGAACATGAGATGCCAGATGCTGAGTGAAAATAGTAAATTTGATTAAAGTACTTTATTAAAAATGGACATATTGTTCACTTTCCTGTCTAATGATGTTTTTCACCTTTAGATCCAAAAAGCTGCCACTGCGCCCCACATTGAGCAGGAAGGCCGAAAAGGGACAATTTCCCAGTATTTCAGCACTCTGCATTGTCCTGTGTGTGATGAGTTGACACAGCATGGCATCTGTAATAAATGTAGGAGCCAGCCTCAACGCGTACTGGTGGTTCTTAATCAAAATATTAGAGAACTGGAGCATAAACATGAACATCTGGTTAAGGTAGGTTTTTTTTTAATGAAGAGTATAATATTTTTCATTTTTTGGATGCTGGACCCAGTAAAGAAAACAGTAATTCCAAAATGGGTTACCCATCAGTTGAAACAAACAGGCTTTCTCTATGTTATGAAATAATTGTAAGTTCACATTTTTCCATTTATTTAATTAATTTGAAGAGTTCTAACTTGCTCTCTATCAGTAAATCCTAGGGCAGGGAACCTTCAATAAAATCCCATTCAAAGAAGTTTTGAAATTTGGGTACTATCAAAAAATAAAACTCACTGAAAGACTTCAACACTGTTAGGCACTCAAAAAAGCCACAATTTCTAATTATCATATGCTTGGGTACTTAGAGGATTAAAAATAAATTAAGGGGTTAACTGTGTTGCTGTTGTAGAGAAAACAACAAAGATGATAGAATCATAGAATAATTGAGTTGGAAAGGGCCTGTAGGGCATCAGTCCAACTCCCTGCTCAATGCAGGACTCAAAATCAAAGCAGATCTGACAGATTTGTCTAGTTTTCTCTTGAATGCCAACAGTGTTGTAGGGCTCACCGCCACCTGAGGTAATTGATTCCATTATCGTACTGCTCTAACAAGAAGTTTTTCCTGATATCGAACAGAAATCTGACTTCCTGTAACTTGAGCTCATTACTACCGGTCCTGCATGCTGGGATGACTGAGAACAAATCCTGCCCTTCCTCTGAACGATTACCTTTCATACCTTTCAAGTGTTTGGAAAATGTTATCATATCTCTTCTTCTTCTTTTCCCAAAGCTAAATATGCCCAGTTCCTTCAGTCTTGGTGTCTAGTCCCTGATCATCCATGCTGCCCTTCTCTGAACTTGTTCCAGTTTGTTTTTGTCCTTCTTAAAGTGTGGTAACTGGACACAGTACTCAAGATGAGACCTAACCGATCTCCTATTCCCCACCCACCCCTTTTCAGGTTCATCAGCTCCCTAAAGCTTTCTTTTACATCTTGGGGAAACTTTGTGTGTGGCAGGGGAGGCTCCCTCTAAGATGTGTGCATGGTCATTCATGCCTCCCCCCCCCCTCCACACAGGTTTTTTCCTTCCCCGCACACCCGCAATGGCTGTTTTTGCATTGGCTGTGCATGTGCAGGACAGGGACAAAATTAGAAGGGACACTGGGTGGGGAAAAAATTTTAAGAGTCAAAAATTGCCAGGTAATTTTTAGTAGTCCTGATTCTGGTGGTGGCCATCTGGTGGCCATTTTAAATATTAAAGGCTTCTCAACCCCTGTCCCAAGGCTCCCAAAGTAATCTATTGCTCACATTATTGACCTATTAATTTGGAGTGCTTTGCAAGGTATAGAAGACACGTGAATACCTAATATAATGGAGTAGGAGCAAAACATGGCAGGGCATTTTCATCACAGTATCCAGGGCATTGAGCTATTGCAACAAAGGCAAGAAAAATTGAGATCTCCACAGTACCACCTAATCCAGGATGTGGCAACTTGATGGAACTCCACCTGCTACCTGCTTGCAAGAGTGATGGAGCAGCAAAGGGCCCTCCATGATTTGGTACTGGAGATTTTCATTGGTGTTGCTGCACCTCTTGGCAGAGAAGAGTGGCAAGTGCAACAACACAGGTCTTTAGTGGGAAGATTGCCATCCTTGGCCAGGTGATCCCAGTGTTCCAAGGGTTGATTGGTGTGATGGAGATCAAAATGAAGGGACAGTCTAGGTGGAAGGGGGGGTACCACAGAGAGAGCCTAGCATTTTTTCCAGCCTGATGTGATGGCCCTGGCTAGCAAGGTCAAGGACCTATTTCCATCACATTTACCACCTTGTGGAAGGAGGAAGATGTTCTAGCAGTCTTCTTGGACCCCTGAAGTAAACAACGGGCAGTGGATAATAAGCAGAGGTTTAGTCAGTTTACATCTTTTAAAGGTTGGTAAATTTGAGTACCCAGCTCATTTTTGTGTGTGTGTGTGTGTGTGTGTGTGTGTGTGTGTGTGTGCGCGCGTGCGTGCGTGCGTGCGTGCGTGCATTGTGTAATAAGATGGTAAACCACATAGAGAGTGCTTGGAGCACTGTTGGCCAGTATATAAGCCCCACACTTTGCTTTGCTCTTCACCTGTACAACTTCAGGAACTCAAACTCTGCTGGTCTGAATCACTTGCTGAAGCCCTAGCTGCCTTTTTTCTATTCTGGGAAATGAAATTCCAGGAGTGGCTTTTCACAACATGAATTTAAGTCAGTTAGGAATGCTTGAGGGAAATCTGCTACCCTTATTTAACATGAGCAGAAGTCCCTTCTGTTAAGAAAAAGGCATAACTGCATATAGCCCAAACCTTTTCCTGGTAACAAAACAATGTCTTCAGTATTAAAGTAGATCCAGTCCTGTGCTTATTTATTTGTAAATAAATTACCCTGCATTCAGTGTCTCTTATTCCCAAGTACCTGTGCATAGACTCAATTTTACACCTGTATTTCCCAATTAAATATGCATTCTCTTCTATCCACCTGTAGATTTGCAAGAACTGTACAGGTTGCTTGGACCGACAAATACCATGTGTTTCATTGAACTGTCCGGTACTTTTCAAGGTCTGCAGAGTGAGCAGAGAATTGTCCAAAGCACCGTATCTTCGCCAACTACTTGATCAATTTTAGACTGCATGTGTTGCAGAACTCCAGGTGCTATTTTTCCATGTTTACCACTTCAATCCTAACATGCATGGTCCTTCAATTTCATCTTGTCCATTAACTGCTGACTTAATCTAAAAATAATGAATGTTTTGTCCTAAAAAAATTAAAAATACGTTTATATGTTAAGCATTCTTTTAAAGATATCAATATTATCATTTTTTCTGCCTTTTTGCCATACTGTTTAACAGTTTAGATGTTTGAATAACTGTGTGTTAACATTGTTAACAATCCATTTCAAAACTAAAAAATTACTTCCCAATGGCCCTGTGATGAATTATAGAAGCTCTCTGAAGAGATGCCATTGTGTTTTCTTCAACTGTCAGTATCAAGATATGCTACTTACAGATATCTCATCTACTTTATAATTTTGATTGCAGAATATTTTGTAAATATACTTTTTTTACTTTTCAAATAACTGAGTAAAATAATGTGCAATGAATTTTATACTGACAATTTTAAAATTGGTTGGGGTACTTCCTCTTCAGTTTTGCTCGATTCCAAGTAGATTTGTTGTTTTGACGAGACTGTGCGAACAGTAGTATGTGTAGCATTTTTGAAGCATTTTCTAAAAACCACTGTCTTGATCTAGCTATTACTGAGGCATTGTGAGGAACTGTGCAAAGACATTTTTGTTACAAAACTGTGGGACTGTTGCAATATTTTAAATAAGAAATTTATTCCATTTTTTGCTTTTGTATAGACATTTTATTGCTTCTAAATATGCTTAATATTTCATTATGTACTGTACAGTTAAAATTTATTTGCCTTCATCTTGACAAAATGTGTATTTAGAATATTTGTATAACTATATAAAATGAAAAGGAATTATGTTGTCACAGTTCATTTTTTTAAAAATCTGAAATCATTTTGTTTTAAAAATTAATAGATACCATAGTAAAGCTGAATAAAATCAAATAAATGTATGTCCATTTTTAAATTAATTGTAATTGGATTTATTTTTAACATAACTTCCTGAAAGAACTTGAACAAAATTGATGTTTCAAGACTAGTCCACTTTCTCTGCATAGCATTCCTCAATTTCAAAACTTTATAACGGACATCCTATCCTAGTCTCTTTAATTTTGCAGGACTTCACTGAAAAATTAAGTTATCTGAATTTATCTTTTAACTGTACACACTTGTACGGAATAAAGTAGGATTGTGTATTATTTTGTAGAAAAATTGCAAGAATAGGACGGGAAGAGAGGGGGGGCACAATCTAACACATTGTTAGAACTGCAGTCTGGGCCACAGGGTAGAACATGTGATCCTCCAGGTAGTGTTGGATTCTTAAAAGCCCTAGACAGTGATAAAGAATTACGGGAGCTAAAGTGCAACATTATATAATTTTCCATATCCCTGATCTAGAACATATCAGGGGACGTTGTTGCTTTTATTGGAAATCAAGCCTACTGATCTGGCAATCCTAAAGTAGCAATGAGGGGAGGGGGCTGGATTTCAGAATTTGGTTTTAAGCACACTGTTCTCATCTCTTTAGCAGGAGTACTTAAGCAGGAGATTGTCCATTCAAAAATAATTCTTAGATATATATCAAACTATGTATTCCCTTAAGAGTGGTAATTTAATATCCCTTAGAAAATTCATGGACATTTGGGGATGGGTCATAGCTTAGTACTTTGCACAGAAGAAACTCCCAGGTTTAATCTCCAGCATACTCCAGCAGGATTAGGAAAGAATCCTGCCCAAAACTGAGAGGGTTATTGCCACTCACAGTGAGCAAGATTGGTCTAAATGAACCAGTGGTTTGACTTCACAATGTTAGTACTGATAAACTGTTCATGACCACAATCATAAAGCCATTCCCTTCTCCCTCCTCCATCAAGGACATTGTGTAGCATCTTTTCCTTTGTTTCATATTCTGTACAGAGTGTCTTTTTCTTTGCCATGGAGAGTAGAAGCAGCAACTGAAATTCAAGCCAATTTTCTGTTCTTTCCTGGAATATAATTGGCCATCATCTGAGTCTTACGTATGTTTGCCTTAAGTCACATAACCACAGCAGTGAACTGTCACTTGTTAAATACGAGTTGCAGCTTTCATTCCTCATCACATGCCAGTCAGGCCACAAGGGATACGAGTGTCAGCTTCTTAACCAATGCCAATTTGATACTATGATCTGTGCTGGTTGACTTAGACTAGCATACATAATAGGATTTTGACTATTATTCGTCATCTTGTATGTAACAAAATCACTTCCATGGAAAGTGAGTTGAACAGCATTTGCCTAGAGCACCACCAAAAGTGAGGTATTCACTAAAAAAAACGAAAAGCATTTTTTTTCCTAGATTTACAGCTGCTTGTTGGAAATTGCATTGGCAGAGGTGACAAGTGGGCGCGTAATACAGGCCAGCAAACTAATTGCAAGGAACAGTTGAAAACTACAAGCAATCAACTAAGCATTTCTTACCATAAAAATTAAAAAGCTCTAATTTGGTTGGGGGGGGGCTTACGGAAGGGAAAGTCTGGCTTCAAATCCATTGAAGTAAATATTGCAAGTTCTAGCTCTAACACAAAAACTAATGGTTTATATAAAGAGCAAAGCAGTACAACTCATATTGAGGTAAGCTATAATAGCTAGGGATCTACATCAGCTTTAGGAGGAAAGGGGGATTCAAACAAAGTGGAAACAGGATATGTCTGCATTACAGGAAGAGTTCAGGAATCTTCTTGTTTCATTTGGTTACGACAGCATCTGTACAAATCACTGAAGTCCACTCTAGCCTTTTGGGAGCTAAAATTTGAACAGAAGTATTTGCCACCAGTTACTGAAGCAAAAGGAGAGATTGACAGCTAGCGCACAGGGCAGGCTATGATTAGCCTTGTTGGACTCTTAGTTATTGCCAATCTACCCAATGAAGCAGTAACTCCATGTACACGCATGCCATTTTTTTCTTTCCAGTTTGTTTTCTTAGCCACAGTAAGTCTTCATTAGTCTCAGAGAGAGAGAGAGAGAGAGAGAGAGAGAGAGAGAGAGAAGGAGATAACTGAAGGCTAGCTTTCTTGTGTGGGCTTTGATAGGCTACGTCCAAGCAGCACTAGTGACTCTTTGCACTGCCATTTTTCTACTTTGAGGGCTTTGTTCAAATGTCTGTTTCTGGCTTTTAATTTCAAAACAATTTCTTTTTCTTGTTGTGGATCCAATATATATTCCAGAGTGCACAGGAGCCACATGTGCAGCACTCTAATTTGGACTAAGCAATGAGTGGACCTACTTGTCCCAGTTGGATACTAATGCAGGGACACTTAAGGGCGCATCTTCAACTCCCCATGTTTCCCTCAGCACTGTTCCTGAGCAGAGGCAGAGAAGGATGGAAGGAAACTGGATGGAGCTTTCCCTGCAAACTAAAAAATTGCCACCTTCTTGCAGTTGATGGTATAGTACTGCCTTTCCCGGGAAATCTGCGGTTTTTCTCGCTGGAAGCATCCAAATACCTGCACAAATCTGAAAACAAATTCATTCAGGCCACTTCCAAGAAACAGCTTAGAGTGCATTGGTCCTGCTTTGGACAGCATATCTTTGGAGTGTATTTCTACACCCCTAATCATATATGTAGTGTTATTTACCTATTATTTACATTAAGGATTTAATTCCTGAGCTTGTCCTTCATTTCAAATTATAACAGAGATGGGCTCTCCGTGCTTCATACAGAGCACAAAGCACCACTGGCCAGCTGTGGGTAATCATCCCCCCCCCCAGCAACCCAAACCACTCACTGGGCTCTGCATACCCCCATGGTACTTTCACCGGCACCCTGGCCAGCTCTACCACCTACATGCACAACCAAATACAGTGGTACCTCTGATAACAAATTTAATTTGTTATCCGAAACGTGGTTTCCCATTGAAATGAATGGAAAACTGATTAATCCATTCCAGAGGTCCGAAAAAAGGCAAAAAAGTTGGGGGGAGTTTCAGCACTCTTTATAAAGTGCACTTTAAAGGCATGCAGTGCTAGAACGCCCCACCCCAAGAACACACACCCCTTGCAGTGCAATGCAAACATGGAGAAATGAAAGCAGCAAGACTACCACAGCCAAAGTGCAATGGGGGAAAATGCAAACATACACAAACACAAGCAGCAAGAGAACTCCAGCTGGTTCTTGCTTGCAGAGCAATGGAAAAGATTGCAAACATGGAGAAAAGAAACCAGCAAGACTACCTCAGCCTGTTCCCACAAAAATGCAAAGAAAAGCAGTGCAAAGATAAATAAAAGCTAGCTCCCTATCTCTAGTTTACAGTTGAGAAGTAATGTTACAAGCAATGCAGTTAACTAATTATTTTCTGACTAACAGGTATAATCAAGTTACATTTGAATGTTACTCTCTCATCATGGTCATGAATACAATGACAGGCTCCTTTAAAAATGTTAAAATAGGAGCAAACTCCTTTTAAAAATAATTTTCTAAATCTGTTGAAATAAAAAGGGGAAGCTGTATGGCCATTACAATATATAAATACAAGACTAGATTATAGGTGATACCTTTATAGGCCACCAATCTAAATCCGGTTCTTTCCATATGACATTAAAATCTTTTCCCCCCAATCCAATTCCTCCTCTATTCTCATTTGTGCAAGAAAAAGTGTTTCATAGGAACCAGTGCTAACTTGAATCCTTTTCAGCAAGCAAAGCTGCCCCTCTGCAATTTGCTTTCTGTTACACCTAAGGTGATTCCACATATAATTAAGTGAAGTTCTAAGCCAAACTCCCTAAATCCTGAAACTTGTCTGTGTACTTTCAGAGCAACCAAGATATTAATATAATATAAACATCACAGTCCTCCCAATGAGAAGATAGTGCCAAAATAAACATTTCATACTAAAGCATTCATGCTGAAATTTGGAACTAGAAATGTTACACAGAAACACTAAAAACCATCAGTGTTTGCTTATATATTTGATTACTACATATACTAAACAATAAAGGTCTTGGCTCTTCAGTAAATAAATGTTTTATTCAATAAATCCATAATTCCCAATTTCCCTGCAAACACAAACTCCCAGTTGCATTACAAAATCCTTTCACCAATGGACATAATAAGCTGGCAAACTTTAATCATACTTAATAACCAACATTTAAGGTGGATAGCATGAAATGAGAGAACTTTTCAAAAGATGGCTTCACTAAGTGTGCATTAAGGGGGGGATAGATAAAGATAAAACTATTCATTGCATAATCGTCAGATCATTGCAAACAAGCCATATTATCATGCCATATTAATCAGTATTTATACAATAAAATAAACATTTTAATATTAATGCTTTAAAATATAATATAAAACATTGTTTACTAGTAAGCCAATTTACTAAAATCCCCTAAAAAGTATTTACTTTACAATTTTAAAACCTTTACATAAAACATTTAATTTGCATTCTAAGAGGCTGTCTTCAAACTTCTGAATCTTTATAGCACTTTACACCTATACCATCCAAATATTTAGCTCTGCATATCGTGGCTTTAAAAGCAAATATTGCAACTCTGTTTATTATATCTAGATTGGATGTTTGTAATAAAAAAACTCAGTTTCTCTGAGATGCTTCTGTTTTCCACTTTCTTTAAAATGTGCTCTAAATATTTTTCTCTTATATTGCTATATAGGGGACAGTCTAATACATAATGAGCTAAGTCCTCGAGGGCAGGGTTTCCACAAACACATAAACGATTATCTATAGGGATACCCTGAAACCTACCCCATTTCATCATAGTATCCATTTGTTCAAATCGTAAGCGGGTATATGCTTTCCTATATTGCATTTTCATTGAGACAGTTAAATATTGTTCATAATGATGCAGCTGTTTTGTAACCATTTTGTTGTTGTTGTAGATGCAACAGCAGATATATCCATCTGTGCCTCAACATCAAAAACTCTTTGCTTAAAAATATGAATTGTATCTTCATGTGAAGGATTTAAAGCCTGAGCTGAAAAACCAAATTTTGGAAAGAGCTTAAACAGGTTATTTAACCATGAATTTTCATACCTAGAAACACACTGCTCCTCCAAACAAATCTTGGGCAATCTTTCTTCACTTAAGCTACTTATTCTGCACCAATACTTTACCATTCTTACAAGAATCAGACCTGAAATTGTTTTTGCACCAAGTTCTGCTCTTATTACATGTGCAGGGGTAGAACGTGAAACTCCCATGATAGCCCTGTAAAATTGTGTTTGAATCTGTTCAATTTTCTTAAGGTTTGCAAAACCCCATATTTCAGCACCATAAATTAACATAGGAATTATTTTAGCTTTAAAAATTTTTAAAATTGGGATTAAAGTGCCTGGGTAACTGTAGTTTAAGAGTTTGTTAACCGATTGTAAACTGGCCCGTACTTTTAATGTATTTTTCTTTATTTGCGATGCCCAGGATCCTGATGCCTCAAAGTTAATGCCCAGATAGCAGTAACATTTAACCTGCTGTAAGTCCTTAGAATTTATAGACCACTTATGAGTTTTTCTTTTTTTGCCGAATACCACCACTTTGGATTTATCATTATTAATGCATAAATCATTTTCTTGGCAATAGATATTAAACCTTTTCAAAAGTCTTCTCATACCCACTTGGGTTGTTGATAGCAATATCATATCATCAGCATATAATAATATATTTACTTCTCTGTTTAGAATCTTAGGCATATGATAACTCTGATTGTGTATAAATGGCACCACATCATTTATATAAAAATTAAATAAAAATGGAGATAGGATGCATACTTGGCGGACACCCTTATATGTTGGAACAGAGTCTGTCAATGCAAAATTTAAACCTGTTCTCACCTTCAGTGTGGTTTCTGTATACAGTGCTTTGAGCAATAGCAATAATCTTGGAACTATATTTCTCATTGCCAATTTTTCCCAGAGGCGTCCTCTATTTATCGAATCAAATGCTCCACTTAGATCAATAAAGGCTGCAAAAAGCTGCCCCCCTCAAAGGTATATTTATTTATTAGGTGTTGTAATATAAAGCAATTGTCTAGGGTTGAGCGTCCCTTCCTAAAACCTGACTGTTCCTCAACAAAGATGGAATTTTCTTCTTCCCAGTCCTCTAATTTGTTCAAGAGATGTCTTGCATAAATTTTTGCTGGAATATCAATTAGGCTAATAGGCCTGTAATTACTGGGATCATATTGATTGCCTTTCTTAAATAGTGGGATGATGATACTCATTTTCCAGCCTATAGGTATACAGCCTGTCTTATTTATATGAGTAAACAATCCAGACAATATAGGGGCCCACCAGTCTAAATAGTTCTTAAATAATTCAGGGGGTAGGAAATCCTCTCCTGGGGCTTTATTGGTTCTCAGTGTCTGGATAAGCGTTTTAATCTCAAGCATTGTTACAGGTGACCACTGAGGAATTAGACTTGGCTCTTCATTTTCTAAAAGTTTGTCAGTCTGCTTTACATCTTTCACTTCCTTAAATAGTTCTCTATAATACAATTCCCATGTGGCAGCTGGGATAGGAATATCCATGACAGACTTTGCCTCATTGATTCTATCAGCCACTAAGTGCCAAAAATGTGTTACATTTATCCCTGTTGTGGCTACTTCTAGCTCTGCCCACATATTTTCCTGATACTGCCTTTTCTTTGATTTAATCAATTGTTTATATTCACATCTGAGTTTTAACATATTATTATGTGTCTCCTGATCATACATTGTTTGAGTTTTCCTCATCTGTCTCCTCAATACCTTTCTCCGCAATCTGCATTCCCTATCAAACCATGGGGACCTTGTATCTTCTGGTGGCTTTAGATGTGAATCTGCTGTTAAAAAAGGTCTTATGTTCTCACAGATTTGATAATATGCTTCCATAACTGTGTTTATGTTATCATCTGGGGTTAGAATTATATTTCTTAATTTTAAGCAGTAGCTTGAATTTTGAAATTCTGAAATTTTGTTTACTTCCACTTTTTGCCATTTCAGTCTCCTCTCCCCTTGTATAGTTAAATTTTGAGCTAGCCATTTATCATGTGGACTTACTTTCCTCTGGTCTGATTTAGCTTTTACTTCCACTATTATAGGCTGATGATCACTGTCCGACATAGGGTGTACAGTTATGCCAGAGAATAAATGAACCTTTATTCTTGGAACACATACATAATCTAGCACACTCCCTGCCCTTTGGGAAAAATAAGTATATGGATATGGGGCATTGCTATTGTTATTTCCTAATATTTGCATATCAAACATATATAACAGCTTAAACAGGTTTACACCAGCATAATTTATCTTCACATCCTGGGAATTCCAATATTTTAAATCTAAATCTAAAATATCTTCATCAAAAATTCCACATTTCTCTGCAATTTTTGACAGGTCATTTCCAATTCTTGCATTGAAATCACCCAATATTATAGGCAACGCATTTGGGAATCTTATTCTAAGATCTTCTAACAAAAGTTCCAAATGTAACCATATATCAGGAGCATAATACTGGGATGAGACAGGTGGTATATACACATTTACCAGAATAATCATCAGATCTTGAGTCTGCATCTTAACTGTCAACACATTTTTGTAAGAGGTAAGTGACTCAACCATACTACTCTCCCAACCTAAATCTTGCTTCACAAGAACAGCTAACACCCCCCCCAAATGGCTCTTCCTTTCCCATTTATTTTCCGTGCTGGATTTACCCATGCTTTGAAACCTGGCACTACTAGGTTTTCAGTTTCAAGGAGCCATGTTTCTTGAAGTGCTAATATTGAGTAGTTGGATAGAAAAGACTTTACCCTCATATTATTTCCACTTGCCTTCCACCCAGCTATGTTCCATGAAACAATACCGACTGGTATGTTTAATTGTTCTGCTTTGGAATTGTTCCAGGACAAACATTTAATTACAGATCTCTTATGATGAAAAGTAGTAAAAAATAAAAAAAAGGCAGAGCTGTTAATTGAGTAAGAGGAGAAACATTACCAAAGCCATGGGATGAAGTGGGATCTAACTGAGTGGGAGATAACAATCTATCTATTTTAAAATAACTCTGCATGTTAACATCATTTCCTGTGTGACTAGTTGCAATGAGCTCAGCATCACAAAGCTCAGCATCACAGAGTCTCTCTCCAGCACCTTCGCACACAGGGACCACTGGAACATCCTTCCCCTGAGAGCATCTCCCATCTCCATGTCAAACTGAACTGTAATCATATCCCATGCCAGGGATGTGGGTCTGACGTCCACAGGAGTTAACTCGACCTGGAAATTCATTGTTCCACCTACTTCTCCTCTTGTTAAATCTTACATTCGTACTCCTTTTCCTTATGATGACTGGAATTGGGTTCCCTACTGTCGAGTTGGAGATCGAACTGGATTGAATGGTGGATAATTTCCTTGTGGATTGTGGCTGTAATGAACCCCAGTCAGAGGGTTGGGACCCCTGAGTAGAGGAGGATTGGATGGGAGTTGAAATGGTGGGGTCCATGAGCTGTTTGATACCACTATCCATAGGGAACCTTGCCTTCTTGGTTCTAGAATTGTCCTTTGATGATGCTGGGATTTGACTATCAGCTTGCTGAACATTAGCCCCAGAGGACTTCCCTTTCACTGTATGCTCAGAAGATTCTAATAATTTAAATAAGGGTTTGAAGTTCATGCTTCTTCTTTTCTTGGATGTTTGTTTCCGGATCCCCTTTGTCTTCTTTGTCTTCACATGTTTCAACTTGTCTTCCACTGGGGGATGGGCAGGAGCCTTCTCACAGATCTTTGAGGGGGCCTTCCCCGAAGGTTTGTGCTTTATGCTTGGAGAGACAGTTACAAGTGGGGGCTTGAAAAAGTCAACTGTGTTTGGTACAGAGACATAAGGGTTCCCCTGCGCCCCTGTCTGAGGACCTACACACAGAAGTAGTTCTTCCAGTGAAAGTTTGTCAATTTTGTCAATGGTTTTGGGTGACAGACTATAATAATTCATCTTATCGGATGGACAGTGTGGATGTACGGTCTGTCTCTGGTTCAACAGGTCTTCTGGATTTCCTACTGGGCACATCTTATTTTCTTTCAGGTAACCTTCTATGGTAGACACGGATTGCTTTACTTCCTTTAATATATCTCTAATTTCTGTTAAAAAGCACTGTATTCTGCAACTGTCTGATACCTTTGGTGTGATTAATTTAGCAGAGGCCAAGGAAACTAGTGTGCAGGAATGAAAAGAATCATGGTTCCCTGTTATAAATATGGTATCTGTAATTTCCGGCTTCTTAACATTTGTACAGTTTACCTCCCTTGGACCAAAGATTGGCTCATTCGATTGCATCGGACCCTCTAAGCCCAAAACTGGATCAGACACAAAATCTGACATTTTTAACTTGCCAAAGTCTGCATTCACTATGCTGCTTAGCAGGCTACCAATTGACTGATGTCCTTCCAGTAGCTGATCATTCATCAAAAGGCTATCAGATAAGTCAATGTGAGGAGAAATAGGATTCTCTTTGCCAATTGTTAAGACTTTCTGGGAGGTAATATAGTCAGTCATCTTAACTTGCCTCAGTTTCCTTGGATGCACAGGGTAGAGTCCAGCTTTACTGCCATGTTTAGCAGAATGCATGTTAAAATTAAATGGGAAAGACAAATCACTATGGTCACACTCTGAAGACTGCATAGGCTTGGAAAACTGATTACAGCTGTGTATTCTGCTGGTTCCCAGATCAGAAATGGGTGTAATTGAAATCGGAGTATTGCACTGCAGCTGTCTTAACACTGGAGGCGATAGGGTGAGATCGAAGATTTCCATATCATACAGTGTAAATAAATATGAAGTATTCACTCTGGTTTGTTTAAAACAATACTTCAGCAGATGTTAGAGTTGTATTTGAGTTCCTCATAAGAAAGCTCTCAGTGAGCTGCAGGATTCACAGAGAGGGCAGTTCAAAATCACCGGAGCTTTATCACAATTAAGTAAGTAAACAAAGCAGCCAGCACCTTAGTTGCAAGCAGCCTCCAAGCACAGCTCCCAAGGTCAGTTTTCTGCTGCTAATAACGTTATCAACAAGGTCAGCCGAAAAATGTTGTTAAAGCAGTAAAAAGCCCAATAAATAATGAGAAAAAAAATGCTTCAGACTCACAAACGCTTGCTGACGGCACCCAAGCCGCGGGGGGGGGGGGGGGATAGGATTCCTTCCAAAATTACCGTTTGCAGTCAAGACCACCGTTTAGAGTTGTGCCTTATAATTAGGTTTATATAAAATCAGTATCAAAGTCTTCCTTAACGTTTCTCAGTTGGTAATCACATTTTAGCTACACCATTTGATTTCACTGTTGAAAATACAGCCAACTAATATCATTTGTTCCAGTCCCCAAAACTAGAATGGGTGTTTCTCAATCCAACAGAGGATCTAGAATGTGGGTGGGAAGGGGAAGGTCAAAGGAGAGTAATTTTGTAGGAGGCAGATACATGTCCTCTCAGATGTCCCACATAAGCTCTTGGGATCTTGTCCCCTGTGTACATCCAAAATTGAATCTGTCCCTGGGGAGAGTAGTAAAATGAAAGAAATTAAATCTAAATTCTCAAATATTCAGTTCATGTAGGCATCACTAACTCTAGTTTTGACATTTTTCATATTTGAAATGTAAATACCAGTAGTGTACAAAACAAGCAGAACCGCACACAATTCAATGCTTCTTTTAAAAATACATATTCTTCTTCCATCAGCTTTTAATATTAAAATGTTTCACCAAAGAACTTCCCTGTGAGGTAGTTTTATTTTCAGACTGACTCAGCCAAAGGCAAAGGAAATGCTAAATTTCCTGTTTTTAAGTTCCAGTCTAGAATTCCTCTAATGTTGCAAGATAAATATATAAGATACCATATTATATTGCCAGTTATATATAAGGTCACTTAACAAACAGTACTGCTGCGGCAACAGCAGAACATGTGTGTGTAGAGACAGTCCTCTTCCATTATACATCACAATCCCATACCTGAAAACCTGGGAGAGAATGCAAGATAAGAACCATCTAATTTGCATGATAAGTTGACTGAATAAACTCACAAGTCAGGGACGCACCATTCTATACATATTACATCCTGCAGTGGACTGCAGCTACAGCCTTCCTCCTGTCACATGCCCCAGTCAGCAATGTGGCATTACAATTGGTGTGCCAATCCTGGGGAAGAACACTCCTGAATCTTAATAACTTCACTTAGTGACAGCCATCAAATCTGCAAAAGCACAAATCTTGCTTTTGCTATTGTCCTTCTCTTGCACACAGTGCTCCCCAGCAAATATTTAAATTGCACTTTCCCCCCATTTATAAATGTGGAATAATGCAGTCATCTGCATACAAAAATGTTTATTTGGAAAAAACCTTATTTCCCAAAATATGAAAATTTATTGATTTATTAAATTTATATACGCTCCATCTAGCTACATGGCTACTCTGGGTGGTTAATAAAAAATAAACATTGGAGAGCCTTAAATCACACCATTAGTTGTCAAAGTCTATAATGTCACAATTTTAGCTTGCCATGCAACATGCATACTCTTCTGTTGAGCATCCTTGTGGTTATGAGAAATTAACATTCATGCTCCAGCAAGTGGAACTCCACCATTGGGCACAACAGAAGATAACAGTGTGAAGGGAAAGCCCTACAGATTTCCTGTTGATGAAGAGGAATGATATTGTTCAACAGGAATTAAAATTAGAGGGTTTTATTAGTTTAGGAAACTACTTCCACGTGGTGCTTTGAAACAGAGTGACTGAAATCCTGTTGTGCAGCTCTGTGTATGAGATTACGTAAACCAGCAAACTGCTGTCAATTAAAGGCAAATTGATACTGATTAATGATTTTGCTTGCATTAATGAAGCTGGATGCAACTTGAAACTTCAAATGGATGTCTTTCATTGGCAGTGATTAGCTGCAGATGACATAATCACTGTTGTGCACACAGAGCTCCACAAGTGGATTTCAGCTGTTATGCACTTCCATTTTGTTAGGAAAGGACTGCCTGCACCATAGCTGAAAAACTGCTATATCCAGGTTCATCCTACTTCTAGGAAAGCTGCCAATGAACGAAGCATCAATGAAAATCTTTCAAACTCTTGTAGTAGTCTATGGCCACTAGTGATTATAAGCAACATTGCTGGTGCAGATAATACAGTGGGGAAATGGCTGCACAGTGACACCACTCTTGCTTTTCAGGGATCTTTTCCGAGATGTTTTGAAAAGATGAAACAGCACAGAAGCAGGGGAAAGATGCTCTATATAGCTACATTAAGGTAAAGGTCCAACTCAGGATTACAGCAGCACAGACAGCTTTAAAAAAGAAAGGATTGTCCACACTGCTCTCAATAACTCATTTGAAGTCACAGACTATGGTTTGAACAACTGACATCTCTTGGTTTGAAATAAATGTAAACTATTACCTTGGTGAAGAATTAAGAACCCTAAAATGATTTCATTACATTAGTCCCTTCAGCATGAGGGTCAGCCTTTCTCCAAGACACTTAAAAGAGTGAAGCTTCACACTTCTTTGAAGAACGACTATGCTTATGAACACGGAGAAAGGTTCTCCGTTGCTCCAGTTTCCTCCCACCATCATATTCCTCCAAAGGGGCTCCACTAAATAATTCCTCCCACACAATTTTACACAAAATGATGTAAACTGGAATTTAGTGAACTTCTCGACACCACTGAAATGTCACCTTCCTTTTTATAGCAAGCCCTCTTACTAAACAACTTCTTGTAAAAGAAGCCAGCTTTAGTCATTTTTATTTGAACTTTTTGGTCTCAGAGATCTGCTACCAAGTGCAGGAGAATTGCATGAAACATTTTCTGAAGGATCTTGGTTGGAGCTGGTAAGTATATATTCCCCTCGAATCTCTTTAGATGTTTCAATTACTGAGTTCTGCAGAGTGTCATTCATCTCAATGATTTCAAAGTCTACTTCATTCCATTCTCTGCCATCATCATTGTCATCCTCATCATCTTCCTCAACATGAGAACTGGACAATAAGGTTTCTCGAAGTTCACTGTCTCCAACATCCTTCCGCTCAGCGTCACAAGGTGACGTAGCTAATTTATACAGCACAGGAAACAGCACTGCGGTCATGGATGCTGCTCCCAAGGCACTGTACATGAGCACAGGGAGAGTAGGATAGTATCCTTGAAGTAAACCAACCACTGCTGGAATACACATTTCCCCAAGAGCTGCACCCATTACAAAGAGTGCTGCGGATTTCCCTTGGATAGTGGTATACTGTTCAATCCAAGAAATGCCACTGGGGAAGATAGTAGCCATTGATGCTCCGTACACTGCAGAGCCGAGCCACAGCGAGACTGGGTGGTTGCTGAACAGTGCAAGGAACAAAGATGACACCGTGGAACATATGACACTCAAAAGGATCATGGATCCAGGATAAGAACAGGTTGCAAAACAGATGGCCAGTCCTCTACAAATTGCAAACATTCCCCAAAAGACAGTATTCAGCCCTGCTGCTTCATTCTCTGTCATACCAGCATAGGTTTTTGCATAAGTAAAAATGTAAGACCCATAGGTCACTTCTGCTCCCACATAGCACAAAAAGAAGAATGAGAGTAGTAGTATGAGGGCATTGTGGTATTTGGCAGTCTTGAATTTCTGTGTGGAAAGCTTCAATCTGTCTCGAACAGCGCTGCTCTTCAAACACAAAATAAAGAAAAAGATTGCAACAAGCAAGATGTAGGTGCCTATAACAACATAAGACCACACAAAGTTTAAGGTTAGATGCAGCTTCAAGGATGAGGGAGAAGAAGAAAGAGAATTCACAGAAGGCTGGTTGTCATCGCTGCCATTTGGATGAGCCTGGGGATCAATCGCTGTCCCACCCAGGGCCAATTTGGCCAGGATCGGAGCCACAACAGCACCAAGAGCAAAACTGAAATGTAAGGCCTGCATATGCGGACCAGCTTCTGACCTCCACGTGTCCAAGGCAAGAACATTGCCACCTGTACAGTAAAGAAACAAATAAACAAAAACATTTTCTTATGAATAATGGTTCCTCACAATTACATTTCCCTTAATCTGACTGCTAAAAATTTGGAAAGCACTGGAATCCAGGTTAGCTTCTCTTTCTTTGGCTCTCTTTTGTAAGACAGGCTTTTAACCGATTTAAAGAACCAAGGGGCATTCCAGGATGTTGCATGCACTGAGCTGAGTGGGTACATTTTAAGTGTTTTAAATGTCAGTTTTAATGTTGCTATTTCTTAATTTAGAAGCTGATCTAGTGTGGCACACAGAGCATCAGTCTGGGACCAGAGACCCTGGCTTCAACCCCACACTTGGTCCCAGAAACTCGTGGCACTGATTTTTTTAAAAAAATCCTTGAACTATATCAAGTATCCACCAAACTCCCCAAGTCAGAATCAACTTGAAGGGACACAGCACACATCTTTGCTTTTAACTGGTTTCTAATATATCTTAACTGGGTTTTAATTGTGTTATACTGTTTTAATTTATTGTGAGCTGCCTTGGGTCCTCTATGAGGATAATGAAGAAATAAATCCACCAAAAGTTGACATAAATGACAGTCAAACATGAAAGGATGGGCAGGTTGCTTGCTGGCTTGTCTTTCTATTCTGGTTTATTCTTCTCTTTTGCTACAACTTTTTTAGCCCCCAACAAGACGTAAATCTTGATCTTGGGCCACTGTGCTCGGTGTACACAGATGAATACAAGTAGCATGAAGATATTAGCAAGACACAATGGCAATGAACTTAGTGAGCACAACAAATTCCTAGTTTAAACAAACTCTGTAGGACAGACATACTGCAACAAGAAAACAGTTGGTGATCTTGGATTCTTACCTGTATCCAGGACACCCATAGAAAAACCAATGACAGACATCATGGCAGTTAACAAGAGTGCTTTCTTACACCAAGGGATAGCATACAGGCCTATGGTTGTGCCCAGCATAGATAATCCTATAAGGTTGAAATAATGAAAAAATGAGCTATACAATCCCTAACCACAGTTTAATTTTGGTTAATATCACATACTGACATCAGACGCATGAACAGGCTGCAACATCCTACAGACAGGTTACTTGAGAGTCAGTCACAATGGAATGAATGAGGCATTGTTAGTCTCCAAAAACGAAGCTGCAATTAGTCAAATGCATTGACATCAGCAGTTTAGAATGAATAATGGCAAAGGAAATAGCATAATTTTTAAATTAATTCATAGAATGGATCGGAAACATATCCACTGGCCATGCTATGTGAACCTTTTGCCGGGTTCCTGAAAATTCCTGGGTTTAAATTCCTTGCTTTAAAGAGCACAACAACCAGGTTCAAACTCCACTCTGAATGGAGAAAGCACATCCAAGCACACTAAAGGGAGGGAGATATTTCTTCTGCCGCGAGTCCCTCATGGGGATCCATTCCAGAGGGACAGTTCAGAAAGTTTGATTACAGGATGGATCATTTCTGAAAAGGAGGCTGAAAAGCCAGAGTACTTGAACAGAAAAGCATGGAGAGAACTCTCCACTGGCCAAACAGAAATGTGTATGTTTTGAAGAAGAGCCAAACGGAGAGGAGGAGTGTGTGTATGACCTATGTCCCTTTACTTTAAGGACTGGGGTATGAAACTTAATCCTTGGCTTCAGATGCAACTTTACAACAGCCTTGCTGCTTCCTGCCTCGTCTAAGGCAGACATGCCCGAAAAAATCATCTTGCCAAGAACTTTAGTTCTAAGAATAACTTCCTGGCAAACCACGTCTTTTGCCATGTTTGGACTTTTTGTACTTGCTTTGAAGAACTGTAGATTGTCCACAAAAGCTTTCAATGATTTAGTGGCTTATAAAGGTATGACCTAAAGCCCAGTCTTGCAAGTATATTTTGTAATGGCCACGCAGCTCCCCCTCGTAATTTCAAAATATAAGTGTAATATAAAGGTCATCAAAGCCATTACCTCAGAATTAAATGTACTAAATTGCTAAATATCTGTGAGTAATGTTTGAAAATACCTGCAAAATCATTTTCATTTACTATGAATTTTAAAAAACGTATAGTTTGGGACAAGTGGTAAAATAATTAACATGGATGCCAACCACGAATCTCAAGTGTTGTGACTTCATGTGGCTGAAAGGTTATGTCCCTGCTGTTTTGGTAAGGAATGAAGATAGAGCAAAAGTACTTGCAGGTATGGAGCTGCCTGTGTGCCCTTTCTTTCGCACAAATTATAATTTGAGGCCAGGCACAAGTCAAGCACTGTGCTAATGCTATGGGTCTGCTCCTCGAGGAATTTAATTTTAAACTTTGACAACGAATTCAAAGTACAGTAGTGGCCAAAATTGTGGAAACCTTTTGGATAAGTGTATTTTTGAGGTTTGATGGCTAATAACACCACTTGTTTTTGGAATACCATAAAATTATACATCAATGGAAAGATAATTTAATCAAGAATGTAATGCAATAACATTTATGAAGGATTTGCTATTACAATAGCAGTTATTAAGAAAAGTGAAACATGCAGAAAAAATGAGGAAAAAAACTGAGAAAAAATTATCACCATAAAAAATGAGTTATACAAAAATTATCACCATGTCAGTTAATACTTACTTGTGTAACATTTAGCATGAATTATGGCCTTACAACGTCTTCCCATGGAGTGAACCAAGTGAATCAGCTATCGGGCACAATTCAAGGTGCTGACCTTGACCTACAAAGCACTGTACGATCTGGGTCCTAGCCACCTCAAAGATTGAATCTCACAGTATGAACCAACTTGGGTGTTAAGGTCATCAGGAGAGGCCCTTCTCTCCATCCCACCACCCTCACAGGTACATCTCATGGGACTGCTGCACCCAGACTTTGGAACTCCCTCCCACTTGAGGCCAGGACTGTCTCATCTCTGTTGTCCTTCCGGAAACAGGCAAAGACCTTTCTCTTCAGGAAATCTTTCCCTGAATGATGGACTACCATTATGTGTCTTTTATATGAATCTATAAGGTTCATATAGACTTTGTGTTTATAACTACTTATAAACTTGTAGCTTTAATATAATGTTGTCTAAGATGTCCCTCAATTCCTTGTTCTCAATACTTGAACATGTCTTAATTGTACTGGACTGTACATTATCCCTCATTACTGTGAGCCACCTTGGGTCCTTTTCCAAGGAGAAAGACAGGGTAAAAATACTCTAAAATAATAATAAAATAAATAATTTTAGTTCTGCAGCTGCTATAATGTAGAACCAAGATTGAATGATTGCTTCTATTAACTGGTTTTTTATTGCTGGGTTACTTCTGACTAAAGTTTCTTTTGTCAGCTCCATAGATTTTCAACTGGTTAAGGTCTGGCCTATTCCCAGGCCATTCCAGTAGTGCGATATGATTATCTTGAAACCACTTTTTGTACACACCAGCAACATGACATGGGGCTGAATCCTGTTGAAATATACAGTAAATGCTTCATTGACGTGGAAAAGATCATGCACGAAAGGCTTCAGTTTGGGCTCAAGTAGTTCATTAATGTATTTTGGCCATTTATATTCCCATTAATCACACAAATTCTGCTCACACCTTTTGATGTCACAAAACCCCAGATCATAACACTGACTGGGTGTTTCACAGTATATGCAATTCAATCCGGTTGCAAATCTTCTCCAATTCTCCTTATGCATTTTATGCCATCACTACCAAACAGGGAGATCTTGGTCTCATCACTCCAAATAACACTGTCCCATTGTTCCTCTGTCCAGATAACATAGGTTTTAGCCCAGTTTAGTCCTTTCACCTTTGTCTGAGATATAAAAGTGGGTTTTTTGGGGAATTCTAGATTTTAGGCTAAATTCCTACAGTCTGCACTGAACAGTCCTTGCACTCAACTTTACATTATATTGCTCCATTTCATCTTGTATACACCCAGATGATTTTCTTCTGTCACAAAGGCACAGTCTGTTAATTCTTCTATCATCACTTGCTGTTGTACACCTTTTCCTGCCTTTACCAGTGTGGTTTTGTAGCAAATGAGTCTTCAAAAACTTAAGAAATGCCAACTGTGGTTAAGTTTCCACCCATTTGCCTTCTAATTTATAATTGTAGCCTTGTTCACTTAATAATACTATTTTATATCACTTTCTGGGCAACCATTCTACTCTTTGCACCATTACTTTAATTTTATTACATTTTACAAGCTCACCAAATGAAAGAACACACAAAAAACCAACCAACTTGATAGTGATCACATAACATACTGACAAATGACATGACATTAATAACTGAATCCTACTGTGATCTGATTGATTCACTGCCAAAATAAGATGACACCTGATTGGCTCTCTAAACATTCATGCTCACTAGCTACAATCAGACGAAGGAAAGCTACCTGATATTAACCTAAGCAATTTGTGCCTCTTTTTCTGATTATTTGGCTATAACTTTTTATAGAATATAGATAATTGAACAAATTTTGCTGCATTACAATTACATTCTTGATGAAATTATCTTTCCATTAATATAAAATTTTATGGCACTATTTCAAAACCAAGTGGTATTATTAGTCATCAAACCTCAAAAATACACTTTCTCCAAAAGATTTCCACAATTTTGGTCACTACTGTATCTGTAATACAAAAGCTTTCTTTATCTTATAAGAGAACCCTAAGGGGACTAAGAACCCGCTAGTTTAACACACCAGGTTCAAGCACAGAACCTTACAGCACAAGTAAATACATACCCATCTAGGAAAACATGCAAACTTCCTTCTACAATGATGCAAAAGACAATGGTTCCTTTTTGTATACTTACCCAAGAGCAGTTGAACATTCATGCAGTCAGTGAGTATTCCACCAATTAGAGAACCTCCGAAGTACCCTAATGAACGTCCCACGAAGATGTAGGAAATCTGACTGACATTTTTATTCACATTCAGGGCCAGGTCTTGAAATGTAGGCCCTAAGATAGCAATGGCCATACCCTGAAAAGCAAAAAGTTAATAGTAAATCAAACTGAGAACAACACAAGCTATTTTGCTGCCTTGGGCAAAGAAGCAAATAGGGCTCCTTACAGCTCAGGAACTGATATTTGCAATTGTACCATCACAGTTACTGGCTACACCATACAGCCATTATAACAAGTGGCCATTTCATATATTTTTCTTCCATGTCTAATCCTGTCCTGCGGCCACCTGTACTATTACCCATAAAATTAAGCATTCTATGATAAATTCCACAACTTAATTTAGCATCAGGTGATGAAGTATTTCTTTTTTTTCCACTGTCCTGACTCTCCCATCTTTCTGCCACTGGAAAAGCACAGGTTCCAGTATTTCAAGAGGGTGAAAAATTCTCTCTAGCCACTTTCTCTGCATCATGCATACTTTTATGCAACACTATCATGTTTTCTTCCCAGTCACATATTTTTTATAACTCAGAGAATACCAAACATTGTAAGCTTTCTTTTTAGGGAATTGTTCCTTATCTATTCTTTTTTCAGCTTTACAAGAATACAATGTAAGTTTTGGGAAACAGACTCAAAATTCAAATAGGGAGAAAGGCAGCATTGAGACGCAATACACTAAAAAGTTACTGAAGAAAAATGTGGGTCCATTACAGAGTACATAATCTCTAAGAAGATTCTTCCCAGTCACTAACTGCTGTGATTCATTCACTGAATGTCCCGAGAAATGTCTCAAAGAATGATACCAGGAAAACAGGAAGAGCAATACAGAAATCAGTAATCATTCATATACCCTGGCGTGACACCATAAAGGGCTTTTAAGGTCAATGTCAGTATTCTGAACTGATAACCAACCAAAAGCCAGAAGAGCTGGTAAAGAAACAGAGGGAATGTCTTCCCAACACCCAGTCTCAAGCAGCTGTCTTCCAGTCTTATTGCAACTTCTAGTCAGCCATCAAAGACATATCTATGAGTAATATGTTACTGTCATGTAACCTGAAGATTAACGGAATACTGTACAGAGAACTATCACAAGTTGTTCTTTTTTCAAATTATAAAGGAGTCATCACAGGTAGTACTCTAGCCAAAGCGGGTGAAAAGCATTTCATGTCAAAGGTTGCCGTCTCAATGTGTGAAGCTGCATTGAGCACCTCCAGACTGTGAACATCCTTATTTAAAGGAAGTGTGACCCATCCAGGATGGACAGACCACTGCTCTCCAAAGCTGAATTGGGTCCCAAGAAAATTTCTATCTTGTTTAAATGTGCAGCACAGTACTTCTTTATTTATGTAGGAGGCAATCCAATGGTGCTTCCAGCATGGAAGAGATCATCCGAAAAGGTGCTGTCGTTGCCCAGGGAATGCCCATAAGCGTTCACAGGCGTCACATTCTTTTGAGGGGTCTCCTTTCATGACCCCTTCTCCAAAACGTACTGAGTTGTTCATTCTGTTACTATGCAGTCCTTCTGTGCTCCCACCTGAAGCCACCCATGTGGAGGAAATACAGGGCAGCATCCTCAGTCTCTCACCAAATCTCCAGAGGGCACCAGCCAAAGGTTTCACACAGGGCCAAGGTCCACCCACCTTCTGACCTGACACGTTTATAAAACAACATGTCCTGCGCACCACAAGCTATTATGTGCAATGCAATCCTCCCTTGTATTGTACACTATGATTTATATAATAGTTCAGTGTTTTATACTGCCAGCTAACCCTTGGGTTCGGCGAGAGTCCCCACATTTCCTCTTTTTCATCCCCAGGAGAATGTTTCTAGGACTTGAAGGAAAGAAGGAAGGAAGGAAGGAAGGAAGGAAGGACGGACGGACGGACGGCATTCCGCAGGTCGCGCCTGTCACTGGCGGCGGGGTGTGGGTGGGTCGGGTGTGTTTGTGTGGCAGTTTCACCGCACCTGCCGGCGGTCCCTCCCGGTCCTTTCTGGTGGCTTCAGGGCCCGCGGGAGGCCGTGCCCGCCTCGGGCGTCTCTCCCGCTCCAGCTCGCCGCCCAGGCAGGCTTCTGGAGGGGCAGAGGAAGCCCTTCCCGGCGGCACTGCCCCCCCCCCACACGACCGCGCCCGCGGCTCCGCCCGCCGGGTCTCCTTACCAGGCCGAGGAAGGCGGCGCAAAGAGCGCCCGAGACGCACCACTTCAGCGCCCGCTGCGGGGCGCCCGCCAACGCCGCCGCCGCCGCCTCCCGCCTGGCCCGGCCACCCTCTCCGCCCGCCGCCGCCCATCGGCTTCTCTGGCGGCGCCCGTCGGCCACCTCCACCACCGGCGGCAGGAGAACCCGCGCGGCGGCCTCGCGGAGCGGCTGCTTCCCGGGCTCCTTCTCCGCCTCGTCCTCGCCGCCGTCTTCGCCGCTTTCCTCCAGCCGGGCGAAGCGCACCTGCTTCTTTCTCTCCGCGGGAACCGCCATCGCCGCGGGACGCAGCAACGTGCCGGCCCCCACGTGACCTCCCACGCCCACGTGCCCTCGGCACCTTCCTCGCTCAGGACGAGCGCCTCGGCGGAGGAGCCTACAACTCCCAGAAATGCCTGGGAGTAAACAAACCCGCCCCCCCGGGCACCTTACTGGACAAACTCGGTGCCATTTGTCGACGTCGAAGTCTTTCCGTTGTTCCGATTGGCTGCGGCCGTGCGGTCCCCGGTCGCTGCCCTGAATGACGGTCGCTTTACGGAAGGGGGCGAATGCCCAGAAGAGGGACGGTGGTTAGATCGCTCTGCCCTGGCGGAGCTCATTTTGTCATTTTGGGGTTGCTTGCCGTTCAGTGAAGGAAAAGACCTTCCGGAGACAGCCTGTTCGGTATTATTATTTTTTGCCAACAAGGCTATGGCTGCTGCTTTTGTTGAGACAATCATCAGCTAACAGGAAGCAGAGGTTCGTGTCTGTGGGTTATTGTTGCTTGCTTGCTTATTTGTTTGCTTGTTTGCTTGATTGCTTTAAAACACGTAGCGGAATGAAATCTGTACCATCCCACAGCACATAATGAAGAAATGCAATTATTTCAGTAGAAATTATCTTGGACTCAAGATTCCCACCGGCTCGGTGCGAGGTTGTAGTAGTCCAAACACCCTAACATGGGAACACCTTGAGATATGGCTAACTCCTTTTTACACGACCCCTAAGATCCGCTGGCCACTTAAATTCGGACCAGAGATCTTAGGGGTTCGTCGCTCTGCCTCTGTCCCCACCCCCCTCCGCACTTCCTGGTTGCTGGCTGCGTGAGGGTGGGAGAAAAAAGAAAGAAAAGAATGCCTTCTTACCTCCGTTTTGTTCCGGGCAGCATTCAGATCTCTCAAAGGGGTGGGGGGGCAGAAAAACAACAAACAGAAGCCAGGAGAGCCCCGCACTCACTACCCTTACACTGGATCAAATATTTTTCACCTCCAAAAAGCAGGTACCTGAAAGCTGCACTGGGACGCGCTAAAGTGAGCGGGGTCGCACTTAATTTCCTGTTAACTCCGGAGCTGGTGGGTAAACATTTTTAATCTCCGGAGCTGGGAGCCATTTGCCCCGGAATTTAGGGGTCGTGTATAAACGCCCTAAAAAGGTAGCTAGTTCCTTCATTGGGGTGTTACAAAAAGCGGCAAAGGAAACATGATGTTACAGTAGAATCGTCTGTACGGTGTCTAACAATGCAATGGAGAAGTGGAAGGGTTTAAACAGGTATTTGATACCACTAGGAGTGTTGTCTAATTTTGCTGATATTAAAACGTGCCATAAACTCAATAAACTGTAATTCTCAAATAAAAACAAAAGTGTTGTGGCATATGTAAGACTAAGAAATTTATTTCTGAGTAAGATTTTAGAGACTGTAGTACACTTCTTCAGACAGATTGGAATGCAACACAGAGAAGCTCATGGTGAACTAAATCGGTGACTCTTAAAGGTGCTATGATAATTTAGTGTTTCTTTTTGTTATTGCTAAAAGAGAGTAACTCAGCTGCCTTTCTGAAAAGATGTCTTTCAAAACTATAACAATCCCTTGCAACTAAAAGCGGTCTTTTCCAGTGGGAGCCCCACAGGCACAGTGGGACATCACTCTCCCATCCTGTGGCTCTGCATCCAAATACTTAAAGGCTAAGCTATACAGTCCTTAAGAGGCCTAAATCCTTTTACTAATTCTGCTGGTTTAACACAAATGATGTGCCTTTTGCAAATGAATTGCCCCAGGTTGAGGAATCATAATAGACATTACCAGTTGCATACCATGTTGTTGTTGTTGCTGCTGCTGCTTTGTTGTTGTACAGTCATGACAGACTCTATCCTGACCCCATGTCCTTGGAGTTTTCTTGGCAGGAATACTGGAGTGACTTGCCAGTTCCTACTCCAGGCGCCTACAGCATCTGGTATTCCCTGGTGGTCGCCCATCCAAGTACTAGCCAGGGCCGACTCTGCTTAGCTTCCAAGATCAGGCGAGATCGGATGTGCTCAGTCACATAGTAATGTTCTCAGGGATTCCTTTCCTTACATTTGGGTAATTTGCTAGATTGCAAAGCTAACATAGAGGTAACACAAGCTAACACAAGAGGAATTCAGCCAGTACATACAAACTGTATCTCAGTCAGACGAGAGAGAGAGAGAGAGAGAGAGAGAGAGAGAGAGAGAGAGAGAGAGAGAGAGACTTTTCAGTTTTATGAGACTACTGTTTAAGAAAAAAATGTGAGAATATTTTCAATAAAAATGAGACATAAATACAGTATTTAGAGATTTGGTTGTATTATTCATTGTTTTTAGACAGCCAAGAAGTCATTAATATTAGCATTTTTCCGTTTATCAGGAAATTATTTTGCTCTCTTTGCATTATTAACCCCTTGGGACATACCAAAACAAACAGGAAAATGCTCTCCAGCATCTTCTAGTGATCAATTCTGATACTGCTTCCTAATATTGTACCTTGAATATACAGTACAAAGGCACAAAATACAAAATAAAAGTCATCCATCCCTTTCTATTGAGGATTGATAAATGTGACACAAAACCTGGGAAAATTCCTGGCAAAAGCCTCTCAAAATGCTTCTAAATGCTCTTTAAAAGTAACTTTTGAAGAAAACTAGATGTTTGTTACATCAAAAAATAACATAACTTGCATTACTGTTGATGCATAACTTAGTTATACCTTTCTAATCCCTCGTAAGCAGATAAATATATTACTTGTTATTAGATCATTCCAAGCTCTGACTTGGATGTAAGCACTAAAGCTGTTTAATTCAATATAAACAGAATATTAAATTGCCCATTTTAACGTTACTTGTGCGACACTGTGAGAAATTAGAACACAGCACAACAAACTGTTTTTCTTTATGGGAGCAGCTAGAATAGATGTCTTGTATTTTTACAATTTGCGTAAAAGGAAAAAGTGGGCACTTTCCCCACTGGTGCAGATAGGTAAATGCCTGGAAAGAAAGGTATATGTATCAAAAATAGTTTACAATATAATTGGAAAAGATTAAACCAAGAATGTGTGATGAGTCAGTGTAGCTAATCTCAACAATTACTTGCTACTCTACCAGTCACTGTTTACTATAAATTACATTCCACTGATAAGACAAAATGTTAAATGACGCATTTACTAATCTCATCTGCTTGCTCGTTACTGGCTGTTGATATTTCAGATCATAAACAAGTACAAGTAACAAATGCTAATTCATATTTCATATCAAGAAACTGTATTTTCCTTCCATTTTTTTATCACTCTGACCTTAATCCTTACTCTCAACTATCATTCTGTGGCATTTTTAAGACAGACCAGGTCATGGCTTTTAATTGCTGATGTTTGGCAACTCAAACCTTCAGCTCCCTCCACATATTTTCTATGGGTTTAAGGCCTGGAGACTGGCTGGGTCACTCCAGGACCTTCAAGTGCTTCTTCTTGAACCACTCTTTTGTTGCCTTGCTGTGTATTTTGGGTCATTGTCATGCTGGAATACCCATCCATGACCCATTCTCAATGCCCTGGCTGAGTGAAGGAGGTGCTCCCCCAAGATATGATGGTACATGACCCCATCCATCACCCCTTCGATGCGCTGAAGGTATCCTGTCCCCTTTGCAGAAAAACAACCCCAACGCATAAGGTGTCCACCTCCATGTTTGACGGTGGGGATGGTGTTCTTGGGCTCATGGGCAGTATTCTTCCTCCACACACAGCGAGTTCAGTTGATGCCAAAGAGCTCAATTTTGATCTCATCTGACCACAACACTTTCACCCAGCTCTCCTCTGGATCATTCAGATGTGCATTGGCAAACTGCAGACAGGCCTTTACATGTGCAGTCTTGAGCAGTGGAACCTTGCGGGCACTGAAAGATTTCAGTCCTTCATGGTGTTTCCTTGGTTACTATGGTTCCAGCTGGCCTGAGATCATTGACAAGTTCACCCCATGCAGTTCTGGGCTGCTTTGTCACCGTTCGCATGATCATTGCAACTCCACGAACTGAGATCTTGCATGGAGCCCCAGACCGAAGCAGATTGACAGTTGTTTTGTCTTTTTTCCACTTGCGAATTATGCTCACTGTTGACACCTTCTCACCAAGCTGCTTGGCGATAGTCCTGTAGGCGAGGCCAGCCTTGTGCAGGTCTACAATCTTGCCCCTAACATCCTTTGACAGCTCTTCGGTCTTGGGCATGGTGGTGAGTTTAGAATCTGCTTGCTTCTATGGGCAGGTGTCTTTTATACAGGTACTGTAACAAGCTGGGATTAGGAGCATTCCCTTACAGAGGGTGTTCCTCATCTCAGCTCCTTACCTGCATATAGCGAAAAGACACCTGGGAGCCAGAACACTTGCTGGTTGACAGGGCTTGAATAATTATTTCCCTCACTACAGTGCAAGTCCATATCTGACTTTTGGGCATTGGGTTTTTGGGGTTTTTTTGCTGTTTTTATGCTGTTTCTCGCAGTTACAATAAACTTACCATTAAAGTTATAGCCTGGTCATTTCTTTGTCAGAGGGCAGACGGTCAAAATCAGCAGGGGATAGAATACTTACTTCCATCACTGTATTGCACGGTCATTTACTTTACAAAAATAAAACCAAAGTGGAAAAGTCATGTGTGAAAAACTAAGTACACCTTATGATTCAATAGCTTGCAGAACCACTTTTAGCAGCAATAACTTGAAGTAATCATTTTCTGTATGACTTGATCAGTGTCTCACATCATTTTGGAGGAATTGTGGTCCACTCTTTACAAGGTTGCTTCTGTTTGTTGAGGTTTGTGGGCATTTGTTTATGCATAGCTCCCTTAAGGTCCCACCACAGACTTCAGTCGAGTTGAGGTCTGAATCTTGATTCCTTGATTCCAGTACTTTGAGTCGTTTCAGCCATTCTGTTGTAGATTTGCTGGTATGCTTGGGATCGTTGTCCTGTTTCATGATCCAGTTTTGGCCAAGCTTTAGCTGTCAGGCAGAAGGTCTCACATTTGACTCAAGAACACTTTGGTATATACAGATAAGTTAATGGCAAACTCAATGACTGCAAGGTGCCCAGGTCCTGTGGCTGCAAAACAAGCCCAAATCATCATCCCTCCATCTCCTTGCTTGATCGCTAGTAGGAAGTATTTGTGCTGATAAGCTGTGTTAGGTTTTTTTTTGCCAAACATGGTGCTGTGTGTTATGGCCAAACAGCTCCATTTTGGTCTCATCAGTTACAAGGACATTGTTCCAGAGGTCTTATGGTTTGTACAGATGCAACTTGGCAAATCTAACTCACACTGCCATGTTGTTTTTAGAGAGAAGAAGCTTTGTCTTGGCATGCAAACCATACTTGTTCTGTCTTTACTGAGCCCTGTAGAACCGGTTACTTGCCTGTTCCTCCTCCTTGGAGGAACATCCCCAGAGAGTACAGCTGGAGGAGGTGACCTCTGCCCCTTGATCCCTCAATTGTGGGCTGCCACAGGGGTTGATAATCTCCCCCATGCTTTTTAACATCAATATGAAGCCGCTGGGGGATGTCATCAGGGGGTCTGGGGTTTTGTGTAATCAGTACGCTGATGACACCCAGCTCTATTTCTCCTTCCTTCCATCTGCAGCGGATGCCGTCTGACCCCTGGATGCTTGCCTGGAGGCCGTACTGGGGTGGATGAATGCAAATAGACTGAGGTGGAATCTGGGCAAGACAGAGGTCCTCTGGGTGGAGGCACTGGATGTTGGTGGTTTGGGGAACTTCTTCAGCTTTGGGGGGGGCACTCTCTCCACACAGGATGAGGTGCATAATCTGAGTGTAATACAGGACCTGGCACTTTCCATGGAAGCCCAGGTGATGCCAGTGGTCCGTTTTGTACATTAAGGTAAAAGGACTGGAGCATCCACAGACAATGGTAGTATAGGAGAGAACACTCTCAGGATGCTGAATGAAAGTTTATTAAAAGAGCCCAACGCGTTTCGGCCCAAATGGCCTTCTTCAGGGACTTTTTCACTGTGCTCAAAGAAACTCTGGAAACAGTTTAATGTCTTGCTTCTCAGAAGATCTGTCTGGCTCCCTCGTTGTCGGTCTTCAAGAAACATCTGAAGACGTGACTGTATAGAAAGATTTCCCCTGGTTATTAGTTTCTCTGCTATGATTCACTGTTAATCGTCTTGTTCTGTCTTCAGCTTATCTTTGCCCTCTGCTTTGACTTTATGATTTTGATTTAGTTATGCTTATTATGTTTTATGTCATGCTGTTTATTTATTGCATAGTGTTTATGTTTTTCTTTCTTCTTTTGTAATTGCTTAATGTCTGTAAACCTCCCAGAGTGGCCTTGTTGCTAGATGGTGCAGTATATAAATCTAATAAATAAATAACTACATGATTTGTTTATTTGCATTTTTTCTAAGCATTGCATGGTGTGACCTTGATGTGAATTTGCTTGGACACCCACTCCTGGGAAGGCTGGCAAATGTCTTAAATGTTTTCAATTGTAAATATTTCTCACTATCAAATGATGGGAAATAATTGTTAGAAAATGGCCTTAGAACCCTTCCCAGATTGATAGGTAACAACAATTGCTTCTCTACAATCACTGCTGATGTGTTTCCTCCTTGACTTTGTGTTGACCGGGTTCAGTGTAAGCAGAACACTTTTTAACACACACCTGAATACTCCAGAATAGCAAACTGCTCAACTAGAGCTTTTATAGCGCACATGGCTTTCAGTTCTTGTTGGAAACTTTACACTAATGTAGTATTAAAATTAGTGTACATGCCATAGGGAAGAAAAATTTGAAACTCAGAAATGAACGTGTGATCATGACTGCACTCGTTGTTTCTTAGCCAGCTATATCCTAATCACACACACAGTGGTTGCGTATTGAGCAGGCCCTGTGCCAGAGGCACAGACCAAACGGTAAGCAAGAACGTCTCTAATATATTTAGCCTAAGGACTGTGGGATGGTAGCACAACAGAGGGACTGTTTTAAATATGTGACAACAGCATATAAAGATAATTGGTTGAGAGTTAGCATCGATAGGAGGGCAAAATAGCTGAGCAAAGAAACACCTTGACACCCCTGGCAGGAGCTGCCAAAGGTGAACAGAAAAAAGATTCTATGAGGAAGGCAAATCAACAGCTTCTGCCCTTCATACCCATAAAGAGCTGCTTTGCAGGGTTATTAGGGTGAACTTCTTGAGTCTATCTGTCTTGCATTTTCCATCTGTATGGGGAAAGGGAGAATAATGGCAGACTCAGCACTTTGGGATTCAAAAGCAGAAGCACTTCACAGAGGGATTGCGGAGATGGGCACTTGCTTAGTCATAGGAGTGGGACATGAGGAGATGTCCTGATCCACCTAAGACCATCATTCTGCTCTTCTGCAAGTGAAAGATCACTCTTATAAATTGAGAGCTGGAGAGCTGCAGTTTTTCTTTGGAGTAAGTGAGAAGTACAGGGTCTTTTACCCACAACCCTGGTGACGAGGGAGGGAAGCAGCGGCCCTGGGAACAGCTCAGATCTCCTTCTATGATCTTGATGACTACTGGCCTGAACTATACCACAATACTGGATGTACTTTGCTAATGAAGCCCACTGATGGAGGCGGGTGTTACCCTTGATGCTTTGCTATGGTTTATACAGTGGTCCCCCACCCTTTCGCGGTTCATATACTGCAGTCCCTCTATATCGCGGGACCACAGTATATGAAAAAAATCCCCTAGGGTAAGGGGGGAAAGTCCTGTTTCAAGCCTCCCATACTTACCCCAGGACTGAAGCTGCCCCGAACAGGCCTGTGGGGGCCTTCCTGGGCCTTCTGGAGGCCTCAAAATGGCCTCCCTGCGAACCGGAAGTGACTTCCAGATCTCTGAAAATCATTTCTGAGGCTTCTGGTTTACCGGATGTCACTTCCGGTTCACAGGGAGGCCCTTTTGGGGCCTCCAGAAGGCCCGGGAAGGCTCTCACAGGCCTGTTCGGGGTAGGGCCAGGCTGGGGGTAAGTACAAGAGCTCCCAGCTAGCCCCCCCAGGCCTGACTCAACCTGCATCTGCATATCACGGATTTATCGCGGGTCAGGTCCCTAACCCCCGCAATAGGCGGGGGATCACTGTACTCTCCTTTCCTTTGATCCTGCCATCTGCTACTGTCTATTGTGCTCAGAGCTAGAGATTTAACACTGGAAAAGAAGAAGGGTGGCTTTGAATTCTATCACTGTAAATATTGAGCTTGTACATGTAAGATAATCTTGAAACCAAGATATGCCCAGGTAGAGGGAATCAGGAGAGGGAGGTCCAGGGTGCTGCCATAAGATAGCAGTAGTATGGAAAGAAGTTTCGGAAGCATAATTGTAAGAGGAAATAATACAGGTGCCTCGTGACTCCATGTGCCTTTTCTGTCAGTTCCATTTTTAAGAAATGTGTACCCACGATAGCCATAATGAAACACCACACATCCATGACTTCATTGGGTGTTTACCTGATGTGCATATATGAACTGGTAGAAGTAATTTCAGAACCATTGGCAATAATATTTGAGAAGTCCTGGAGAACAGGGGAAGTCCCCATAGATTGGAGGAGGGCAAATATTGTCCCTATCTTAAAAGACTTCAGTTCCTGGCAAGATCCTAGAACAAATTATTAAGCAGACAGTCTGTAATTATTTAACTAGCAATGCTGTCATTACAAGAAGTCAACATGGAATTCTTAAAAACAAGTCATGCCAGACCAATTTGATCTCTTTCTTTGATAGAATTACAGGCCTGGTGGATGAGGGGAACACTGCTTATCTAGATTTCAGTAAGGCCTTTCATAAGGTTTGGTTTATTTATTTATTTATTTATTTATTTATTTATTTATTTATTTATTTATTTATTTATTTACAAGATTTTTTAGCCACCCCACTACCAGGTGGTAGTATCCCCTTGGTATACTTGCAAAGAAGTTAGTAGAATGTGGGATAGATAGTGCCACTGTTAGATGGATTTGTAATCGATTGACTGATCGTACCCAAAGGGTGATCATAAATTGCTTCTCTTCAGCTTGGAGAGACAGAACCAGTGAGGTGCCGCAGGGTTCTGTTCTGGGTCCAGTGCTATTCAATATCTTTATTAATGATTTGGATGAAAGAATAGAAAGTAGGCTGATTAAATTTGCAGATGATACCAAATTGGGAGGGGTGGCTAATTACCTAGAGGATAGGATAAAAATCCATAATGACCTTGACAGATTAAAGTGCTGGGCCAAAGCTAACAGAATGAATTTCAACAGAGAGAACTGTAGAGTCCTACACCTAGGCACAAAAAATGAATTGCACAGATACAGGATGGGAGGCTCCTGGCTGGAATATAGTACCTTTGAAAGGGATCTGGGAATCTTGGTGGACCACAAATTGAACATGAGTCAGCAGTGTGATGCAGTGGCCAAGAAAGTCAACCCGATTATTGGTTGCATCAACAGAAGCATAGTGTCTATTATTATTATTTATTTATTTATTTTAGAGTATTTTTACCCCGCCTTTCTCCTTGGAAAAGGACACAAGGCGGCTTACAGTAATGAGGGATAATACACAGTCCAGTATAATTAAGTCATGTTCAAGTGTCTAGAGCACGGGAAGTGATAGCACCACTCTATTCTGCTCTGGTCAGACCCCATCTGGAGTACTGTGTCCAGTTCTGTGCACCTGAATTTAAAAAGGATGTTGACAACCTTGAACGGGTCCAGAGGAGGGCAACCAAGATGACTGAGTGTCTGGAAGAAATGTCTTACAAGAAGTGGCTTAGGGAGCTGGGAATGTTTAGCCTTACAAAAAGAAGGCTGAGAGGGGATATGATAGCTATGTTTATATTTTGAAAGGATGTCACATTGAAGAGGGGGCTGGTTTGTTTTCCATGGCTTCAGCAATTAGGATGCAGGGCAATGGTCTCGAACTACAGGGAAAGAGATTCAATTTAATGAACTTCAGGACAGTTAGAGCTGTTCCGCAGTGGAATATGCTGCCATGGAGGGTGGTGGAGTCTCCTTCTTTGGAGGTTTTTAAGAAGAGGCTGGATGGCCATCTGTCGGGCGTCCTGTGATGGGGGTTCCTGCATGGCAGGGGGTTGGACTAGATGGCCCTTGAAGTCTTTTCTAACTCTATGATTCTATGAGTTCTGCATAGGGGAGATGAGGTTGACTTCCAGGATATTCAGTGCAGCATCAAACCCAATCAGACAGAGCAAGGAGGGATGTTTAAATATCTTACTGTGACTATACTTCATGCATCTGAAGAAGTGGAGTCAAACATATGATAAATAAAACTTCCTAGACTTTAAAGTATGACAGGAATGTTGTTTCTGCTGTGATAGGCTAACATGGCTACATCCTGAAAAATTAGGTAAATATTTATAATCATGTGTGTCATATTCTTGGCCTGGAGGAAAGCAGCTTTAAATGTTTTACTCATCAAGTAAGATTGCAAATGCTATAACAGCAAACTTCTATTTCAAAAATAATGAAAATACAGTAATTAAAAATCCCTGCCAAGCTAAGATTATTTATTTATTTATTTTAAATTAAGCTGCTCCACTACCATATGGTCTCTGGGTGGTATGCAACAATATATTTAGACTATGAAACAACATAAACATTAAAAGCCATCAAAAGGATGAAACCATTAAAACAGCAATATACAAACAAATAAATCCTACTTCCTATAAGTCTGGTTAAAAGGTCACTAATGAAAATGCTGGCTGAACAGGAAGGTCTTTGCCTTTTGCCAAAAAGCCAAAAATGTTGGCGCCAGGCAGATCTCTGTTGAGACAGCATTCCAAAGTTGGGGAGCAACTGCTGAGAAGGCCCTGTTTTGACATGCCACCCCCTGCCTGATCTTAGAGTGTGGGCAGGCTTATGTGGAAGGAGGTGGTCCTTTAGATAGAATTAAAATAAAAGATTAGATTATCCAGGTGAGTCTATCTGGAAGTTGAGTCATGGCAACTGGACTTCTTTTCTCGAGAGACTGAAATGTTTTGCTGCTCATCCAAACAGCTTCCTCAGTCTAAGGAAAGCTAGTGGCGAGTCCTCTATTTTATAGTTCACTTTGACCTCATGTCACCCATAAACTATAAAATGGAGGATGAAACTTTTCTATCTCTCAAGAAAAGAAGTCCAGTTGCCATGATTCGACTTCCAGATCAATTTAGCTAGTAATTCACAAGATGGTTCAAGGAGGAGACGTGTGCCTCTTCTTAAACCCTTCAGCACTGTTATGCTACTTTTTGTGTTATTCTACATACAATATGACTGAATTAAAATAATTTTAATTTCTTGCTCTGGATTTGGAACTGCTACATGATAAATTTGGGGGGGGGGGCACGTACCAGTTTGTAATTTCACCAGAAAAGTATGCTATGAGTTATCCATGGTTGCTCTGAAAACTGATTATTGGTTTGCATTATACAAGGTATGATGAAAAATACTAATCGAGATTGAGAGTTCATTCAACAGGCTGAACAGCAAGAACTATTTGTGGCTGTTCCAGAACTAAAGGTGCCTAATGGGAATGAAACTGGTTGGGAGGTATGATGTTGCAGTTGAAAAACAGTAACTAGAAGGCAGCCTACTTGTTTGCTTCCAACTAAAAGCTCCTAACATAATTTTGCAACATAAAAGGTCTGTGGAATCGAAAGGGCAGCATAAGTGGCAGACAAATTGTTCTTAAGTCCCCCACCTCTACTGAGAGGGATTTTCAATACACACTGCCCTTTCAATGACTCATGAGAACAGCCTTGCTGGAACAGGCCAAAGCCCATCCCATCCAGCATTCTGTCTCACACAGTGGCTCGCCATTTGCTTCAGGGTACGATTCCCTGCAAATGGCATTGAGAGATATCCTGCATATCTCTCCAACCCAGAGGTTGTCCTTAGGCATCTGTAATGATAGCCATTGATATCCTTGTTCTCCATGAACTTGTCCAATCCTTTCTTAAAGCTGTCAGGGCTGACAGCTATCTCCACTTCTTCTGGCAGGGAGTTCCACAGACCAGTGATCCTCTAGGTGAAAAAGTACTTTCTCTTATTTGTTTGAGGTCTAGCACCCAAAAGTTTCATGGAGTGCCCCCTAGTTCTAATGTTGTGCAATAGGGAAAACATCTTTTTCTTATCTACTTTGTCCACACCATGTATGCTCTTATAAACTTCTATCAGGTGACCTCTTAGGTGCTGTCATTCAAGAGTGAAGAGGCCCAGCCATTGCAGCCTCAGGTGGTAAGGAAGGTATTCCAGTCCCCAAATCATTCTGGCTGCCCTCCTCTGCACTTTTTCCATTTCCATAATATCCTTCTGGAGATATGGTGACCAGAACTGTACGCAATACTCCAGATGGGGCTTCACCATAGATTTATAAAGAGGCAAAATGACATTTGCTGACTTATTTTCTATACCCTTCCTAATGATCCCTATCATTGAGTTTGCTTTTTTCACTGCTGCGGCACACTGGAGTGACACCTTCATTTCAGCTGTTCAACAGAACACCAAGGTCCCTTTCCTGATTTTGTGGCAGAGAGGTCAGACCATATCAGTTTAAAAACGTAACTGGTTTTTTCTTTTGCCCCAACGTGCATCACTCTGCACTTACTAATTTTGAAGCTCATCTGCCATTGGTTTGCCCACTCCCCCAGTGTCAAGAGATTCCTCTGGAGCTCCTCACAACCTGTTTTTACTACCCTGTATAATTAGTGTTGTCAGCAAATTTGGCTACCTTGCTATTTACTCTTACTTCTAGATCATTTATGAAGAGGTTGAAAAGCAGGGGTCTCAGTTCTGAACCTTGGGGGACCCCCCTCTTTACCTTCCTCCACTTGGAAAAGTGTCCACTTAATGCTACCCCTGTTTCCTGTCGCTTAGGCAGTTGCTGATCCAGGACAAGACTTGTCCCTTGAATCCATGACTGACAAGTTTATTCAAGAGCTTTTGGTGTGGGACCTTGTAAAAAGCCTTCTGAAAGTCCAGATAAACAATGTCAACTGGATCTCCGTTATCCACATGCTTGTTGACAATCTCAAAAATTCCAACAGATTAGTGAGGCACAGTTTTCCCTTGCAGAAGCCATATTGGCTCCTTCAGCAGCATCTTCTCTTCTATGTGCCTATTAATTTTATCTTTTAGGATGGTTTCCATCACTTTACCTGGGACACATGTACAACTGACCAGTCGGTAATTTCCTGGATCACCCCTGCATCCTTTTTTGAAGATTGGTGTTACATTCACTACCTTCCAATCATCTGGTACAATGCCTGATTTGAGGGAAAGAGTATATATTTTGGTTAGGACATCAGCAATTTCATCTTTAAGTTCCTTGAGAACTCGTGGATGGATACCGTCTGGTCCTGGTGATTTGTTAGCATTTAGTTTAACAAGACATGCAAGGGCTCCTCCCTGGTTATTTCTATCTGGCTTAATTCTTCGGTTTCCCTCCTTACGAAGATAGGCTCTGTTTTGGGCATGTGGTCTCTTGTTTTCTTCAGTAAATACTGAAGCAAAGAATTCATCGAGTATCTCTGCAATCTCTGCTTCCTCTTCAATAATCCCTTGCCTTCCATTGTCATCTAATGGTCCAATGGCCTTCCTAGTTGGATTTTTACTTCTAATGTACTTAAAGAACTCCTTGTTATAAAGAACTTCTTGTTATTTGAGTGTTTTTAGTTATATGTTCCTCAAAGTCTTGCTTTGCTTTCCTGATTGTTGCCTTGCATTTGTTCTGCCAGAATTTATGTTTCTGCCTGCTGTCCTCTTTTGGACAAGCCTTCCATTTTCTAAATGAGCTTTTCTTCCTTTTGATCACTTCCCAAACAGCTCCTGTAAGCCACATCGGAGTACTCATGGACGTGGCAGTGCCCCTTTTCCTCTTGGGCATGCATTCCAATTGGGCCTCTGTTATTGTTTTTGTGAACAACCTCCATGCCTCTTGGAGTGTTTGGACTCTCTGTTTTCCCTTTCAGCTTTTTTTTTTACTAGTTTCCTCATATTTGGGAAATTTCCGATTTGAAAATTCAAGCTCTGTGTCAGATTTTATCAGTGATTTGCAGTCTATGATTAAGTTAAAAGCAATTGTGTTCTGGTCAGTGTTCCCTATTGGATCAGTCACATTAACATTTTGCACCAGATCCTGTATATTACTCAGGATCAGGTCAAAGATTCCTTGGGTCTTCAACCATCCGTTCCAGGGAACAATCATTTAGCATATCTATGAACTTTATCTCTTTCTCATATGCTGAACAACAGTTCACCAGTATATGTGGGGGTAACTGAAGTCCCCCATTATAACCAGACTTCCCTTCTTGGATGCCTCATCTACAACATTCTCCAACTGCCAGTCTCCCTCAGGGGCTTGGGTTGGAGGCTGATAGCATATGCCTACTATCAGGCCATCCTTGTGGCCTGATACTCTTACCCAGAGTTTCTAATGGTGACTCCAGATCACCTAGATATTCTAATTCATATGAATTTATCACTTCTTCGACATACAAGGCTACACCCCCCTCCCATTTGCTTCTTCCTGTCCTTCCTGTACACTTTGTAGCCTGGGATAACTGTATCCCATTGGTTATCATTCGTCTACCAGGTTTCAGTGATGCCAATGATATAAATATTTTTATCCACTGCTAATTATTCCAGCTCCCCTATTTTGTTCTGGAGGCTTCTGGCATTTGCATACATTTATTGATGCTTTTCTGATGCAATCTTTTGAGTCTAATTGCCTCTTGCATCCTTCTGCTGGAGTGCTGGTGACTAGCTCCTCGCTCTGCTCAGTAATTTTTGCATTTTCCTCATTACTCAAGTAGACACTTTCCCGAACCGGATGCTGCCCAGCCCAGCTCCTGTCGGTTTTCCCCCATTATCAGTTTAAAAACTGCTCTGCAGCTTTTTTGATGTTGAGTGCCAGCTATCTGGTCCCATCATGGTTCAAGTGCAACCTGTCCCTTTGTAGCGATGAAACACACACACACACACACACACACACACACACACACACACACACACACACACACACACACACACACACACACACACACACACACACACACACACACACACACACACACACACGAGAGTGCCCTCCTTACCCCCTGGGCAGTAAGCCTTTTATTCACAGAAAAGAAGGTGGATAATCATTGACAACAGAAAAGAAGGTGGATAATCACTGACAGCAAGAGGCTTCCTGTGGACCCTTTGTTCATTGTTCAGGGGCTTATCAAGAGTGCCAGAAAATGTGTGACATACAGGCTTTTCTGTTAATTAGTTTGGGAGACAGGAACCTGATGGTATCTTGTTTACCCGCATCCCCGCACGAATAGATATGGCAAGGCTTCCGGCCCTGCCTGCTCAGGTCTCTGAGTCATGACCTTTTCCCAAAGGTAATTGTAATCCCTTCATCCCTTCTGAACAGGTTTGGCTTGTCCCAAAATGTTCTCCAGTTCATGACAAATCTGAAGCCCTCCTCTCGACACCGTCACCTCATCCACGCATTGAAGCTTCTGAGCTCTGCCCGCCTGGCGGGTCCTGCACAAGGAACAGGCAGTACTTCTGAAAATGCTATCTTGGAAGTCCGGGACTTCAGTCTTCTTCCTAACAACCTGAACAACTCAACTTCTGGATGTGCTGGCCAGGGTTTTTGCAAGCCTAGGAACCAGTGCCATAAGTGGATTAACTTAGCAACGCAATATGGCTCAACTGCTTCATTGAGCAGTGAAGGGCCAAGATTCAATGCAGCACATCTGCTAGTCCCAGGAAGTCCGTATTTCCCATTTGAATTTATTAAAGACTAAAGCAGTGTGTGGATGTGTATTGAGTAAGTTGTAAACCAGCATAGGTCGTGTCACCACACGTCATTACAGATAATGCACACATCTGTTAAGGCAACAGTCTTACCTTCCAAGGGCCTATAGCTGTTTGATTTGAATCAAGAAGAGCCTCTGGTTTTAAAGCATGATTTGTGTGTGTGTGTGTGTGTAAAAATGAGTGCCATTAAAAATAAGACTATATTGCTATCGATAAATAAGATTGTCCATACTTACAGAATCAGGCTCAGTGATATGAAGTGCTATCACGTTTATTGTATATATCTGAAGTTCACATAATTATAATTTTTAGTACCATGAACAAGACATTTACATGCTGAATTGTATTCATCTTGGTGTTGTTCCACTAATTCAGCTGAAAAAAGATGTATTTTTCAGGTGTTTCTCCTCCTTACTATGGAACCCGGCACTGCCTCTCACGCTGTCCTAAAGGTCCACAAAATTTCCAAGAACAGATTTTTTGAAGATAAGAGGGAATTGTCATTCAGTCAATGGAAGTCTCCCCTGGCCAGAGGTGACAATGGCACAAATAGCAAAGACAACTATGAATGCAATCCTTTAAATATCAGAAATGGGAAAACAGCAAGAACGGGGATGAGGTGGGGTGGGGGTGGACAAGAACATAAACCTGAATCAAATGACAAATGTAGGAAAGGTGAAAAGATCGACATACTCAAAACAAACTGGCTAATAAACACCCAGACAGGTGAGAATACATGGAGGAAATAAATGCACACATTATCGGGGAAAGAAGGGAATTCTGAAATTCAAATACATGGGATATACCAATCTACCAGGAAAGTAGATGTCATGGTGTAAGCAAAAACTCATCCTGGGATCTCAAAATCATGGTACATATCACAGTTTTAGCTTCCTGTAGTGTGCAAACAGAAAACCTGTTTTGATTGTGAATAAAAGCATGATTTAACATCCTATACCTTTCAGAATTTGGACAGTGAAACTATGTATATACTGATTTTTTAGCATAAATACATTTTCAAAAACTTGGTTTCACACCTTAGCTTTTTACAAAATCTCACATCTGTAAGCCTCTCAAACTATTGCATAACCAGAAGTGTCAATAATACATGTATGTGCCTTAAAAACAATAGGACAGGACACTGCCGTTGTGCAAATTTAAAATACTGTGCAATTTCATTAATTATTGAAAGGAAAAATGCTAATTGTAACTAATGTAAAAACAGAATCATTTTACATGTATGCATCTCAACTAATATCAAACGAAACAACAATAGCTATACAGATTCACTTTCTCTGGCTACCTTTGAACATTCATATGTACATGAATTTTGGTTGTTTAATGTGAATGAAAACAAAATATTTTGTACTGTGAAATGACAAAAATTTATTTGTACAATAATAAATAATAAATATTGGCTGAGCAGGGAAGATTCCCCATCCCACCTTCTTGCCTAAGTGGTCGGCTGCACAGGGAGGGGGAGAAGGTCTGGTTGGGCTCCTTCCTGGATTGGAGTGCCAGTGCTGTCAAAGTACCCCTGTGCTGTGCAAAAGCCTGGTAAGTGGACCAACCGGTTCTGGGGGTGGGAAATGGGCCACCCCAGCACCTTCATGTTTTGTACCCCTTAAGTACAAACACCCCATGTCTAGTCCTGATGCCCTCTATTCTGTTGACACTGCACATAACTATGTTAAGAAACATAGACTGAGACAGGAAGATGGAGAAAAGTCTCAATGGATATATAATCTATATTCAGCCCCATGCTTCATTGAACTTAGCATGTCTTCTTTTTCTCTTGGGTGAGAGAAAAAGATGGGTGGTATCTTTATTAGACCACTAAAAAGTCATAAACATAAACTAACCTTCAGCCCTGTGAAGATCATTAAGATTTTCTGCATCGTGGTGCAGAAAAAACATGAACATTCCAAGAATCATGGCCAGATGTGCATGGCATGTTATTTTATTAAAAATAAAATTCAAAATGGAAACTGCTTATTATAATTACTAGTGGAGGCTTCAGATCCCAGTCTTTGCTAGTACAAATTGAAATGTCTCATGGTGCAGTGGTTAAATTGCTGTACTGCAGCCAAAACTCTGCTCACAACCTGGAGTTCAACCCCAGATTGCAGGCTCAAGATTCACTCAGCCTTCCATCCTTCCAAAGTCAGTAAAATGAGGACCCAGCTTGCTGTGTGTGTGTGTGTGTGTGTGTGTGTGTGTGTGTGTGTGTGTGTGTGTGTGTGTGTGTGTGTGTGTGTGTGTGTGTGTGTGTGTGTAGCTTGAATAATTATTTGTAAATCATCCACAGTATATGCACAGCACTTTGCATTCGTTTTGCTATTTAGCATTACTTCCCCCTCCCCCACTGCTGCCTTTTTCCCCCCATAGGAGGAGTTACATACAACAGCTGTAACATGAACCATGCCCAGGAATGTAGAAATCTCAGTCCTAGTCTCATTGTGTCTCTGAGTCCTATCTGGATTTTGTTCCCTTTTTGTTTTCAGACACCTGGTTTTCCTTCCCATATTAAAATGTTTGTGAATTTTAACTAATACTTCCCTATTAAAGTGTGTCTGCCCATATTTTGCAACACTTTGCATTTTAACCTTTCATATTTTAAAAGACATACATTAATTTGGCATTTTTCTAAAAAAAGCTCCATAAACACTCCCTAAGCTTTAAAAATTCTTAAAACTGAACTGTTTCCACTCAATATCAATACTGTTCATGAAGTCAGATTTACCAATCAGTAACAGTCTCCTCTCTCATATATACTCATATCAATGAAGAATCAAGGGCAATGTTACTTCTATAGTAAGCACTAACAGGTCTTATCCCCTCCTTGAGATTTAGACATCTATCTTAATGCAGAGATTATACTGTTCCATTATCCAATAGTCTGAGTCTTCCTAGATGAAGCTGTTGCAGTGTGTCCTTTTGCTTTTTTTCTACAGACTGTTCAACATACAAGTGTCAACCAGCTACTCTCAATGTTCAAGACCAACATCAGAAGTATGTCATTTCAGGGCCTTTATACACGACCCCTAAACTCTGCAGGAAATGGCTGCAAGGTCCGGACCTTACAAGTGTTTTCCCACCAGCTCCGGACTTTGCAGACAATTAAGTGCGACCCCGCCCACCTAAGCGCGACCCAGCTGCACTTTCTTGTACCTGCTTGAGGTGGGTGAAAATCCCCAGGTCCGGATTTAATCTGGTCAGTGCAGGGCTCTCCTGGCTTCTGCTTGTGTTTTTTTTTGCCTCCTGCCCCTTTAAGAGAAGAGGTGGGAGGAAAAAAAGCAAGCAGAAGAGAAACGGAAGAGAAACGGAGCTCCGGGAAGCTCCTCCAGGTGAGCTGCATTTTTTCCCCTCTTTCTCTGGTGGGGAGGAAGGAAGAGCAACGAACCCCTAAGATCTTTGGTCCAAATTTAAGGGACCAGCGGATCTTAGGGGTCGTGTGAAAAGGCCCTTAGTAGAACAGCTTTAGAACATTCAACCATCTAAAACTGAATCCAGAGCACTCTTTGTATTCTAGAGATGCTATATGTTGTATACACAAAAACTAGGAGTGGAAAGGCACCAATATGGGAGCCACCAAGAATATTCAACAAGTTACTCTGTAATGTGAAAGATTAAGAGATGGGTAAAGGGCATGTGTTGCCATGTTGATCACATTCTTTCTTGTTTCCATTCTTTCCTCCTCTGATTTGGTGTTACATAACAAGAGAGAATATTGCCTCTTTATACAAAGTGCATTGCTTTTATAAATGTGCTACTGTAAGAGAAGGACCAAAATGTATGCAAGAATTGAAACAAATCAAAAAATAAGTTACATTACTCTGCTTTGGACTAAATAATGAGAATACAAAAATCTAACTGAAGGTGTTCATATTACTGTAATTATGCAATGTATGGTTTTAATAATACTACCAGGCCAATTCAGAAAAAAATCCTTGGATTATAATCCCTAGACACTAAAGATGATATCAGAACAATGTAGTTTTCCCACAGATATAACTTGTCATTATCACACTAGTTCAATTTAATTATTTAACATACTAATTATAAAATCACCATAATGGCGTCTAACTTCTAAATAACATAATAAATGAAATAATGCAGCAAGAGGTCTAGTGCAGAATTAACCAACTGAAGATGTACACACATGTAAAAGGCATTGGTATTACATCAAATAATTGTACTGTATTTCACAGTTCAGTTCTTCTGGAAACAACTGAGACAAGTAAAATGGGATTCCTAAGTAGTATCAGGCATTCTAAAAACAGGAAAATATATTGATATAAGAAAGTGTAAGAAGACATAGGATGTGGCTTTATGAGCATCTATGATGCAGTGACTCGAGACAAACCTCACAGAACTTCTAAAATATTAACAATAACAAGTATTTCACTGGATGTATAATAAAGCCACTGAAGGCATTATAAAATTGTTAATTACTTTTAAAGGGGTAAAATCTTCAGTTTTAGAAATGCAATTATACACATGTATTGATTGCTTTTAAAATTCTCCTTACATACATATTCCCTAGCATTAATGTCATGTGATATGTAGAAGTATAGTTTGAAAATGTAGGCAAATACAGGTGCAAGGCATTATTGGCCACTACTTTGCTGCTGTTCGAAGTGGCTTTGCTTGCAAAGTACAATCATGTGGTACATTCAATTCTAACTCAGCAAAGAACACAAGGTCCAGTAAAATCCTTACTGACCTTGCAGACAGTTCATGGTCCAGAAGGTGGAGGAGGCAACAGGAGGAACAGCTATTTTAGATCTGATCTAAAACCAACAGAGAGGACCTTGTAAATGGGGTCGAAGTCGTGGGATCTTTAGGTAGAAGTGACCATGCTCTCTTGGAATTTGTTATACAATGGGAAGGATAAGCTAAGTATAACTAGACAAGTATCCTGGACTTTAAGAAAGCCAATTTTTGTAAACTTAGGGAATTATTGGCTGTGATTCCATGGGCTAAGACACTGAAACAGAAGGCAGTCCAAGATAGATAGGAATTCCTTAAAAGTGAATATTAAAGGCACAATCTAAAACTGTTCCAACAAGAAAAATGAGAGATGTGTAAGGAAACCTCAATGGTTGACTAAAGAACTTTCAACTCAGCTAAGTATTAAAAGAAACAAGTACAGGAAATGGAAAAATTGGGAATGCACCAACGAGGAATATAAGCAAATAGCCAGTATATGCAGGTGGATGCTTAAAAAGAAAGGCTAAAGCACAGAATGAACTTAGACTTGCCAGACAGATTAAAGATTGTAAAAAGGTTTTTTTAGTTATGTCCACAGCAAAAGGAAAAGTAAGGAAATGATAGGGTCTCTGCATGGCGATGATAGCCAAGTACCACAGGAGACAGAGAAAAGGCAGAACTACTCAACACCTTCTTTGCTTCAGTTTTCTGCAGAAAGGAAGAGTTCAGTCGGGATGAAGAGTAAATGAGGTAGGCTGGAAACTCAATGAATTTAAGTCTCCTGGGTCAGATGAATTACACCCAAGGATATTAAAGGGGAAGTCCCCATAGATTGGAGAATGGCAAATGTTGTCCCCCATCTTCAAAAGGGAGGGAAAAGAGGACCCAAAATAATTACCGCCCAGCCAGCTTGACATCAATTCCTGGAAAGATTCCAGAGCAGATATTTAAGCAGACAGTCCGTAGCTCTTTAACAATCAATGCTGTCATTACGAGAAGTCAGCATGGGTTTCTTAAAAACGAGTCATGCCAGACTAATTTGATCTCTTTCTTTGAAAGAAATACAGGCCTGGTGGATGAGGGGAATGCTGTGGATGTTGTTTATCTTGATTTCAGTAAGGCCTTCGATAAGGTTCCCCATGATGCACTTGCAAATAAGTTGGTAGAATGTGGGATAGCTAGTGCTACTGTTAGGTGGATTTGGAACTGGTTGACTGATCATACCCAAAGGGTGATCATAAATGGCTTCTCTTCAGCATGGAGAGAGGTGAATAGTGGGGTGCCCCAGGGTTTTGTTCTGGGTCTGGTGCTATTCAATATATTTATTAATAATGGGTGAAATAATTGAGAGTAGGCTGATTAAATTTGCAGATGATACCAAATTGGAAGGGGTGGCTAATTTCCTACAGGATAGGATTAAAATCCAAAACAACTTTGACGGATTAGAGGGCTGAGCCAAAGCTGACAGAATGAAATTCAACAGAGATAACTGCAGAGTCTTACACCTAGGCACAAAAAACGAATTGCACAGATACAGCATGGGAGGCATCTCGCTGGAGATTAGTACATGTGAAAGGGATCTGGGAGTCTGGGTGGACCACAAACTGAACATGAGTCAGCAGTGTGACGCAGCAGCCAAGAAAGCCAATGTGATCTTCACTGCATCAACAGAAGCCTAGTTTCTAGAGCAAGGAAGGTAATAGTACCACTCTGGTCAGACCCCAACAGGAGTACTGTGTCCAGTTCTGCATACTTAATTTAAAAAGGATGTTGACAACCTTGAACGGGTTTCAGAGGAGGGCAATGAGGATGGTTAAAGGTCTGGAAGAAATGTCTTACAAGCAGCGGCTTAGGGATTTGTGAATGTTTCACTTTTCAAAAAGAAGGCTAAGGGGGATATGATAGCCATGTTTAACTATTTGAAAGGATGTTATATTGAAGAGGGGACAGGTTTGTTTTCCATGGCTTCAGATACTAGCACACGGAGCAATGGTTTCAAACTACAGGAAAACAGATACCATTTGAACATTAGGAAGAACTTACTGATGGTTAAACCTGTTCGGCAGTGGAATATGCTGCCACAGAGGGTGGTGGAGTCTCCTTCTTTGGAGGTTTTTAAACAGAGGCTGGATGGCCATCTGTTCGGAGTACTTTGATGGGGGTTCCTGTATGGCAGGGGGTTAGATTGCATGGCCCTTGAGGTCTCTTCCAACTCAATGGTTCTATGATTCTATGTCATAAATGAAATCCTAATCTAGTTTTTATTTAAAAAATACATTCGATGTGGTAGAAAAAAATCAACCATTAAACAACAGATTCTGATTCCTTGCTAGATTTCACAATTGAGTCCATCGTTGAGATGCTTTTGGTTTCCAGCATTTTCTCTGTAGTTCCCCCATCTACAGGAGTAGATTGTTCTTTGGTTTTTTCCTTTTTATGTACCCATGGGATGAAACATAAAACAGCTCCTCCAACAATAGGGGGAATTCCTGCTAGGTAGAATGCAACGTCGTAAGTACCTAAGTGATCACGCAATTTTCCTGGGAAGGGAAGAGAGAGAGAGAGAGAGAATAATTGATTACCAAAGTGACACCAAGCAAGGTCAAGTCTCAGAAGTTGAGTCCTTTTTCATCAATCAACTACTTCTCACCCAAACACAAAGCAATTGTTTTTCAACAAGGGTGAAAGAGGATATCCTGTGGACCATCTGGACTTCTATCACTGGTGTTGTTAACACTGAGGCTGTCCATTGGTATAAAAAGCTAGGCATCCTTTTTCCTGCTGACAATACAGGCAGGCATCAATACTAGGCTATTTCCTGGTGTTTTAAATTGTGGATACAGAAGCATATCTCACATTTATCAACTAGAAGATTTTTTGGAAAAATAAATATTCTGCTTTTTAAAAATAGAATTACACACAGAGACATACACACACACACACACACACACAAAATACAAAAGTTCCAATAAAAATTCTCTCAAGTAGAATTACTCAGTGCTAGAGGGTCCCAGAAGATGAGCGCATTATCTGTACTATAGTTGCTAAGAGGGGAAAAAAGAAAGAACAGCTTGGATGTGATTGTTGTTCCTCTGTGCAGTATATTTTGAAAGGCTATTTTTGGACTTGATGTAATGCTAAAGCAAAGATTTAAGTACGGTAAGTCCAAGGTGTACAGTGCAGAAACATACACACCCGTTAACCTCTCAGGGAAACTTATGTTATTATGCCCGCTCTACTGAATGCAGGCTATAAAGCTCTGTTCAAATTTCTTAATCCTTTTCTTAGGATAGGCAACCTGAGGAAGAAACCTATATTGGGGTAAAAATGCTACCATCCTATTGTATGCATTTCTTCCAAAGGATTTTCCCTTGCTTTTTGAATATTTTTAAAAAGAACGATTGGACTTAGCAAAGATTGTTACTGGAAGCCAAGGTCAAAATCATCCATCCTATCTGAAAAGAGCAGTGAAGCAAGACAGGGATGAACATGTAATTCATTTGAAATGTGGTGTTGGAAGACAGACTTATATATACTGCAAACAGTCAGAGAGGCATAAAATGGGTGCTCACTCAAGTTGAGCCTTAATTCTCACTAGAAGAAACACTAGTCAACTGAGGTTATCCTACTCTGCACATATAATAAAAATACAGGACTAGAAAAGACAATATTGCTGGGGAAAGTGAGGGCAGTGCAGTAGGAAAACAGGAAGACTAACATAAAACAGATTGTCTCAATAAAGGAAGCCATAGCTGTATGTTTCCAAGACCTAAGCAGAATTTACAGGAAAGGGCAATATAGCTGAGGAGGAAAAGAGAAAAAGCTAACTGCTTGGTTTGCAAGATCTGGGCAAAGATGTAAATGATAGGACATTTTGGAGATGATTAATTCTTCTAGTTAGTCACTAAACATCAGAAGTGACTTGATGGTACATAAAATCTGTAGAGTTTTTTAAATCCCCAAGCAACTACAGAGTGACAAGACAGGTGGAATTCTTGAAACTATGACAGGATATAGGAACCAAAGATCAGGCAAGACCCTCCTGGACCATAAAGCAAAAACATTTCACAGCTTAAATACATGAACTTTGTATATATCCTTTAAAAAACCTTTGAAGGTATTTTATAACCATACACAGACTCCCTCTGTGTCACCAATTTCACTAGGAAGGAGTTAAAAGTTCTTCAGAGACTCGGTTAATTGGGTCTTGTCTGACTGAGTCAAAAGTTCAGATTGCCCCAGACCTGGAGCTGACTTCCCCTTTGAAGACTTGTATCAAGAGCCTAGTTTCAGGAATGTTTTCAGAAAACACTCAAGATGCAATAATGGCAATTGCTCTGTGCCTTTCTAATGCGGAATACAGTGGTCCCCCACCATTTCTCAGTTCACATACTGTGGTCCGAGTAGATCGAGTAGATCGCGGGACTGCAGTATATGAGCGGCAAGCCTCCCCCCCCACCCGATTAAGCTGCATGGGCCTATCTGGGGCCTCCTGCACTTGCCCCAGGCCTGGCACTGCCCCGAATGGGCCTCTGATGGGCTTCCTGGGGCTGTCAGAGGCCCCAGAAGTGGTTTCTGGCGAACCAGAGGTGACTTCCAGATCCCTGGAAGCCACTTCTGGGGCTTCCGACAGGCCCAGGAAGCCTGTTGGAGGCCCATTTGGGGCAGCACCAGGCCTGGGGTAAGTGCATGAGGCCCCAGATAGGACCCACAGTCTTGACCCGACCCAGCGTCCACATATAACGGATTTTCCTATTATTGCTGGTTGGGTCGGGTCCCTATCCCCTACGATAGGCTGGGAATTGCTGTACTTTGAAGTTTATACCTTATAAACTTGTTTGGTTGGGGTTTTTTTTTTTTGCTATGCTAACTCCCTGGAGATACCCTTCCCTTTGCTGCAAAATGTCTCTTTCCAAATCACTGTCATTCTATTTTATTTAACGCAAAATTATTCTTTTCACTCCTTAAAGAAAACCTCTATTTTGATTCTGTCTCCATCACTTTTCACTGCCCTATAGTCGTGTTGGCGAACCTATGTCACAGGTACCAAAGGTGGCACTCCAGAGCCCTTTCTGTGGACACCCAACATCACCCCTTCGCAGCCACCTGTATTTGGGTTAAATTGCTGTATTGGCACTTTGTGGAAAATTTGTCAGTTTTGAATTGCAGTTTGGGCACTCAGCCTCTAAAAGGTTCACCATCACTGCCCTATAGCGTTCCCTGCATAAAACTGTAACAATTATCTACTTTGGATCTCTCTAGCTGGTTAGCCTGCATAACAAAAGTCAGTTTTTCCCATTTAAAAGGCTTTTTTTGAAGATCAATATTTCAAGCCCCAGCAGCCTTGGTTATTGCCATTTTTTTAAAGCAGATGATTCTCTTTTAAGATAGCAAGATTGGTCTTTTTAGTTTATTTGATCTGTTTTGAATTTGAGGATGTTTCAGGTCATTTGTTTCTGTAGTTTTACTTTTTTAAATGTCATAACTTGAAAACCCTTTGCCTAAACTTACCAAAGCATAGAACAGAGCAAGATTGTTGTACAAGATGGTACCAATTTGAAATCCAGTTTCAAAGTTACATTTATTTTTGTTTGTGCTACTCCCATATTTAGAATTGCCTTGTAGAATGCCGATTTGTTCTGCTGCTCAAATAATGCTACAGGGATTTATCATGTTGTATTTATACCAGTTGGTTTCTAGCTTTATACTTTAAAGCAGTGTTTTTCAACCTTTTTTGGGCAAAGGCACACTTGTTTCATGAAAAAAATCACGAGGCACACCACCATTAGAAAATGTTAAAAAATTTAACTCTGTGCCTATATTGACTATATATAAAGTAATTCTCTTGAATAGGAATCAAATACACAAAGAAAGTATTTTATAATTACTTTATTATGAAATAGTAAGTAAACAGAAATATGAAAAATTATAAAATACTTTATTCAGTGCGCAACCTGGGCCTGTTTGGCTGAACACAAAGCTAATATTCTTCAGCTTTTCCAACGGCACACCAGGCAACATCTCGCGGCACACTAGTGTGCCGCGGAACAGTGGTTGAAAAACACTGCTTTAAAGGATAGTTACTATTTTACATGCTTTATATAAAGTACTGAAGAAAAATTCTGCTTACCTGCAATAGGTGGACCAACTGTCATTGGTATAGACATTAAGCCCAAGAGAAATCCAATTGCCTGTGAGACATGCTGTGCCCCAACAAGTTCAAAAGCAATAGGTGCCATAATGCTAATGAAGCAGCCATCAAAAAGACCCATAAAGAGGCAGACAGCAATAAGACCTCCAAAGGTATAGCATAAGGGAATCATCATGGACATCAGGCCAATGAAGAAAAATGAAATAACCTATACGTTGGGGAAGGAAAAGGTCAAGTATCAAATCATACTGTAGAGATAACAGAACTGTGGAAATAGACTGAGAGTACCGAATGCTGCTATGCTATTGTTTTGGATGATTTGGAGAATAAATGTACATGGAGTTGCATCCAATTGTATCCCTGTACACAACAGAAAGCTTTTACATCTCAATGGAAAATTTTATTGAATAATTTCCTGTCCCCTTTGCAGCCGTTTCCATACACCATTAAGACATAGTCTACACAGTTGCAGATACATTTAAATAGCAGAGAAAGTGGCATTGGGCTTGGAATATGAAGACTTTTTGTGGGGGGTTTTTTAATAACCTTCCTCCTTCTCATTAATGAATCCTTAATGGGAGTACACAGCCTGCCATGTGTGAACACAATTGGATACACTCCACAGCATATACTTATTTTATTCCAATGGATAAAAATACGTTTCTTAAAGGCAGCACCTCTATTGCAAATATGACATTTTCTTATTTAAACAGCAATATTCTCATCTTGTGGGAACTTACTGAATGCCATTTATTATGTGTAATAGAAAGTGATGCAACACCTCCCCAACATCTATGTCAATTAATCAATCATCTAAGTTCAATTGTTTGATATGCATTAGACCAAAGTTGGCAAACATATGCCCACCCCGCGTGTGTTAGACTGCAGCTCCCATTCATCCCAGCCAATAGCAAATGCGTCGAAGAGCTGCAATCCAGCAGCAGCTGGAGGACCAGATGTTCCCTATCCCTCTTGTAAACAAAAGCTGAATCTTGTTTGATGGTAACATCTAAACATGACCACATCCATCCAGGAAAAAAAAGCATTTAGCAGCAAAACAATACTTTCTTCTGCTTTCATAAACTTTTAGTGAGAGGACAATCAGTATTTCAGGCAATATAATAAGCCTGTATGGCGGAGGTTTCCTCTTATTTAAGGAAAAATAAAGTGAAGCTAAACACAGCACCCTTCCAACAAGGAAGTGTTTCGTTAGCTCAATTTATCCAGCTTGGATGCATGTTTTCTGCAACTGCATTCAAAATCTTGAGCAGATTCTTTGTTCAATTTATACTAACCAATCAAGGCCAACAGTTTGCCTTCTATGCTAACTTCTGTAAGCTTTGTTTCCTTTTAGAAAAGACATATAAACTGATAAGTGATTTAAACAAAACAAAACCCCTACTACTCTATTTAATGAATTCTGAATAAACTCCTTTATTTCCATTTCTATTATCTATGCAAATTAGGATATTAGGCTTCAATATTTCTGTCAGGCAGGCATAGAATCTACTGCTGTTAATTAATCTTCTGCTGTCCAGAGTTATTCATTTCCTAACACTGAAACTTCAAACAAAAATCCAGTTTGCTTTTCTTCCTGCTATCTTCAAACTCCTGTGAATCAACCATATGTATCCTTTCCTAATCACACAGGTAAGGAAATATTTACTCAGACTGTGATAGACAGAACAAAAGGATTTAGTTTAATGTCATCTCCTGCAAGTGGCCCTGCTGAGTTTTGAACATCAAGATATCATTCTTTGCATTTTCATTAAAGTTCTCTGTGGGAGTCAAACTTCAAGAGAAACTATTGTTTCATCAGTCTTTCTTGGACCCAACAGGCTTCCTGTCTGATGAGGGCTTTCATAAAGGCAGACTCCAGTATGTCATACCGTAATTATATTGGATCACAGCTGGCTTTAGCTGGTCTTTGCATGGGTCCAAAATATAAGTTTAGACACTCTTGTCAATTGGTACCTATTATATATTTCTACAGGGTGCAGACCCAACTCAATGACATGGTCCAGAAACATTCAGTGAAGAAACAAAAAATGCTGAAGAGCATCCATGCATGTTTTCAGAAAGTATCCCAAGATTCAAGAAGACCTGGAAAATATATTGCTGAGACATCAATATGTTTCCTATTGTTACTGGTTTTCCTGGATGATACTAAAAACATACAATGACAGCATGTAGCCTTAAAAAGACTCTTGTCATCCTATCCAATACAATGTGGAAAAGTAGGAAGGCAGGGAGCTTTACCCAGGCTCAAAAATCTACTTTGGACTGGCAATGGGCAGACATTTCATTTGCTTTACTGACCCTGTAAGCGACCAGTGAAGCATGGTCTTATTTGTAACCACAGGAGATACAGATGTGAGAGAATTCAACAATGGGCAACATTATGGCCTCTTGTAATATATTAGTCCCCACTTTATCAGAATTACTATGTAAAAAACATACCTGTAAATAAACTTTTTTTGCACCCGGAATATAATCTGCAATTCTGCCAAACAGCAACCGTCCAACACCTGAAGTAATGCCCAGGCAAAGCAGAAGTGCTACATCTGGAACATCATTACCAAGACGTTCTTTAACATGCTTCAGCTGTTTCAGAAACAAGGGGGGGGGCTGAATTTAGCCAGAAATCTAACATTGCATAGAATTATACAAGAGAGGTCATATTGTGTCAACCATATTTTCAATTGCTTCCGATCTTCATAATCCCATTTTGGACAATAATTTCTGAGCTTTTTATGCTAAGGTATGAACAAGCCTTTTACACATATATCTATCTTTGATGTCAGCAACAAAGAACTAACTAGGAACATAAACCCAATTCAAAATATCACTGAGGAGACTGACATTTCAAAATTGGTAACCAAGTTTCTCAGTTTCGGTAACACGGGCAATGATGGTTAATCAGTAGGCTTATTCCCAATATAATCATCATTTACACAAAGAGAGGTTCTAAAGGGCTTGATGGACCACATAAACTTTTTCCTGAGCTTACAGTTAAGATTTGATTGAATATGATCATAGTATTCTTATTTATGTTGTTGCTGCTTTAACTTATATATTGCCCCATAGCGGCAAAGCACTCTCTGGGTGGTGTACAAAATTAGTATGCAAACAACATTTTCCCCAGCAAGCTGGATACTCATTTTACCAACCTTAGAAGAACAGAAGGCTGGATCAACCTTGAACCAGCTACTGGGATCTGTTGGGATTAAGCTCAGTTTGTGAGCAGTGGCATGAGTGCAGTACTACAGTTTAACCACTGTACTGTATACACAGTGGTTTACACACACCCATACAATACATCCTTAGAAAAGAGATAGTAAAGAAATGACACCTCCCTCTTCACTGGTCTAGCTTATCAACACCTTAGGGAAAATGTTTCTGTCTGGTCAACATCAGAAGACATCAATTGGTACATTAACTCTTATGAATGCAGCATTAATTACACTGTAAAGACTGTACAGCTAAATGGCCATAGTGTTTACGGACTCTACAACAATGAACTCCTTCATTGGAAAGTAAACTAGTCAAGTAAACTTGAAATAGTTTTTTTTAAAGAAAACAAGCCATATATATTGGGCAGGACGTTTGTAACTAAAAGCACGCATACATATCATGTAGCAGAAAAAAATACTTCCCGCATTTATGATGTATTCTCTATACAGAGAGGCACAAACCTTGGTTTGAAGGTTTGTGCCAGTCCATGTGACACTTACAGGTGCCACACATTCCCTTCCCCCACCCCCACCCGGATACCCCACTCACCAGCTGGAGGATGCTCCTCTCCTTTTCCTCCTTGGCTGTTCATCTAGTCCAGGCCTGCCCAAAGTCCGGCCCGGGGGGGGGGGGGGCAAATCCGGCCCGTCAGGCCATTCTGAGTGGCCCTCCCTTGATCCCCATCTTCCTTCCTTCTTTCCTCCCTCCCTTGGTCCCCACCTCCCTCCCTCTCTCCCTTCCTTGTTCCCCACCTTCCTTCCTTCCTCTCTTGGTTTCCACCTCCCTCCCTCCCTCCCTCAGTCCCCGCCTTCCTTCCTGCGGGTGGGGTTGCAAGGGGTCAGTGGGTGGGGCTTGCAGTGGGGTGGCAGGGTCAGGGAGCAACCGGCCCCTGACACATTCTCAGCCACCAAATCTGGCCCTCCTTACAAAAAGTTTGGGCACCTCTGATCTAGCTTCCCTGCCCTGCCTCCCTGGCTCATCACCCACAAGGAAGTGGAACAGACAAGCCTGTGCTCCTGCCAAGGAGGACTGGTTGAACAGCTGAAGAGGTTGACAAGAGGAGTGTATTCCAACTAATGAGTGGGTCATAGGGAGGTGGCGGAAGGGAATGCATGGCACGTATGATACCACACATACAAACTAGCATGAAAGTTAGAACCAGGGTTCATGTCCATTCCTAGCTATTTTTCACATCTTACTGATAATCAAAATACAAATAGGAATCAGTCAGAAATGATCAAAATATATTCTGAGTTGTTAAATAAAATGAATGTTAAAAGCTCAGACATGAGGTTTGTGAAACAGTGCACATTCAAAATACAGAGATCTGTAAAATGTCCATTTACTATAATAATAGTAAATATATAATTATATATTTAATATATAATTATATTTTAGAATATAATTTTTAAATAACAGAAGGCCAGTTTACTCACTTTTCAACACTAAACCCATTAAATGACTGCATGTGCTTTTTAGCTTACTTGAAAATGCCAACTACTCAATTAAAGAGCTACAGTCCCAGAGAATTCTTGCCTTCCTTCCTTGTTGTTCCTGGACAAATAAATTATTTGTGCAAGCTATAGGTAGGACATAGGTAAGGTAAGGTTTATTGTTACAGCATCAAGCCAGACATAAGATAAAATAGAATAGAGCAGAATAAGATACAATATAAAAACATTAGCTGGAAAGTTTAAAAACTGGTAAACACTACAGTGATCAATATATAAAACAAAAAGTTATTTTTAAAAGCCTTTAAGACAACAGATATAACAATATAAAACAAGGTTTAAAAGCTCAGCTATCTATCTGTTGCAGTGACATGCCGCCCAGAATTTTGCCACCAGTTCAGTAGTAGTCCGACTTTTGTCAATTAGCAATTGATTACAATAGTCCAATAGGTAGGACATAGCTGCAGTCTGGAAATAGTTTATGAATTAACTCAAGTTAAATCTGCAAGCCTTTGTACGGCAAAGCAAGGGGTTCCCCAGCTACCTTATTGACTGATTGATTGATTTGATTTGATTTGATTTTTTATACCGCACTCTCTAGCCCAAAGGCTACTCTGGGTGGTTTACAACAGGAGGGAATACAAATTATATACAATAAAGCAATAACAAATAAAATACAAATTAATCTAAAGTTATATAAAACATCAAAACCTAACATAACTATGTGCAGATATAATAAAATATAATGATTAGCAAAATAAGATAAAGCTACCAAGAACAACTAAAAAAACAAAAACAAATAAGCATCACAAGTGGTTGAGAGAAGAAATTTCCAGATATTATGGGTTATAAAGATTAAGATGCCAGGAGAGCTACCCTACAAAGCCATGTTTTTAACTGACATTTGAAGATTTTGAGTGTAGAAGCCAAACGTATCTCAGGAGGTAACTGATTCCACAAATGAGAGCCAACTACTGAGAAGGCCCAGCTTCTTGTTGATGTTTTTCAAGCCTCTCTTGGTGTTGGAACCATGAAATGCCCAGCTTGAGAGGGCCGAGTGGTCCAAGCAATTCTATTAGGAAGAAGCCTCTCTGACAGATAGTGAGGTCCCAAGTCCTTTAGGGCTTTGTATGTTACCATTAATACCTTGAAGTCGATGCGGAAGTATATTGGCAGCCAATGCAGAGTGGCCAGAATAGGGGTGATGTGATAGTTTCTTTTAGTCCCTGATAATAATTTGGCCATTGTATTTTGCACCAGCTGCAGTTTCCACATTAACCTTGTAGGTAGCCCCACATAGAGTGCATTACAGTAGTCTATTGCTGACATTCCAAGCGTATGGACCAAAGATGTAAGGGCCCCAACATCGAGGAAGGCATGTAGCCAGGCAATCTGTTGCAGATGGACGTGGGCTGACTGAACAACCGATGCCACCTGGGTTTTCATGTTTAAGTGCTTGGTCCAATTGGACACCCAAACTGTGGCCCTCATCCCTCAAGGACAGAGTCATTCCCCCCAACGGGAGGCACCTTCCCAAGCCGCAGACATTGGGGTGGTCCACCCAAAGAACTTCCACTTTGCCCAGGTTCAGCCTCAGTCTGTTGGCTCCCATCCATTCCAGTACAGCATCCAGGCCACACTCAAGGAACGATATACTGCAGATGGCAAAAAGGAGCTATAGAGCTGGGTGTCATCCGCATATTACTGAAACGAAGCTCCATACCACTGATGACCCTCCCCAATGGCCTCATATAGATATTAAAAAGCATATATCCAATACAGATATTAAAAATATTCCAAAAGGAAGCAATGAGGAAGACCTATGTGTGCCCAATAACATTCCTCTTGTTCCAGAGAGACCACATAGCCACAGGAAGAAAATATATTTATTATTACTATTACATCAAAAAAGAAGTCCAGTAGCCATGACTCAACTCCCAGTTAAACAAACCTAGATGACTGAGAATCTTCACAGACGTATTACCCTAAACCTTTCAACATTATATATAAAAAAGTGAGCTAGTGGATGTTAGAGAGAATCTTGGTCATATTATATTAATGACTTGGGGGAAGATTTATTTCTGTAACATGTCATATTTTTTTCTTGCGACCTAAGTTTAAACTTACAAGTATCTAGCTATAGAGTCAGAGGCTGAGAATTCAGTTCTCCGCTGATCCTCCTGTGTGTACCATCAGCTTGTGTAGACTTGGGCATGCTTCACCCCCAGAAGAAGGGAATGGTAAATCCCTTTTACTCTCTATCTAGAAAACCCTGAAATGGGTTGTCATAAGTCAGAATTGATTTAAAGGCACATTATTCAAAAATACCACATACGGTCAATCAGAATTACAAAAATATTGACTGGTATTATATAACAATATATTATATTAAACAAAATCTAAGTACCTGTTAAATACAGACATATATGCTTTTCTTAATACTGTCTTTTTTGTAGCTCTAATGGTGTTAATTCTGATATCTGCAGCTCATTATAATACTGTGGGAAGTTCTGTGGCATTGTTCCTAAAGCCCCAGCGACAATGAAGACAACTGACGTGTGTTCATTCGCAAGCAAGATGTTTCAATTGCCAGATCTCTGTATTTTGTTAGTTTTTCCAATTTTTTTAGGTTCAACTTTGGCATCCCCTCGAACTACAATGTCAATGACTCAGTCATTTCTTCATTCTGTTACTACTCTGTCTGCTGTGTTATGTTCAAGATGCCCGTCAGTTTGGATTTGGAAATCTCACAAGTTCTTGAGTTCGTCATTTTTCTGACATCTTCTCTACCAGATGTTCTCACTGAGTTTTGAAGGCTGCTGGCAAGTTATAATTTTTGCATAGTAATGAATGCAGTAATTTTGCTATTCAATCATGTCTAAATTTTAAATCTGTGCAATCTTTAGACATTCACAGAGGAGGTGCAACACAGTTTCATCTTGGCAGAGTCAACATTTACTATTAGCACTAATTCCTTGAATATCAGCTTTCAAAAAAATAGTTTGTACTGCTTGCTCTTGTGCAGCAAAAATCTGCCCTGCACTTTCTTTCTTGATGTTTCTTTCTTTTCCCAGTTTTAGCCATGTCCATCTTGAATTATTATCATGCTTTCCATCACTATTTCTCAGATGTTGTCTGTATAATGGTTTAATTTTTTAATTATTTTATTTTTATATTGTTATTTCATATATTGAGCCTTTATTTCTGTTGTTTTCAAAGTATTCTCCATTTTTACTGCCTGAAATAATTTTTCTCTACTTGTACTAATATAACTATTTGGGCTTTTCCCCTCCTTTACTACCTACTATATTTGCTGTAACCCATGGCCTCCGATTTTTTGTGGTAAATATAATCCTTCCACACTTTTTGTATGCTTTTTTGGTGCTTGATGTATGCTATTGTTATTATATTTGCCTCATGTGTTGAGAATGGTTTTGTAACTACATTTTATGACAGTTACAAATAGGAGCATTAATGTTGCATTTTGAAATTTAGCAGATTTTGACAATCTGTGTGTCTACACACAGACACACAGAAGCTTTCCATTGTTTATACACAAAGTTGCTAGATTGTGTTTAAATGAATGTTTCCAGTATATATTTTTAAACCTCACAGCTAACTTTATGGAGCAAAATGCAATGTAGTGCTGTGCAGATCTGTGGGGTTTTGGATTATAGCTCTCTGCATGGACATCTGGGTGGGGGCTCTATAAAACTCAGTCATTCCTACTTCTGACCAGACAAATTCAGTGTCATTTTAAACACATCTTTAATGGGGGATCTTCATCTGGGTGATAGCTATCTTTCCATTTCTCGTAAAAATGTCACTATTAAAACCAATAGCATAAAGTCTAAATGCTATCAAGAAAATGAAAAAAACTATCAGCCTCTGCTTATTTTCTTATCCTTTCTCATCCTTTATGCTTTCATAATCAGTAGAGAATCTGAAAGCCTTAACAGCTGTTAGAACAAACAAGAGATAAAAATTAATCCAGGCTCCAATACTATTTCTGCTTTGAAAACAATTAAGGGGCTGCCTTCTCTTACATTCCCCTTCTACTGCTCTGCCATTTACAAAACTATGAACATATCATATATTATTAGTTCCTATCAGAGATGTACGCACAGAGAAACCTCTAAAGAAAGCTTTTAGTGTTTTAACTATTGTCACAGGAGCATTTAATAAGATATCAGAATTCATTGTGCACTTTAATTCCACGGGCACTATATTAACTTTGCTGTTAACTCTTCAAAAGGACAGCATGGTATATCTTCAGCAAATCACTTATACCCAGTCATCACAGCTGATAATCTGCAACATTTATAATCACATTTGCTTTCTATTTGTAAGATATGTGCTGCATCATTGAGAAGAACCTAATATTGCTAGTACTCAAAAGTGGTAGCTGCATAAGACCAGGACATTCATTGAACATTCATTGCTGCTTTATGACAGAACAGCTGCTTACAAAGAGAACGACAAAAAAGCACATGCCTGACTCCTGTGGGGAAATGGGTGAACTCAAACAAGAAAACACATAAAATTATTTAATAAAATAAGGAAAACTCATAAAAATACATTGAATAAATTATCCACCTTTGTTCCATATTAACATTATTGCTTGTAGATGAAGAGTGCAGACAATTAAAAGATAGTACACAAGATTATAGCCTTCCTATTCCTACTCATGGCATATAATTTCTGGAGGACTCCAAATATAGCGTGATTATAGACTAAAACAATTTGTTAACTCTTACAAATCAAGCTATTGTATTTAGGCAAACGAAGTTTTCCATAAATACTGCATGCCTTAGTTCTTATTTGCAAAACATAGATCATTCTGCATGACAACAGGCCTCAATTTCCATGAAGTACCTTGAAAGGTAGCTTCTGAAATGCAGAAACTTCACTGCATTTGAGGTCTCACTGCACTGTCCTTGGGAGTTACAGATACATTCTTTGCATACATTCAACAAGCTTCATGTTTCGGTGAACAGACAATTAGTAAATGGATTATAAAGGTGGAAAACAGTATAAATGACAATAATCTGTCAGTAGAAATGAGAGATTCAGATTTTAGTGTTATATATGCATATGTGAGTTAAGTCCCACCAAGTTAATTGGCACTTCTGAATAAACAGGCAGAAGAATATACAATGAGGTTTAAATCCTTACCCTGCTTTGAAATATTAGTACATTGTAACACTGTTGCAAACTCTTAAAATATAACAAGATATTTAAAGACTAATTATGGATAATAGTCTCTGATGTACAGTGATAGCCACCTTTAGCTATAACTGATTATTTTATAGGCACTCAATCTATTTCAGTTAACTGTCATGTGGTCTACTGACTTTGTTCTCTTCTAACCATTTACATTAATTCAGATTTTCAAAAATGCCCTAAGAAGTGATGAGGAGTTACTGTTAACGAATGGTCACTAGTTTTGCCAGGTATAAATATATATTCTTAAAGAGATGACAGTACAGTAGGAACAATAGCTTCCTGGCATTTTTCACAGAGTGAATGTAATAATATATTGCTTTCAGATGCAAGAAAAGGGGCTAGATTAATCAAACGTAAGACTGCCAGGTCAACACTGACAAGCACAAGGAAGAGAAAAGAAACGCAGATCAGTTACAGAATTGTATACAGGGGGGAAATTTCACTAACCTGGGCAGTCAAATTGCAGCAGAAGTTGAAATCTGAAGGAAGATAAATGTAAAGATTAGAAAAGCAAGTAAAGCACACAGGAGTCCCTGGAGATCTGGTGCCACAGAAAACATCCAGCTAAAATCAAGGTGGCACTATAATACACAAGTACCATAGTAAACCTTGTATAAAGACAGATGGAGGGGTGGCATGAATGGAGGCAAAACAAAAAGAAAGGGGAAAAGTAGGAGGAGAAGGGAAATATGGTGTGAATAATTACTGTGTTTCACAGATGCAAGTGCAAGTATATATATTTAAACTCAAAAGAGTAATACTTCATGTACAGTATTACTTCAGAAAGAAACAGAATTTTGTTTCCAACTGCTAACTACTATCATTACAATTATTTCTAAAAAGAAAAATTATTTGGAAAACTGAGTACAAAGACAATAGCACAGAACCTGTACAATGTGCCTCCCACACAGTGAAATGGATGGGACATGTCATGAGTAGACTGTGTCCTAGACACTTATTTTAAAGTCAGGCATACGGAGTTCTGAAATCATTATATTCTGGTAGGTTTTCCACCCTAGTACTATAGACTGAAATTACCAACAGAGTGATAAAAAATACTAGAAGAGACACAGATTACAATTATTTGTGGATGTCTTCAAAGCGTTGCCTGACAGGGCAGTACTGTTCTTCATGTAAACATAAAACTAAAATTTTCTCCAGTACTTTCTCTTGCCAAAGCCTCTTGCAAGATATGACCTATGCTGTTTCAGAGGTGTTCCCATCTTTAAAATTGTTTTTGGCAGAAAACATAGGGCACTGCCTTCTATGGCGGAATGATCCTACACCACAAGCAGAATTGTGCCCATATTATGGGGACCTAATCCTTTTGAAGCATATACTGTATCCCAAGAACAGCCAAAGATATGCATGCCACATTCCAGGTCGAATCTCTCATACCCCCATTTGGACTTCACTCCATGATAGGCAATGTTTGTGCTAACTAATCTGCATGGTGATTTAAAAACTGAACATCAGAAATTTAAACTCTTTGGAAAAATATTTTGATTTTAATCTAATGAGAAATTGCTTAACTGATGACAGACAAATATAAATAGGGGTGCCCACGAGATATTTTGATGGATCTCAAAACCAAAATAGTAGGGATGTATCATTCGTGTTTGTTTTGTGGACTCCAACTCTCAGAATAGTCAAGAACTTTTCAAGCAGAACTCTAGTCTAGGAGTTCCGGTGCAAAGACTCCTGTTTCCAGACATTTACGTTTTATTTATCTGGACTAGGGCCTATCTCAGGCCTGTGGTTTCTGTTCTTAAATAAAATAAGATATAGTACAAGCCCAAGATAGCTGCTAAGGTGCTTTCCCGGAGGTGTAGTTCATTGGGAGCTACCCTGAAGGACAGTGAGAGCTCAACTCCCAGAAAACACTGCAGCAGCTGTCTTGGGCCTGTGTTTCCTGTTGTTGTTTTTGTAATATTAGCAAGAAGTAATAAAATCCAGAGACAGCCATACAGCCTTCAAGCTAGGCCCTGGTCCTGGAGATTGACATTTTGCTGTCTATAGGCATGGTTCAGTGGGTTAGAACTCCCATAATAATGCCTGGGAAGTCGAAGAGAAATTAATGCCACATCCTAATAAAATACTGAGCACTGCCATTACTGGTGAAGTGAGTTGTAATATAAAACATTGGGAATGTACTAGATTACAGAAGATTACATTACACAAAAGTTCTACATTACACAAATATTTCAAAGCTGGGCTTGATCGTGCTTGTGTTTCTTGCTAATCATAGTTAGCCAATGTAAAATGGCTACCCATCACTTGCTCTGCATGAAGTTGGTTTCTACCTCTAAGATGATGTCAGGCATGCATTGTGTTGACTTCTAGGGCTTTTGTTCTTGAAAAGCACAATGTTCAAATATATCGCTCTCTTGGCACTATAATAAGATGCCTATAAACAAGGAACATCCAGGAAGTATCCCCACTTGCTACCACTAAATTTCTGGGCTAAAAGCACTATGTTTTAAACTGGTTTCCTCATTTTCACTGTATGTGGCTAAGACTTTCAACCTCCTTCATGATCAGGCTAGGCAATTCCCATTGTCTAATACCAATTTAGCCTTAGAAAAATGTATGCATATATACAAAGAAGACCTTGACTAATATGAAATCAGACGCACAATCTGAGCAAAACAACATTGTGAAAAATATTCTAGCTGTGCAGAAAAAAAGACTGGATATGGCAAACAAGATATTCCCTTCCTATCTAAGGGCGTTTATACACGACCCCTAAGCTCCGCTGCAAATGGCTGCAAGCTCCGGACGATAAAAATGTTTACCCACCAGCTCTGGAGTTTGCAGACATTTAAGTGCGACCCCGCCCACTTAGCATGACCAAACAGCAGTTTTCTTGTACCTGCTTTTTTATGGTGAAAAATATTTGATCCGAAGACTGCCTGAGGTCTCATTGCTTCTTTCTGTTATTTTTCTTTTGCCTCCGCCCCTTAAAGAGGAACCAGGAAGTAAACGGAGATCGGAGCTACTTCCCCCAACACCGTGAGGTAAGCCTTTTATTCTTTTTTCCCCTCCCCCCTCCCGCAGACAGAACAAAGAAGTGCCGAGCGGGTGGGGAGGGAAGAACAGCAACGAACCCTCAAGATCTCTGGTCCGAATTTAAGGGACCAGCGGATCTTAGGGGTCGTGTAAAAAGGCCCTTAGTCTCCATGTATTCATGCTAGTCACACAATGGCAGTTGCAATTATTCACTAAAATATTTCCCTATTATGGGGGATTTCAATACTTCACAAAAGAACAAGGGAATGTCCTCATAAATTTGTGTCAGTAAGTCAAAGATATCAGTCAAATTCAAAAGATAGTAAAGAATGTTAAAAAAGCACAAAAGCATATGTAGAGAAAAGTCTAAAAAGTAGTCAGCACAGATGCTGTAAGTGACTATGAAAGATCATATTCAAAATAAAAAATGATGCACAGCAGCAAAATTTAAAGCAGAATGTTGGGGCTGAAAGTTTTTTGGGAATACCTGTACATACAAACTCCCTGTAAATTTGACATGGACTCCTCAAAACTACACTGTGCTATCTCTTGTAGAACACTTTGGGTTTCATGCTTTTCAACTTCACGACTTCAGCTATTTGTTTTTCTTAATAAGGTTTTTCTTTTGGTTTGAATTAAAAAATCGAGCTAGACCAACAAACATATTTCATCCTCTCTATCCTACACCTCTCAAGGAAGGAGATGACAAATATATACTGGTTCCTGAAGCAAGCAGCCAGATAAAACAAAAGAGAAGGAGAGAAAGCTGAGTTTAGAAGAAATGGTGGTGGTAGAGGGCAGCCAATGGATACAAGAGACAGATAAAGAGGAAGTGCACAAGAGAAGGAGACAGATGATTTAGTTCTAAAATTGTTTTTCAGGATTGTAAGCACTTTGCCCAGTGTCTTTTCAGCAATCAAAAATGGATGGGACAATTATGTAAGCAGCCCTCTTACTCCAGCAAGTTCACCCTTGCATGCCCAGTCTCACACTGGTTGCAAAATCAGTCATACAATCAGGGGAGGTGGGACCGCTGTCAAAGCAGGAGGAATTTCACACAAATAAAAAACATTTTTACAAGTTGAGAACAGTTTACAAAGGTGTTTTTCATCTGAAATTATGTAAAAGAATAAAAGTATTCATTTAAAAATATCTGAGACTTTATATCTTCAGTTGGTAGTTTTTTTGCTTTTTCCTCTCCTTGTCCGCCCAGCAGACCATGATATAAATATGCTTTGTGTCCACACATGTGGCCTCTTCACTCTTTCCTTTACAGGACATAGGAACACAACTTATAATTCCTAAGTAACCTTAAGCTTAATATTGTGTCAAAAATGGTAATCAAAGCCACCTCTGGAAGAAACCAGACAGTTAAATCAATTCCAAACCACAACATTTCCCATATCAGAAGTTCAAAACTATGGTTAATTCATGATTTCCTGGGATATTCATATCTTACATAATGGGGTTCTGTGTATACATTACTGACAAAACATGGTAATCTATACTACAAACAAAAACAACTGTAGTTTTCTTTCTGTCCTCTGACAACAAGTACTTATCTTACTGCAAAATACTCACAAATGAGTCAAGTGAGGGAAATATAATATTTTTTCATTTTCTTGCAAAACAAAAGACACAGATAACACCCATTTCTACATTGAATATTTTACAATTTTGAAATAAAGTGAATGTACTTTCACTAGTTTTTTAAATGCATCAATCAATTATATTCAATTACAGGAACAATACAATAAAAAGCTAAAGAAAAATATTTATACTTACTAAATGAACATAAGGTATGAAATATCCAAATAAGGCAGCTGGGATTCCAAAAGCCCAGATTCGATAACTTGTAATTTTGAAAATTGAAAAATTGAAAATCTTTCTGGCAGGCGGAAAGATGAACTTGTTCTTTTCCCCATTCTTTTTGGTACTAGGAATGAGAGGCTTATAAGTAAAACCAGCCAGGAAGAGAATGAACACAAAAATGCACAGGACTCGGAAAGTGTTGTCCAGGCCAATTGAGCCAGGCAGTACATTTAACAGAAAAGGCAGTGTTACAGTAAACAAGCTACTGCCGGCAGTGACAATTCCATTCACCAGTCCCAGGCGCTTCTTGAAATAATGTCCCAAGATGACTAGGGATGGCTGATAGGTAAATGAGCAACCACAGCCAAATAAGATTCCATGAGTGAAGTAGAGAGGTCCAAGTGAGCTACAACAGACAGAAAAAATGTTGTTCATCATAGTATTCCATATGTTTATGTCATTTTTATTTCCTATAAATATATACCAATATTATCTATCAAGCCTCACAAGGGCCTCAGTGTGGTTAAAAACAAATTATGCTGCTGAAACGTAACATTATTTGGCTTAAAGGTCAAGTCTGGCACATTCATAATTCTTGAATGTAGAGCCAGACTCGATTTTGATATAACAAATGTTAACATTTCGTAATTCCATGAAAATCAATTATGCATTTATACTGCTTTGTACCCAAGCAGTCTCCATACCTAAACTTAACCACTTTTCCCAATGTTCATTTTATATTACAAGCATTAAAAATTCCCTTGCTAAAATTTATTTACTCCATAATCACTTTGTTTCTGAAAAAAAGCTACTTTTATTATTTGTTACTGTATTATATCTTATCCAGAAAGCGCAGATGTCATCAGGGGAAACTATGTTCTAAAAACATCACTTGCAGATGTTGTTATTTCCACAAATATGTGGAAGTTGGGGGGGGGAACTATGCCAAAAGATACAGGTGCAACTGGGACCCAAACAGAAATATCAGGTGCACACAAGGACATCAAGATATAACAGGAACATTTTTTGTCCCTATCAGTAAACACTACACACAATTCCCAAGCATTCCATATAACACTTTCATCATATAACACTTTTCAATGTTGTTAGGGAAAGGGGGCTATGGTTTCAAGAAACACAAACCTAATGCCTTCTCAAATACACGCAATTAGTTGCAGTTACCTACATCATGCTCTGTAACTGCTATAAGAAGTAGTAAACTAATATTAAGTAGGTAAATTGGATTGCAGTCTATTGTTAACAAAAAAAAATAGGAAACAGATGCATAAGAACAACAAATCTATTTTTATATCTAATGACTCAATTCAGAAAGTTTAGAAAACTGAATGATAATTAAAGGTAAAGACATATTTAAGTAAACATACTTAAAATACAGTGTTCCCCCGCTCTTTCACGGTTCATATACTGCGGTCCCAGTATATTGCGGGACCGCAGTATATAAAAGGCAAGGCCCCCTAGAGTAAGCTGGATAGGCTTGTTTCACGCCTCCTGTACTTACCCCAGGCCTGGTGCTGCTCCCCAAATGGGCCTCCAATGGCCTTCCTGGGGCTGTTGGAGCCCCCAAAAGTGCTTTCTGGCTAACCAGAAGTGACTCCCAGAAAACCGGAAATAACTTCTGGATCTCTGAAAACCATTTCTGAGGCCTCCGATGGCCTTCCCGGGCCTGTCGGAGGACCGTGCATTCTGGTGAACCGGAAGTGACTTCCAGAAAACTGGAAGTGACTTCCGGATCACCAGAAAGCACTTCTGGGGCCCTGACAGGCCCAGGAAGGCCATTAGAGACCTATTTGGGGCAGCGCCAGGCCTCAGATAAGTGTAAAGGGGCCCAAACAGGCCCCCCAGTGCCGACCTGACCCAGCATCCGCATATATCACATTTTCAATTATCGCGGGTCGGGTTGGGTCCCTAACCCCCACAATAGGCGGGGGGGGGGGGGGTTAATGTACATTTTATAAATTTTACATTGAGGCAAAAGCAACTATTGGTAGTAGAATCTTTTGTTCCCTTGTCCCCTTCCTTCAAACTATTCAGATCCCTCAAAGTGTCACCCACAAACATATTCAATGGGAAGACTTGATATATAGGGAGGGGAGGCACATCTTATGAGTGGTACTTCAGCCAGTGGAAGCCAGATCATGAATTCAAATAAGTTAGTTAATGCTTAGAGGATGGTCTCAAGTGCATTACTATTCAGCGATGTAACAAATCATACAGTGTTGACCTCTCCTAGTCAGAGCTGAGACTAAGTAAATACATAAGTAAATACAAAATACAGAACCATAGAACAATAAAATTAGAAGGGGCCTAAAATGCCATCAAGTCCAATAAACACACACCCAATATAGAAATATCTAGGAGCCTCGTTGTGCAGTGGTTAAATGCCTGTACTGCAGCTAATACTGTGCTCACAACCTGGGGTTTAATCCCAGGTAGCAGGCTCATGGTTGACTCAGCTTTTCATCCTTCCGAGGTCGGTAAAATGAGTACCCAGCTTGCTGGTGGGGGGCACTATGTAGCCTGCATACTATAATTAAACTGCAAACTGCCCAGAGACTACTTGAAGTGGTATGGGATGGTATATAAGCAGAACACTTCACTTCCAAATAAACAGGACATCTGCCAAGTGGTAATATATTTCTCCCAAGGTAGCTTACAATAATGAGGGACAATATACAGCCCAGAACATTTAAGACATATTCAAGTTAAGAACAGGGAATTAGAAGAGGCATATTAGAACATTAAAAGGTAACTACAAAGAGCACACAAAAATCTACCACAATTCCACTATCCTTTTCACTCATACAATTGCTGATCCAGGAATATCCCATCTTGTAACTGTGTGTTTGGTTTCTTTTTCCTAGGTGCAGTACTTTGTGCTTACTGTTGAATTTCAATCTGTTGTTTTCAGCCCAGTACTCAAGCCTATCTAGATTCTTTTGAATTTTGTTTCTGTCTTCCAGGGTATTAGCTATTTCACCCAATTTTGTGTAATCCGCAAATTTGATTAACATTCCTTGTATCCGCTAATCCAAGTGATTCATAACAATATTGAAGAGCACTGGGCCCAGGACTGAGCCCTGGGGTACCCACTTGTTACCTCCTCCCAGTTTGAGAAGGAGCCATTAATCATTACTCTCTGAATACAATTCTGTAACCAACAGTGTATCCACAACAGTTTTATCCAGCCCACATCTACTTGATAATTAGAATATTGGCACTTGGTGAAAAGCTTTGCTGAAATCAAGGTATACTATGTCTACAGCATTCCCTCTCTTTATCATGGAGATTACCCAATGAAAAATGAGAACAGATTAGTGTGATAGGATTTGTTCTCCAGAAATCTGTGGTGGCTTCTAGTTATTACTGTGTTGTTTTCTAGCTGCTTGTATAGTGATCAGTTTATATAATTTGTTCCAGAATTTCCCCTGGAATTATTGTCAGAGTCATTTGCCCATTCTGTAGTTTACAGGTTCCTCCTTTTTGCCTTTTTGGCAAAGAGGGGCAACATTGTCCCATTTCCCAGGATTTGAAGAAAATAATGGACAGTGGTTCTGATAATTCTTCAGCCAGTTCCTTCTACACTCTTGGGTGCAGTTCATCCGGCCCTGGAGATCTAGACTCATTCAAAGTAATAAGGTGTTCCTTAATTATTTGTTTATCAGTCTCCAGAGTCAATCCTATCTCCTTCCCTTGCACTTCATGTTTATCTGTAAGCTAACAGTTTCTCTTTTGGGAAAAGACTGAGCTAAAACATGAATGGAGCACTTCTGCCTTTTCTTTGACATCTCTTACCATTTTTCCATCTTCACTGAGTAGCTAAGCCACTAATTCTTTTGTCTTTTGCTACACACATACTGAAGAACGCTATTTGTTGCTTTTAGTGTCTTTAGCTAACCTTTGCTCATTCTTCGCTTTTGTCTTCCTAGTGCCATCCCTGCAATTCCTTGCAGTCTGCTTGTATGCTTCCTTTGTGGCCTGGCCTTTACCCTTCCTATGTGGGTCCTTTTTGTTTTCAGGTCCTCTCTGAGTTTTTGTGAAGGCCTTTTTTGCTATCTCATATGTTTTATTCTTGGAATTGTCTGTAGTTTTGCTTTTAGATTTTACTTTATTTAGGAACTACCACCATTATTGCACTCCATTTTTGTCAACCTCTCTTGCCATGGGATCCTACCTCTCCTTGTTATGAATTTATTAACATTGGCTTTCTTAAAATTCAACATATATGTGTAGTTACATTCTGCTTTTGTTTCATTTGAAATCAAGAATTCTAACAGAACATAGTCCCTCTCACTCAGAGTCCCCCTTACTACCACTCCCTGCACTCCGTCTCTATTGGTTAGAATCAAGAAAAGAACAGCTAGACGTCTAGTTTCTTTTTTCACTTTTTTTGTAGGAGAAAATTATCAGCCACGCAAGTGAGGAATTTCTTGTAAGGGCCTCTGATATCAGGGTAATTGAAATGGCTCAACATAAATAGCTTTTTAAATTCTTGCCATTATTTTTCAAAAAATTTAACCCAACGTGGTCTGTAGTAGATTCCAACTACCATATTCCTTTTGTTTTTCACCCCAACTAAATGGATCCAGATGCTCTCAATGGAACAGACAATCTCCTCTTCCTGTATTTCTGTGCACGAATCTGTACAAATGTATGGCTTGCAAATTATTTGTTACATCTGAAGCCATGCAGTATAGTAAATTGCAGTATCCTCCATGACAAGGGGATATATATAAGGGTACCAGAAGACATCACCAGGTTTATCAGCCACATAGCACCTAAATTCTGAGAAGCATTTCCATTCTTACCTTACAAATGAGCTGGAAAGGAGCCCAACGAAAGCTACAGCTGCTCCAACAACAGCTACTGTTCGGCAGCCATATATATTGGTAAAGATACTGACTATGGGAGAGCAGAAGAAGATCATTCCCATGGATAAGGAATTCACCAATGCTGTAGAAAAGATTAAGAGTGTAACAATCAACAATGAAATTTGTTGAATAAGACCGATTTCCAAACATGACGTAATATGAAAAGCAATTACCTCTTCTTAGATAAATACAGAAAAAAATATGGCAAGACAAATTAACTGCTGACTGATAGTAAGTTTATGTAAGTCTGAAAAACCTCAATAGGTTTCAGACCAGACATTGGCTGAAATCCTATTGTGCAACTTGTGCTGTGCAACTTGGATGATGGCATGAGCGATGCCTCTGCCATGGCAGTTTGAAGACAATTTAAAAATTCCTAGACCTCCCCCACCTCCACCCTAGCTCTAAGAATCTGTAGGGATCTCCTTTAACTCATGGAAGACTTCAGGAGCTGTAGAAGATGCTAGAGAACTATTTACAGCCCGAAAATTGCTGTTGCCACTCCTGGTACTGCCACAGAAATGACTGTGGCTATTTTATTATGTCATGTTGTTTATTTATTGTATAGTATTTGTTTACACTTGTATTTTTATTTGTTTAATTTCTGTAAACCGCCAAGAGTGGCCTTGTTGCTAGATGGCATGGTAAAATAAAATAAAATAAAATAAAATAAAATAAAATAAAATAAAATAAAATAATAAATAAATAAATAAATAAATAAATAAATAAATAAATAAATAAATAAATAAATAACTGTGGTTCATGTGAATTCCAGAGGGTTTTCTGAGGTTCACCCACAATTTCTCATACTGCCAAAGAAAAGGAGATAAAGAACCCTCCAGGAGCAGCACCTTTTCACTCCACCCGAAAACCCCTCAAATCCTCAACACAAAGAAAATGATCCCAGAAATGGAGATTCCACCAGGCAGAACCCTTTTAATGGAAATGAACCCCTGAATCCTTGAAATGGCTAAATCTCTGAAATCTTACACAGAACTATAGCTTTATAGCTAGGTAGATATACATAATGTTCTAAATCATGTTTTCAACACCTTGAATATTTGTTCCAAACATGTGTTATTATTTGTTGCAACATATAAATTATATACTTCTGCTTGACTTAGTCTTTCCCATACACTTCCTATTCCACTCCCCTCAATGGGAAGCAGAAAGAAATAACATGTTTCACAAGAGAGGCTTTTAAAATATTATTTTAACTTTCAAATGAGCAAGGCTGTGCTGACATGGTTAATTGTGCAAATATTCAAACAGTTAAAAAAATTAAGCTGCAATCCTAAACAGACATGCTGGGAAGCAGCTTGTTAAATAAGTACCTGGCTACAGGCCTTAGACTGAAATTATCCATAACATTCCATTTGCATTACCTTTTCAGGTTGGTTTAACTTTAAAAGAAAAATGCAAGCAATTATATTGTTTGTGGTTGCAAAACCAAGTTATAATTATCTCTGAATTATATTATAACAAATTATGAAACAGCAGCTAACAAAACTAATAGGATTTTTATGAAATGTTATTCATAGTCACCACCCTGACAGCTAATGTAGTACAACTAATGTAGACAGAATAATGTTCTTTTTAACAAGTATCTTAGACTTATATCAGGACAGTGGTCTTTAGCTGATAGACTGTGACCTCAGATAAAAGAAGTATTACAATAGACATTGCAATCTTCTTTTGGTTTATATAAAATAAACAGAGGCTGGAGGGCGGGACATAAGGGTTGGAGGAAGATAGGAAGCAAAGAAAACTAAAAAGGTAGAAAAAGAGAGACCATAGTGCCTTCCTAAAGCTTTCTTATTGGGGCCAGGAAGCACTTTTTACTTACCACAGGCATCCAAACAAGTGACCAGTTAAAAACCTACTATTTCATATCCAAATACGTTTTGCCTGTAACCTCTTGCATTAACACATGTGTTAAACAAAGTGTGGGGAAGTTGTGGCCCTCCAAAAGTTGTCAACCTTCACTACTAGTTATGCTAGAGCTGATAACAGTTGCAGCCCTATAAAATTTGCAGGGCCATGCATTCCTTACCTGCCTTGAAAATTATCCTAGCTTACATCTGCTGAGGTTTTTTTCCTGCTTTCCAGAGGGAATGCAGGCTAGTAGTTCCTTCTCCAATTCCAAAGGTTCAAGCTACTCACCAGAGAGCACCCTCCTTCAGAAAAGCCGATACACTCTTCAATTTCACACCCAATCAACTGGACCAAAGTTTTAAAAATGGAACTCAATATGAGTTCAATCAGTGTACGTATTTTAATCAGACATGCAAATGACATGGAGTTTAGACATTAATGGCTGTGTGTTCCATTATTTTGAGAGGACAGCACATTTATTTATACTGTTATACAAGCTGTATGCTCACTGTTTTACATTGTAGCCAAATGTCATTTCTTCAGTGTTGTCACATGAAAGGATATACTAAAATATTTATGAAATGTGAGGGGGCGCACTAACTTCTGTGATATTCTCAAACCAAATATCTGAAATATAATTGGAGATATTAACAATGTCACTCAAAGGACATTGTTTAGAACAGGCCTGACCAACAGGTCGACCGTGGGCGACCAGTCGCCCGTGGGACCATCCGAAGTCACCCGCCAGGTCCCGGTATTGGGAGGAGAAAATCCCCCCCACACACACACACATTTGCACACCGGCAAAGTGTGCCGGAGCCCGGGGGAGGCTCCATCCTCCGTGATGGGTCTGTGCAACCCCTCGACCCCAGAAGCCCCCAACCCCTACCCCAGATGAGGTTTCGAGGACCACGACGTTCCTTTGGCTGCTGGAGGAGCAGCAGCGGCGGTGGCGCAAAGACTGGGGGCGAGGGAGGTTGCTGCTGCAGGTGCTCCCGCTGCTTGCCTCCTGCCCTTGCTGCAATGAATGATGCAGGAGGCGGCAGTGGAAGAGGGAGGGGGAGGAAGAGGCTGTTGCTACACTCCTATGAAGCACAAATCCACTGCAACTTCAAGCAGCCCAGGAATTTCACCGAGGCAAGCAGCGGTGGCAGATCAGACCCTCAGGGCTGCTCAAATCTCCTTCTTTGAACCTTCCCCTCCTCCCATTCACGGTGAAGGGGAGGAGGGGAAGGCTCAACCCATTTGAATTTGGCACCGCCCCAGTGAGGCACCAAATTCAAATGTGGGGGGTGGGGCTGCAGTGGGGAGAGTATGCACGCGCATGGGTGGGTGAGCCCACGGGGACGTGCAGCAGGAGGAAGGGAGCCTGCGTGCTGTTCAAAGTTGAGCAGCAAGACTTCAAAATTATGAAATGTTATCTGCATAAGACTTTAAAACTCAATAAATAAAGGCCATTAGGCTAGCTGCTTTTCAACAGCCATTTAATACAACTGTATGCATCTTCTGTTGTGTATGTGTGTAAGTGACCAGAGAACTCTGAGCAGTCCATTGAAGAAAGGTCATCCCTAGTCACAGTCAAATTGACTTCCTCCAAAATGGAGCTAACAGAGAGGGATTTGGAGGGACAGAAAGGAAAGAGGCTGAACAGGAAGAGGAAGAAACAAGAGAGAAAAGAGCAGAAAATGAGAAGTATATAAAAAAGGAGAGGTGTTGGTGGGAAAAGGTGGAAGAGGACAGAAAGGAGAAGGAAGAAGACTGGGAATGATACTACAAGATCCAGACACTGGGTGAACTTTTTAAGATACCAAAAGCATATGCAGAAAAAGGATTGGAAATGACAGAACTATAGAAAGCTACGGGGGGTGGGGGGACTGCTGAGAGAGGAGAAAGAAAGAAAGAGTATTCTTGTACTTGTACTTATTAACCGCCCGATTTTCCCATAGGGAACTCTGGGTGGTGTACAACACGTCACCCAAACAGCGACTGCCCAACTACAACCACAAAAAATATCCCCAACAGAAATAAACTGTGAAAACCTAACCAAGTACAAATCATTATACAGATACTATATAAAAATACTAAAACAAATGGCAGATAAAATAAACATAGCACCATAGACCAAAGTACATAGTATACAGAAAGAGAGAAGAATAACAGAGGGAACCAGCCATGTCCTGGTCCCCTTGGGAGGTCTCTTGGGATGAGTACCTTCAAATCCAGAACATGCCCATTGCCCTAATCCGGGCGAGAAAGTTTGGGACCTTCAGATTATTTGGGTGTTCTATAATACCGCATCAGACAATACTTTCTGAACCCAGAAAGTGAAGATGAAGCTAGCCAGAATTATAAAGAGTTAATTTCTACACTCACTCACACTGAACAGGAATTGCTGATGTTTGAAGAAAAGTTTGGTGCAGATCCACTTCTGAAGCAAGAAGTTGGACCTGACCCTGTTGAAGTTCAAGATAAGTTGTTGTTTAATAAAGCTCTTTTTGAATGGAAAGAAGAATCTGTCCCTTTGTCTGTGAGAAAAATGAATCACAATGTGTAAAATAACAACAATGTTATATCATCAGTACATAATTTTCTCCAAAATATGCTTTTTAACATTGATGTTAAAATGTAACTTTGGAACAATTCAAAATAATCTCATACATAAATGCACAGTTGACAATTTTAATGATAAATCTAAAAGTACCTACTCAATGTTTCATATAAGCTATGTAGTCGTACAGGCCCCTGGCGCCCTCTAACAGGGGGTTTCCACACCTGAGCACACATCAAGACAGTTTTTCTTCCAGAATCCATGGGGGAGGGGGGTTGCTTGCAAGCAACCCCACATGGAAGAGAGTCCCATTCAGCAGAGGCAAAAAAATTGAGGGCATGTTGCACCTACTGAAAACTATTAAGTAGAATTTTTACGATTTTCCTGTTCAAATTTAGACTAAAAACTATTTAAAATGCTCCAACTGAGAATCTGCTTTCCTTTACTGTCAGGCGTAGGTAACTGTAAATGAACTGTAAATAAACTTTATATATTGTGGTCTTTGTACTATGAATAATCACATAAGATTTAATTAAAGGTCACAGATACAATTTATCACAATTTATAATACCAGCACTAAGGCAGCATATCAAAGGTTAAGAGTATTTTACAGCTTAAAACAATAAACATTTATTAGAATCCTTCTATCTTGTTCTTACAATCAAATTCCCATTCAATATCTCAAGCTTTAACCCATCATAATATTTTATTGCAATGAAGTTAAACACAACTGAGAGAAAAAAGTGCATGTAAGTTCCATTTAGTTTTACCTGGCTGCTGTTCTTCTTATGACTATAGAGAACCATCTTGATAGTTCCCCTAGTCTCTCCAACAGGCAGAAGATCAACATAAGCAGCTCTCTGGCTTATCTTCTTCCCCCACAAAACAATAATTCTGCTTATAATTCAGAATTAAATTCTGTACCCAGTGGGAGCATACAACTTGAAACAAAGAAGCGTCAATTTGAATAAAGGAATATTGTATTATATTGTAAATAATTTAAATCCTACCACCTTACTTTAGATTCTCCAAGATAGACAGACAGACTGATATTGGAGAATCTAAAGTAAGGTGGTAGGTGTAAGGATATAAATTCTAACTGTGATCAACAACCTTCTCCCTCTCCTCCAAGACTCCCAATAAGGATTTCTTTTTAACTTCAAAAGTGTCAATTTTTATTTCTGAACCATCTATAAAACTATGTGAATAGTTTTTTTTTAACATCACATTTTGTTCCAACAGGGCATAAAATGGGTTTTAACCTTGCAACTGTCCTTGTTCATTCTTAGATTTGAGTCCAACAATCTGTGTCATATAAGTGCCCAAAGTTATTCACGCATGTCCTTGATGAAACCATCATCAATGGCATCTGTTCCTCAGATAATCCCTCTTCTCCAGGTCTACCCCAGGTCATCACTGAATGCTCTCATGCCACATCTTCTTCCTCCAACTCGTCTCTTGGGAAATAACTCATTGAGCCCTTTCTCTCTTCTCTTATACTTAGTATAGCATATAATTTTGACTTCAGATAATAAGCTCAAGAGTAGGGCTATGTCTTTATTTTGCTTTATCCAGAGAAAGTGGTTTACAGCTGAAATCAAAGATTTATGTGAGCATTCTGGGGCCACAATTATCAAGAAAAACTACACTTCAAATTTATTTGTGAGGTGTGAAGGTCTTATTGGAATATTGCACACAAATCAAATGGCCTATAATAAACTGAGTACTTCTTTGAAAGACATTTCCAGACTCTGTGGATCTGCTTCTTTCAATTAACGAATTTTGTATTTTGTAAATATTCTTATGATTAGATTATAAAGTGCCTTAAAAATGAATTAATTGAGGGAAATCTGTATATAGTACAATATGGTACAAAATAAAATTACATGGCTTTCCTTTTGTTGCTTGATCACAATACTGGGTTTCTCTTGTGCAAGCATAGAAATTAGACTGCTGTGCTATCAGTTTACCCAAGCAGATTATCGTAGTATAAACTTTATATTTCAGAGGCATCAACGCATAAAATCAACACAATTCAGTTTTTATGGTACTTTAAAGTTGTTGGTGTTGCTGCAGCAGACTAACAACTGCACATTTTGATAGAACACACGTCCAGATTCTAGAAATATAAAGCAAAAAAGTACATCACTTACGAGAGCTAGGCACATTTTGAAAGCATTTCATTAGATGAGCTACTTAATCATACTATGTTCTGGGAGAAAGTTCTTCACTTGAATTCTACAGATAAACACAAAGTATAGAAAAGAAACTATGGGAATGCAAAGGACCTTTGGATCAGGCAGGCAGTGTTTAACTGCAAAGAAGTTACAAAAGTGAAAAGTTCACTGAAGAACAATGGAATGTGTGTGCACTACAACACAAACATGAATGTCCTTTGGCAACTCCCATCTCAAGTCTGCTCTGTCCAGCAATGTACAATAATTGGTTGACTGATCGCACCCAGAGGGTGATCATAAACGGCCTCTCTTCAGCTTGGAGAGACGTGACCAGTGGGGTGCCCCAGGGTTCTGTTCTGGGTCCAGTGCTGTTCAATATCTTTATTAATGACTTGGAGGAAGGAATAGAGAGTAAGCCAATTAAATTTGCAGATGATACCAAATTGGGAGGGGTTGCTAATCCCCTAGAGGATAGGATGAAAATCCAAAAGGACCTTGACAGATTAGAGTACTGGGCCAAAGCTAACGGAATGGATTTCAACAGAGGGAAATGTAGGGTGCTACATCTAGGTAAAAAGAATGAATTGCACAGATATAGGATGGGATATATTTGGCTGGAAAATAGTACCTTTGAAAGGGATCTGGGAGTCTTGGTAGACCACAAATTGAACATGAGTCAGCAGTGTGATGTGGTGGCCAGGAAAGCCAATGCGATTCTTGGTTGCATCAACAGAACCATGGTGTCTAGATCAAGGGAAGTTATAGTACCACTCTATTCTGCTCTCGTCAGACCCCACATGGAGTACTGTATCCAGTTCTGCGCGCCTCAATTTAAAAAGGATGTTGACAACCTTGAGCGGGTACAGAGGAGGGCAACCAGGATGGTTGAAGGTTTGGAAGAAACGTCTTATGAGGAACTGCTTAAGGAACTGGGAATGTTTAGCCTTTCAAAAAGAAGGCTGAGGGGGGATATGATAGCTATGTTTAAATATTTGAAAGGATGTCATATTGAAGAGGGAACTGCTTTGTTTTCTATGGCTTCAGAGACTAGGATTTGGAGCAATGGTTTCAAACTACAGGAAAAGAGATTCCATTTGAACATTAGGAAGAACTTCATGACAATTAGAGCTGTTCAGCAGTGGAATAGCCACAAAAGGTGGTGGAGTCTCTTTCTTTGGAGGTTTTTAAGCAGAGGCTGGATGGCTATCTGTCGGAAATATTGTGATGGAATTCCTGCATGGCAGGGGGTTGGACTGGATGGCCCTTGAGGTCTCTTCCAACTCTATGATTCTATGATAAGGAAAGCTCCCACTATTGTTGAGCTACTGTCATATCCAGATTGTCTACTCGAAGATAGTTTTGTTCTGCCCTTACGTCAACTAGTTTGTAATGCCCACATGTGATATCAGTCCAGCAGTGCAGTGTGTGCAGGCAATAAGGAAGTTGAACTACATCCAGATATCATGCTGGCAAATGTTTTGTTCCCCCTTTACTGAAGTTTAAGCAAATGTCCAATTACTGGGCCAGCAATTTAACTTCAAATAGCACATGACTACAGAATGACAGATAACTTAAGTTTCATTTCACCTGCTTAGGTTTTCCAACCAACGAGATATCCAATAACTTATTGCCCTTAAACGTCCTATTAGTATTCCATTCTGAGGCAATTGTGTATCATTTGTTATAACAAATGTGCATTTCGAAGGCACTGTCAGCTTTTCAAAATACAGTATGCGGGTTTCTGCAGACACAGAAATTGACTTGGTTTTACTTTCTGAAGCAAACCTTCCAGTCTCATCAGATAATGCTCTGGAATGCTCCAACTTCTGGAAGGCCACAGGGACTACCCATTCCAAGTTTCCCTGCATCCAGGAGTCACCGTGACATGTAGCTCTTTAACTTCTGAAGTGTTCAACAGGTATATTATAAACATACGTGAATGGGTGATTCTCAGCACTCTAATTAGATTTTGGCATATCTGGCAATTCAACCATTCTTCAGAACTTTCCTAGGAATGAAGTACACTTCCAGTCTAAATCAGAGCAATTATCCAAAGATTACTGCTTATTAATTCATTTATCCTCTTCAGTGAGCATAAATAATGGGGATTAGCTTGGCTTCACCTCTTGTGAAGTTCATGCTCAATTTCAACCAGACGCCTGCAGTCATCATAATTAATTATAAGAAGACGATGTAGTAATTGGATTAAATTATACATGTACATGTTTTCTTCCCAGGTGGAATTCTCTCTCTAACAGTTTTAAACAAAGATACAATCAAAAGCTGAAATAAATATGTTCCTTCACTTTTTCTAGACACAGTCTGCTCAAATGCAGACCACTGTCAGCTTCCTCAGGTAGGAAGAAGCTATGTATAGTCTAAATCTGCAACCAGGAACGGGGGGGGGGGCAACATTTCTATGGAGATCGGCAGTCATTCAGTTGAATTAAGGCAACTGGTCTTCTTTTCTTGTGGGATCAAATCGTTTTGCTACTCATCCAATAGCTTCTTCAGTCTGAGGAAAGATGGTGGGAGGCTTCCAATGTATAGTCCACCTAGGTTTCTCCCCACCCCAGTCTGAACAGGATTGTTAGATGGACAATGGCCTGGAGTGTGTCACGCTTATGCAGCCCTTCCCAACACCCATTAAGTATGGGGGAGGAACACGGAACACTGATAGTCAGAGGTAAATCACTAAATCTAATAGGGCACACTCATAGATAAGGCTGTAATAATTGATGTTGAATAAAATTTTAAGTTTTCTGGCAGGGCTACATACATTTTGAATGAATTAATCTTTATTATTAGCTATAGACATTTGTATCTACATTTCTAATACAGTAATACCTTAGTTTAAGAGTATCTTGGTTTAAGAGCATTTTGAAAGACAAACAAATATTTCTTCTAAATTTTGCCGTATTCAACAAACAGTGTGTTGCAATACAAGCACTGGAGCAGGTCACATGATTGCAAGTAAGCCAATGGTGGTTCTCCCCTCCCCACTGCTGGATTGTAGGTGATTGTCTGGAATGTTCCATCTCAGGCAAGCCTCCAAAGCAGAGTGAGGAGAGAGAAACAGAGGTTTCCCTTGCACCAGCCAGGAATGTTTTCAAATGACTGTGCAAGTTTTTCTTTCTTTATTATTTATATATTTATTTTATGGCTTATATACCGCCCATCTTCCCGAAGGAACTCCGGGCGGTTCACAACAGAACAAAAAAGCAGCAAATAGTCAACTACAATCATGTAAGCAAGCAACAAATAATTTAAAACAATTTAAACAATATAAACACATAATATAAAAAGGCAAAGAGGCAGATGGCGGGGGGGGGATTAAAAGTCACCAAACGCCTCACGGAAAAGCAAGGTCTTTAATGCTTTCCTAAAGGCTGGCAGGGACTGTGCAAGGCACACTTCGCTAGGGAGGTGGTTTCACAGGGTGGGGCCAGCCACAGAGAAGGCTCGGCTCTGAGTGGACGTTTTCCGGGCCTCCCTGGGCGTGGCCACCCGCAGCGAGTGTGCCCGCAACAACCTAGTTGGTCGGGCCGAAGTTGACCGCTGGGAGATCCGCTCTGCCAGGTAGTCAGGTCCCAGGCCATGGAGGGTTTTGTAAATTAAAACCAAGACCTTGAATCTAATTCGGGATGCAACGGGTAACCAATGCAGGCGAGCCAGAACTGGGGTGATGTGGTCATACCTTTCTATTTCTATTTTTATTTAATTTATTTCCAACATCCAGCCTTATTTTTCAAACCATTTCCAGTCATGGAGCAGCTAGTCAAGTGTGTTATAGGGCTACAAATTCCATTTTATTATTGGCACATTAAAAACACAGTGTAAATTCCAGTTGTTGGTCCCAGAGCAGAGCAGATTCTGCAGCCAGATACCTAAACCACTTGGTGGATGTAGACTTCTAACCAACTTCTTTTGTAAGTTTTGGCACTATGTGTATGCAGTGTGTAACCAGGAACATAATTCAGAAAGGCATTATTATAGAAAATGATTCACCACAGGGGTCTGCTTTCTAAAAGCAACTTAATTAACAAATTACAGTTTCTTGTATCTGTTTCTATTCATGGGGGGGGGGGAGAGAATCCAATGAGAATTCTTTAAAGGTGTAAAATTACAGTTATAAAAATCGAAAATAGGAAGTCAAATAAGGATACTACAGGGACATCTGGATATATTGGGTTCAAACTAGCAGTATATCTTTTCTTCCACTTGCTATGGATGGAGACTAGCAGAAATGTTACTGCAATTTTTGGATGTTTTCCATGTGTGTTTCTGCATTGCAATGCCTTAATATGGTGTTTCTTATGCCTTTTATGCTAACGCAATAACATGTATGACTGATTTTAACATACTTTGCCTCAAATCTATATTTCATGCTTTATTCCCTTATACAACAGCATGTAGTTGCTGACAGACTTAGCAAAGAAGTCTCATCTTTTCAGATTGCGTCCCAAATTTCTCCCTTGATCTACTTTTCCACATAAATAATTTGACCCAAATGATCACAAACTCTGTCAAATAGATTAATTTCCTTTCTGCATACCAGGGGTTTTCTGAAAGTCTTAGTTCTCAGCAGGACACTTTCTACAGTTGCTAAAATTTGTTTTGATACAACAGAGAACCAACTCCCAATGCTGCTATTAATTTAAACAAGGTTTGTTATAGCTGACTCTTCTTTTCTAGTTTCCATCCAAAAGAAACACACTGGTATTCACAATAGGATAGAAAATTTGAAAAGCTGCATATATTCATTCTTGATATTAGCACTCCAAAACATTCTCAATTTTAATTTAAAACAGCTCTTTAGAAAGGGGCAACCTTGCTTACCATACCTTCAAAAGAAGTAATTGTTAGCTTCATTAAATCTAAATTAAAAATGAATGTGAAATACTAATAACATTCTCTGCTAGTGTATTAGCCATAACAGACATACAACAAATATCGGAATTCAGAGCTGCTGATAGATGACAATGTATACAGTTGTGTGTCACCCATGTATTCTCTTCATTACTGGCAATTTGATCATGATCAACTGTTTTGTGAGTGTGGTGGCCATTCTACTTTGTAGTGTGGAGGGAGAATCAAAACATCTAATCATGTGGACTTTTTGCAACTTCTCAGAAGCACTGTTGAATCAGGTCAGACTATAGTGTTTGAAGGTTACCAGGAAAAGTAGATTCCAGCACCACATTTACCTCTCCTGGCCTCTCCCACTTTAGGAACAGCAAAGCAATGTACTCAGTGGTCCAAAACAAGAATGACTTCATCCAAGTATAGCTCATAAAGCAGGGGAGGGGAATCACTGACTGTAAACAGTGATTCCCAACCATGGGTAGTAGTTCAGATGTTCTGTTCCTTCAATTCTCAGAAGCCTTCATCACTAGAAGTACAGTACTTCCTGGAGTTTCTGGGAGTTGCAGCCCAAGAATATCTGGGTTACCCATGGTTGGGATCACTACTCTAGAGAGGATGCAGAAGAATCCCCTTCCACAAGCCCTTCTTCATAGTATGGGAAAATTCCTCTTTGCACTTCTCATCTTCATACTTAAGAAGGTGGCAAACAAAGCAATATTTCAACGACCTCCATTCAGTAACTGAAGACAGCAAAAGAGATTCCCTCTGCTATACTTTAGCCAATCACTTGTCAAAGGGAAAACATACAAGTCAGGTGAGACCATCCAAATAAAGCTACAGGATCACTCCTGCAACTTGCAACTCATATGGAGCAGCTTCACTGTACACAGACTTTCTCTGGATCAGGCAGACCCACACATTATAAAGATGACTTTCCGGACTACATCAATAGGCATGGCCACATCCCCCCTGACACAGTCTGGCTTGAAATAGCAAGGTCATCAAGCATCATCCACTCCAGTCTTGTAAATTACTCCATCTCATTACTGGAGAAACTTGGGGCCTATGGAACCAAGGGAAAATGTGGCAGGCACCATGTCCTGATCTGGAAGATATGCAACACTCTCCCTTTTCTGTTCCAGAGATTGCCACTAGTCTATTTACTCTTTCCACATGTTTTATAACTTGATAAGTTAACCATAGTCCCTCTTGCATCTCTATGTGAGTAAACAGGAACCTGGCTTAGAAGTAAACTAGCTCTACAAATACCACAGTGGGCAGTACCTTGGGCCACTGTAAAGTTAAACAAATAGCAACCTTTCATGGATAAAATCAGGGTGGATAGAAATCAATTATTATTTTTTAAAAAGCAAACGGATATAAATCACAATTTAAATTTTATAAAATGTTTTTATTTGAATAATCAAAAATGATTTTTCGAAATTTATTTAAGAATCAATCTGACATAAATGAAATCCACCCTGGATGAAATACACTTCCTAGCTATACAACTGCACCAGAAGTGACATAAAGCCATTGGTGTCACCATGGTTCAAAAACTCAAATCAGAAGCCCAGATTCTTTTGCATTTTTAAGTGACGGCATCAAAACATCTGTGCTGTGGACAGCAATGTGAAGTTCATGGACCTAGGAATGAATCACTAATTCCCAAAACTGATGCTACATGATGCTCATATAGTCTAATATATGAATACAGGTGATAGCTAATTTGGGATTTCCTGTGGGATAACCACAAAACTACTACAGTTCTCATCTGGACTGACAGATGTGACCATAAAAATCAGCAGTCTAAGGAGTCAAGTTGCTTCTGCTTTTTACATGGGTTGCCAAGCATGTGTGCCCACATAAAGACCAAATACCCAGAGTTTCATGGCACTTCCATGGTGCAAAAACCTAGGCACAAATCTCACAAAAATGCCTGGATTCTTGCTTACTCGACTACTGTTAAATCACAAGTCATATGTATAGGCACAAACTAAACCACAACATGCCTTATTGTTTGTTTGTTTTTATTTATTTATTTATTATACAGTGTATAATCCTGAAGTGCAGAAACTGCTGGATCTGAGGCATCAAATCTTTTGAATCTGCCACCTAATCACAGAGACACCCACTGTCTGCAATGATAACAAGCGTAACCCATACAAAACTTTCCGGTGCTTTTTAAGAAAACGCAAGCAGCCCTTGCTACTTTCTAAAGAGGCCTATTGCCCTCCAGATGTTTTGGGACACAACTCCCTCCACAGCAGGATGGGAAGAGCCGCACCCCATGGCTTCTGCACACCTTTGAGAATAACCTGGATGAGAAGAATGCCCAATGGGAACTCTCTCAAGGTCCTTATTAGTCAAGGGAACAGGAGCGGTGGGAGCATCTGTTGTTAGAGTAGGCATTCTCCTAGTCCAGTCATGGTGAACCTTTTAGAGACCGAGTGCCCAAACTGCGACTAAAAACCCACTATTTTTTTTGCAAAGTGCCAATATGGCAACTTAACCTGAATACAGGCAACTGTGAAGGGGCAATGTCGGGTGCCCACAGAAAGGGCTCCGAGAGCCACCTTTGGCACCCGTGTCATAGGTTCGCCAACACTGTCCTAGTCCGTGTCAGCACATAAGCGTCCCTTTATTATTATTATTATTATTATTATTATTATTATTATTATTATTATTATTATTATTTTGATGATAAATAATAATAATAATAATAATAATAATAATAATAATAATAATAATAATAATAATAAATAACTATTCGCGGGTTTAGTTGTGGAAACCCACCAGGAGCCCTTCCCCTCGCCTGCTCTTTCCCCCTCCGGGCTTACCTGTCCTGAACATGAGTTGCTTGTCCTCGGGGTCTCCGAATACCTCCAGCATGGACTTGAAGAGGATCCCGCAGGAGTTCTGGATGCCGAAGACCGTGCCGTTGCACCACATGGCGGCTAGCATGACCAGCCAGCCCCAGCCGCCCTCGGGAGGCTGCAACGCCGCGTCTTCGTCTTCCTCCTGCGGCCGGGGCGGGGCGGCGAGGGGGCTCCCTTCTTCTTCTCCTCTTCCTCTTCCTCTTCGTCCCCCAGAGGAGGAGGAGGAGGAGGGGGGCTCCCCGTCATTAGGGCAACGTCGACCGGGGAAGCAAACTCTTCGGAGGGGCAACATCCCCCGTTCTCCAGCTTGGCTTCTGGAGCCGCCAACGCCGCCGCCGCCTCCACGTCCTCCGCCTCCGCCGGGCTTTCTCCGAGCGGGGGCAAAAAGGGCGCGCTGGGGGCGGCAGCGGAGGCGCTCTCGCCCCCTGCCCCCAGCTCCTCGCTGACGGGAGACATTCCCGCGCTCACTCAAGAAATCCCCGGAGGCGGCCGCCGCCACCCCCGCCTCTTGTTGCCGCTGTTGTGGTTGCTGTTGTTGTGGTTGCTTCCTTCGCTCCTTCTCCCCTCAGCGCCGCCGCCGAGGGCACGCGACCATCGCTGGCGCTACAGGGACAGGGGACGAGGCAATAACGGGGGTAACTTCTCCGCCAGAAGAGGATGGGACGCGCGCGCTCCAGAACTTCGGTTGGACAGTCACGTCGCGCGCCCGCGCCGCCCGCCCGCCCGCCTTCCTGCCACGCGACGACCCCTGAGGCTGCTTTGGCAGAGGCGTCCAAGTTGCCTTCGGGTCATTTTAAAGGCTCGACCCCCCCTATACCCCACCCACCCGCGCCAAGGGGCGTGGCTACGAGGGGAGGACGCGCTCCCTGGCTCTCCTTCTCTTCGCCCCTCCCTCCCTTCCTGTCCTGAGATTTCCACTGGCTAGGAAACCGCGAAGTCCCGCCCCCTCGTAAGGACGGGCGGGGGTTGGGGTGGGGGGAATAAAGCGCCGTGTGCCAGTATTAAGGAAGGAAGCTCTTCTCAGGTTGGCGGCGGCTCGCGGCGTGGCGGGGGGCGGGGGCAGAGGCGGAGGCGGAGGGGGGGGGGGGGAGAGAGCGCGTATAGGAGCGCGCGCAGGGCACGCGGCCGGCGGTAAATCAAAAGATAACGAACGTTGCAACCAGGTGGCGGTTAGAAAGGGGCAGCTGCGGAAGGGCGGTGGGGGGGGGGAATCCACCTTCGCCTTCCCACCGTCGCTGCCTCCCAGGCCCAGAGAAGCGGAGGCGAAGATTTCCCTCGCGCCCGCGCTTTGCCGCCGTCATGACTGGGGGTGGGCGGGGAGGGAATAGTCATCTTCGCGCTCTCGGCGACGCCGGTCGCTCCGAGGCTGAGGGCAGATAGGCTGAGGCAAGGGGTGTGTGGATGGGCGCCCGTCGTGTCACTTCATTCGCCGCCGCCGCCGCCCCCCTACAAGTCCGTGACACCAGTTATTGGCGGCCCTGCTCCGGGGGGAACAAAAATAGCTGGCTGGCCAAGGTACAGGGCCAAGCAGGACCTCGCACCTCACACACACACACACACACACACACACACACACACACACACACACACACACACACACACACACACACACACACACACACACACACACACACACACACACACACACACACACACACACACACACACACACACACACACACATAAAAGGAGGGGAGTCGGCGAAAGAGAGAAGTACAGCTTTGGAGGGGCGCCGCTGCCGTGAGAGGAGGAAACGACCCCCCCAAAATGAAAGGAGGTGACGGGGCTCCCCTCCAGAACGCCGCTTCCTCACTTCTGCCCTGTGTGGAAGAAACGGCTCGATCGTCGTGGCATTCCTTTGTCAACGCCCCATCCTCATTTTATTTCTTACCTGCTTATTTTCTGTATCCTTTAGGACAGGGGGATAGGTAGACATATTTCTGTGCATTGTATTTGCACTCCAGTGTCCGAGGAAGTGGACTTTGATCCACTTAAGGCCACCCTGAAATAAAATGATTAGTTCTGAAAGTGGCAAAATATTTTGGTTCAGCTCTGAGATGAGGGCGGGAAAGGCAAGGACCAAAAGACAATAAGGGGAATTAATATTTTAATCTGGTTGTGCTCTTTCAGTCAAATTGACACTGAGAGCAATAGGTCTCTTTCATTCTTCATCTACTATTCCTGCAAGAAAGGCAGCATATAAATAAATAAATCATAAGTTGCTGAATCATTTTCCCCACATCTTTCTGTGCTAAACAAAACTGCCAAAGATAAATGTATGAAGGACAAAGAGACTTTCAATTCTCCATTTTTTTTAAAAAAATAATTATGTTCTGTCAAGTCAGTACTTATAGTGACCCTTTTCAAGATTTGCTAGGCAGAGCATACTGTACTTGGAAGAACTATAGATTACTGTTCCTTCTTCTGGGGGCCTCCTGGAACTGCTCAGCTGGCCCATGGCTACAAAGGCTGGCTGTATTCCCAGGAGGCACAGTAAGGAATCAAACCTCCCAACCTCTGGCTCCATAACCAATTTATACCACTAGCCACCCAGCCAGTAATAAGGTGGTTTTTTTAAACAAAGTTTTTCTTTAAAAGAGATTTCATTCTTCCTACTTCATTTAAGGTAAATAAGGATTAGATTATGTATTTGTCTTTTTGTGTGTGTATCTTTTAATCTCATTCAAAGTTTAAGCAGGACCTTGACATATGAAAGGCAGAAGCCATGAAAGTCAGTCCACACCCTGATCCTTTGTAATTTGTATTTGAACATGAATTGCTGTAGGAGCTACACATTGTTTCCCTTCAAAGAGTATTTCCATTCTTTTGTAAATAGTTCTTGACACGCTTGACTGGGCATTTAATTTTCACCAGCTTTCTCTGAACATGAGCTTTTCCCCCCTGAAAAGATTCTAAAAGTTATCAGTATTTGCGATTTTCTCTTTGGTTGCAAATTACTTTGGTAGTTAATATTGTCTAATATTGTATACACTATACCAAATGTCAGTTGTAATGTCCTTCTGATTGCAATAAACCAGGGAACGTATAGTTGCTATGAATTAGCTGCAAACAGGCACACTCTCACTTATAACACACACACACAAGTTGTTGCGCTTTTCCCATGAGTTTTAATTTCAGTGTATTGATGCACATGTGTAAAAGACTGTGGTCTATACAGGTGTGGACACTGTTGCCACAGACAATTGGTGTCTGGGTATGATGTCATGACAAGAACATGAATCTCTGGACATACTGTACAACTTTAAATTAAGGTTTTAAAAAAGGAATAAGTCTTCCATATGTGCAAATGGAGGAGCAATGGAAAAAATTGAAGACATGATGACAGAGACAGACAACACAGTTGAAGGACCTACAAATGAGTGGGAAATAGGAAGGTGAAGAAAGGACAGGCCATGCAACTGGTGGGAATGGGGAGGAAGGACATTCCCATTCCTGTACTGCTGAAAACTGGCATAACCATTTCAAAAATAAATAAACCAAAACAGAAAAAAAACTGATTTGGTCCCACTTCTGCACAACTTGGTGCCATGTACTATGTCTGGAGTTACTGTTGATTTGATCAGGTTTTTCTTGGGAGTGTAGTTTCAGCTCCAGAATATATAAGGACTGTTGAGGTGGCAAATATCACTGCCACTTTTATTGCTCATGTAATCTCTTAACCATGCATTGCCTGCAATCTTATCACTGCCACTTTTATTGCTCATGTAATCTCTTAACCATGCATTGCCCGAAGATTCTCAGTCATCCAGGTGAGTTTATCTGGAAGTTGAGTCATGGCTACTGGACTTCTTTTTTGAGAGATAGAAACGTTTCGCTGTTCATCCAAACAGCTTCATCGGTCCGATGAAGCTGTTTGGATGAACAGCGAAACGTTTCTATCTCAAAAAAGAAGTTGGGAATACGACACTTGTTAAATGTTATTGTATTGACTACTGGTATGCACAGCAATTTCTAGTGAAATTAGCCTGGGTCATAAAGTCTTTCCCGCCAAATGGTGTCATCCAACATTTATGACCCATATTTCTCTGTATCCTTGTTACTGGTATAATACAAAAAGTCAAAAGCAAACTCTAGCCACTGACCACAAGGCTGAAACAAAAAAGGAGGATAAAGAGTTAAGGGGGGGAAATCAGAGTTTAATGTGCGCGTTCAGTATTAAATTTGTTTTTAAATAGAACCCATCAAAACACTTCTTTATAGACTTTAAGTGTTGATGATGATAAAAGTATTGGATCCTAATTAAAGCAACAGAAGACAGGGATAAAATGTAATACCCCCCCATTTTATATATTGAGCAATACAGAAGCCAAAGACCTATGCCTTTTCTCAGAATAGTGTTTAATTTATTGCTCTTTGTAGGAATAAACATTGTGCTGTTACTTAGTCATTGGGCTCCTCCTGCTGTTAAATAGTTTGAAACAAAGCATCTGCCAAAAAGTAAGGATCTGGATTTGAAAAACAAAGTAGCTCTGGAGGATTACCTTTGTAAGAACAAATAAACGTTAACAAAGGAATAGGAACTCTGGAAGTTCAAATTCAGTTTAGAACTTAGAAAAGGTTTGATGCAGCAGCCTAAAAAACAATGCAGAATGTCTGGTGGCTTGGGAACACAAGCAACAATTTTCCTCTTAAGGGTTTCCATGCTATATATGACTTCAGAATCATTGTACTGTCAAACCTGGGTTTAGGCACAATGATCTGAGAATTCTGGAGTCATACATAGCATGGAGATCCTTAAAAGGAAAATTTATTTATTTATATATATTTATTTATAAGCTTGTATCCCGCCCATCTTCCCAGCGGGAACTCTGGGCGGCTAACAGCAGTAAAAACACATAAAACAGTTAAAACAAACAGTTAAAACTACAAGCAATAAGGCAGCGAAGGACAAGATGGCGACGAGCCCCCCCCAAAAAAAAAAACTAAAAATGGAAAAGCACATGCTATTTCTTTCATATGTTTATATTTTACCTTTTTCTATTATGACAAAATGCATGGAGTTCAAAGGCAGTCTCTCATCCAGGTACTGATCAGACTTAGATGCCTTTAGCTTCAGCAAGACAATCATATCATATTCATATTAGTATGTCTGCTATTTATACCCCTTATGACCTAAATCCAGCATTGTTCAGAAGCTGCAGGCTTCACATGACCCATGCCTCTTTGAAATACTGGAGTGTGAAATCCAATACCTGACTTCAGATGCTGTTTAACAACACCCCTGCTGCTTTCTGCCTCATCCCAAGAAGACCAGCCTGGCGTATATCATCTAGCCAATAACCTTACATCTAAGAAAGATTTCCTGGCAAAACACATCTTTTTGGTACATGCTTTTGACACATGCTCTGAAAAATAGGGCATGCCCTCAAAAGCTTGCAATGTGCCACATTTAAACCACCTACCGCTTCTCTCCCCAACGTGCCTGTGTGGGGGGGGGGAAGCCACAGGTTGTTTAAAGCGGTTTCCATAGGAATGCATTGAAATCCATTTGTCTGGAATGGATTAATTGACTTTCATTGCATTCCTATGAGAAATTGATCCCCGACTTACGAGATAACCAACTTACAAGCATTAACTTGGAACGGATTAATCTTGTAACTAAGGGTACCACTGTACTGTAATAGCACAGAAGACTGAGGGGAGGATAGGTGGGTTGTGGGAATTCACAGATGGCCACTCAAACTACAGTTAAAGGTAAATAAACTATCCTCCATCATGGTCTCTATGATCCACATAAAAGGGTGATGTCAAGCTCGCTGGTTGGTGGGATGTTGTGCTAACATAGGATAACACAGTTCTGTCAAACTTAGCCCTGGGGGGGAGGGTGCATTTGCCCCGGGTGAGCAGCAATCTGGGGGCATTGACGTCTGTCGTCCACCCACCTTCACGGCTCCTCTCTCTCTCTCGTTCTCACACTCACCGGGATCAAAAGGGAGCGATCTACGCTCAGGAGCCTGGCAAAGTGGATGAGGGAGGACAGTGGCAGCGGCCGTGTGGTGAGGAAGCAGGGAGAGTTCTTCACACACACATGCATGTGCATCCCCAAATGCCCACCACTTTTTTTGCATAGGCATCCGGGCGCCATACCAGCCGAACACAGGAGGCACCCACCAATCCACATTTATCACACATGCACCCAGCCATATCTACACACAAAGCAAGGGTGCACGTGTGGAATCCAAGCTGGGAGTGTCTCCCCCACTGCATACGCACACGCACCATCCATTTCCAGTGCCTCGGTGTGGGTGTGGGTGTCCCTCCTTGTGTGTATGCACATGTGTACCTGGCTGTCATGTGTTTCTTCTGCCCCACACCACCCCCACTCCTCTCTGTGTGGTGCTTCTTCCAAACCCAGGCAAGGCTCGCTCTCTTCCTTTTCATTTTCCTCTTCTCTCTCTCTCTCTCTCCTCTCCCCTTTCCCTTCCCACCCCGCACCCCAGCCTGATTTCCACTCACCCACCTCAAACCCCTGTCTCTCTCTCTCTCTCTCTTCCCACTCTCAAATCTGCCTCCCCAAGCCTTGAAAAAATGCCTGCCCCTGAAGAGGGGAAGGCACCAGGTCTGGAAATAAGAATAGTACTTGTTACAATGGTGAGTCTCGCTGGCTTCGAAAAAAAGGAAAGAGAGAGCATGAGGACTGTATGACTGACACTTGTTAAGAGGTTCCCCTATATTGTCAGAGTGCAGGAAAACATTGCAAGTGCAAGTAAAGCAGGCACAGATAATCCACCTTACCCCTCTTAGTGCTGAATGAGTGAGACATGGGGGGGGGCACAAAAACTGACTTTATCCCCGGGCACTCCAAACTCTAGCTTCGCCTCTGCACTGATGCCCAGTGTTCTTGATCAGCATCAAGATCTGATATCATATTGACCTCCCCACATATGTCAGCTATTTGGACTCCCTTAAGAAAGGCTCATTGGAACAGCAACTTCTGGCCAAATTACCATTCAAAGATACAGGAAGTGGTCTCTGCTACTTGACAGTAGAATTTGAACATGTTGACAAACTACTTTGATAATTGCTGAGGCATTCTTTGAGTCCCTATTCTTGGTCTCTGATAACTAAGAGTCTCCGGGTTTTTGTTTTGTTTGTTTGTTTGTATATTAGTCCTTGAAGTATAGAAAGCTAAGGCTCAACTCGTTATGTAGTGTTTTCTCGTGGTCTGAAAAAGGTGATGGAAAAATGTCAGAAGGAAAATTGACTGATTGATATAGAATTCAGCAACTATTTTAGGTAGAAAGGAGATGACAGGAAAAGCTATTACTTTGTTCTTGTAAATTGCAAAAAGGTGGGTCATGTCTGAGAGCACTTAATTTACATAACAGTCAAAAGGAATGCAGTTTTGTAACCAAGGAGCCTCAGGGCCATTGTAGCCAGAGGTTCAAAAGTGGTTAAAATTAGTTGACTGAGAACAAAGGGAAAGGGCCCATTTGAAAAGACATTCTGGAGGCCACAGAGAAATTTCTTCAGAAATGGATTCTTTTCTGGTCTGCTTTACCAACTAAGGTAGCAAAACAAGAAAAACATTACCACTTATATTCATAGCTTCATCTAATGGAAGACTTGCTTTCACATGATCACTAAAATCCGCAGCAAACTTTGATCTGGATAACCCCCCCCCAAGTGGTCACGTGGTTGATATTGTGGATCAGATGTTCCAATGGTTGCGTTTTGAAAATCCGCAACTGTTCTATTCCCACAACTGAGAACCGCAGCAAAGACACCATAACAAGGGCAAATAGGTTTTGGTGCGGATTTTCCATGTTCCCATTGACTTGAGTGACGGTTTAAAATCCCCATCGGAACAGCGACAAGGATTTTACCACCTCGAGACCAGGTACTTGTAAAATGCGCTGAGTCGTGTTTAAGTGGGCGTACTTGCACTTTATTTTTTAAAAAAGTCCACTGCTCATGAGAAAACGATTTTATGCTCCATATCTGCGAGCATTTTGGAGCCGATTTTAGTGATTGTGTGAAAGCAGCCTTAGTCTCTTATTATTTTTAACCCCATTGGCAAATTCTCCACACTCACCCTCAATGTGGGCAAATCGGGATGATACATTGAACCCTTGTTCTGAGAAAGTTAAGTGAGGAAAGAGGGACAAATTGAAAAAAAGAACAACCCATTAGTTTCATGGTCACAAACCACACCTGACGGGGCCACCATGGGACTATGAAGACTGCCTTCAGTTTCTCCTGTCAACCTTTATTACTTTGTGTAACAGAGGGATCAGCCAAAGGTGTTGAAAAGTGCAGGCTGCTGAAGGAACTTATATTCCCTTCTTGGCTCTTAAGATTCTCATAAGATACCTTTCCCTTGGTCCCATCATTTGACGAGGATACAAGAGAAGGTCTTCTCTTTGCCATCTCTCAGTCCATGGAGTGCTCTCTCTCGGGATAGTAGGTTGTTCCCCTCCCAAGGGGGGAGGGTTTGGGAACAATGAACAAAGAGTAAAAGACAAGAAGAAGAATCAGGCAATGTATTTTTTGAATGAAAGGAAGATTAGCTCTAGCAACATTCCTCAGAACCTCCCTCATTGGTGTCAAAAGGGAACAGAAGGGATGTTGCTGAGGGTAGACATGCACAGTGGGAAAGGGGATGGAGCTGCTCTTTCAACTTCAATTCTAGAATCTAGAATGTTCTGAGAACAGGAACAAGCCATATGTGTGATTCATAGAGACCACAACAACCTCTTGCCTATTATTGTTGAATATTTACATTTTAATACATTTGTATGCATATACAAAGTATGGATTAATTCAGTGTTAAAGCAGGGCAAGTGCATGGTGGGGAAGTAGGAGAGGCCTGTGGACTGGAGACAGATGTATCCTATGAATGGTCCTACTTTCTGCTTACACAACATGTTCCACCCCCCAAAATTAGCAAACCATTCTGGCATCAGAAAAGATTAGAAGTCTATTTCTATTTCCACAAGGCATTGCATTTTCTTTCTTGCCCAACACATGTCTTTTTGAATTCTTGCACAATAGTTCACCCAGCACTGTCCGTGTTTCTTCTGCTAAGCTAATATATCCGTGTGGCTAGCTGTATAGTGCAAAATTTTCACTGGTAAACCCTAATGAGGAAAAAAGTAAAAAAAAATATTCAGTGAGTATACATGTAATAGTCAGATTCTGAGCTGAAAGTAATACTGTATTCTTCCATCTATAAGATGCCCCCATGTAAAGATGACTCCCACTTTTCCAAACCAAAGTTGCAGTTTCACAACTGCATAATTCTCACCTCAGCTTACTTAAATGTCTAAGGTGACATTTAATTTTTAGTCTAACAATTTTACATGGAAAAATACTCATCAAATATAAAAATGCAAATATTATTCTATGTCCCATTCTCAAAAAAATGCAAAAAAGCTTCTTCACCCTCATGTCTCTTTGACTGGTCCAAATGCCAGGATCAGAGGAGAGCTTAGAAGTGTTACTTTTTGGGGCTGCATTTTCCAGAACCCCTCAACCAGCATGGCCGCAAGTAAAGTTCCCAAGAACTGCTTCATTGAGGTGGGAAACAGTCTAGAACTAAAGCTGGTTTGTGTGTGTGTTTCATTCCTAGCTCTGAGGAAATCCGTTAAAATTTTGTGCCATTTCCTTCCTAAATATTAAATACGGTGAATTGCAATAAAATATATCGAGAATGCATAAAGGAAGCAAAAAAAAATCACTAAAATAATGGGACTCTTCCAAATTTCAGTTAGTAGTGGCATATAGGAACTGGTAAGGGTGGAGAAACTAGATGTAAACTCTGGCAATTTTCAATAAAAAAAATCATAGCACTTTGCTGAAAAAGTGCTACGCGTTTCATTATAGCACAGTGAATATTATCAAACATGTTCAAATGAATATGTATTATGCATTTTGGGCTTTTGCCAAAGACCAAATGGGCTATGTTTGCTTGGTGCCACTCTCCATTATGAGCTTTCCTTTTAAAACCATGACATATGCTAAGGCCAGCAATGGGGATGGGAGTAAACAGCTTAAGAGTTTATGGAGGAAAATGCCCTGGAGACTTGAAGAGCTTTTTAAAGAAGATAGATAAGATGTAAGATGGATAGGCAGCACTGAGGGCCCCATCCAGTATCTAGACCAGTGTTTTTCAACCTTTTTTGGGCAAAGGCACACTTGTTTCATGAAAAAAATCATGAGGCACACCACCATTAGAAAATGTTAAAAATTTTAACTCTGTGCCTGTCAGAAACACACAAACACACTTCTCACCCCCCCCAAAAAAACAACAACAAATCCATCCTCCAGCCCAGGCCCTCCCAAGGCATCCCTATCAAAATGTCCGCCTGCCCTCACCTTCCCCCTCCCTCCTCCTGGCACCAAGAAGGGACCCCCCATCCCGTCTCCTCCCTAGGTCCTAGGAATCCCCTCCTCAGCCTCCCACGTCCTCCCCTTTATTTACCCACCACCCCCCACAAAAATGACCATTGTCAATGGCCGGCCCGCTCCCCACCCTTAAAAGAGAGGTGCGCATGCGCGCTCCTACCTGGCTCGGCAGGGGCACGCGCCCACCCTCGGGAGGTGAACAGCGAGTGTGGAGTGTGGAGAGAGGAGGGGGTTTGGTGAGCAGGTGGGGGAGGGAGGAGTTGTTCTGAGCAAAAAAAGAAGTCCAAGAAATTATGACTGAAACACGCTCGGGAAACAGAAAGTCTGAACTGAAGAAGGCAGCACTGAGGGCCCCATCCAGTATCTAGACCACAATATCCTTGTTACTAGTTTTTACAGATTATTTTTTAGTCCATGCTTGGCTCAGAACAGTGTCCAATAATTAAATTGACATAAAATAAGGAAGCACAAACACTGAACGGTTTAAGTCTGATTTATTGAAGCAAAAAAAAAAGAAATAGTCAGTGGTCTCACCCTGGATGGTGTGAGTGAGCCCTGATAATTTGTGCAACATCAGTTTTTATACATAAGAAACCACTTCAAGGTTTCCCTCAATCTGCATTGGTGGGTGATCCGTGCACAATTCTTCTGATGATTCAATTTCCTGTGCCATCAAGCTCTTGATGGTTTATTCCTTGAGTCAATGTTCCATAGATGGGTGTCCTATTGTTCAACTGGGCCCAGCATTGGTGGGTGATCCGTGCACAATTCTTCTGATGATTGAATTTCCTGTGCCATCAAGCTCTTGGCTGACTGGGCCCAGTCTGGCTGAGACAGGGAATGTGGAACTCCAGACAATGGGACAATCTCCTGTCCCTCAGGCACAGTTTACCCTGGGGGTAATCCTCTCATCCAGGTGTTCTGCCACTTCCTGGAGTCATATACTTCCAGTTAATTTACATCCTTAATGTATTCAAGTTTCTATAATTTATCTAGCTTAAAATGTTCTGGAGTCTGATTTCTCATGGTATCATCCTCTTAGCATATCAAATTGCTCCAAATTTTTCCAAAGGTCCCTTGATCTGCTGGAACGTATCTGAGAGTGGCATGGGGGAAATCTGTATTCCTATGGGTTGTATCCAACAGACTGATACTGTGATACAACATACATAAGGGGAGGAGGTACAAGAAACAGGACTAAATTAAGAGATGCTGAGTTCTAAATGATGATATATTTAGGAGATTCCAGAACATTGTCACGCAGATGTGTGGTATTCTAATACTGTAACTATATTATAGAAGTTGACATTTACTTTAAAATAAGAATTAATATTTAGAGCTCCCTAAGATGTAGGTTTTTTTTGGGGGGGGTGGCTAGGCGGGCTAGATAACTGAAATTGTGGGCTGCAACGTCGACAGCTTGGCGGATCAAATCCTGGGTCCCACACTGTAGAGTGAGCTCCCACTGTTAATCCGAGCACCTGCCAACCTAGCAGTTCGGAAGAATGTAAATGCAATTACTGTAGATAAATAGGTACCACTGTAAAAAGCGGGAAGGTGAACAGTGTTCAATGCGCAGAAATGCATTCAGCCATGCTGACCCCATGGTCATGGACTTACACAACACTGGCTCTTTGGCTTGGAAACAGAGATGAGCAGCAACCCTAGAGTCCGATACAACTAGAACGCATGTGCGGGGGGAACCTTTACCTTTACCTTTACCTAAGGTGTAGTTTGCTTGCCTTGTTCATACATGCAGCCCTGAGGAAGAGATATGATTAGAAAAGCTCTGGAATGATCAATGTTCATAAGAATGAGTTGAAAAGAAAATGAGTTGAAGAGAAAAGCAAATAATGGATAAGCTAAACAACAAGAAAAGAAAATACAGCTAGAGGAGAAATAAATAAAAAGTTAAGTATTCTCATAATGAATGAGAAATAACAAACTTTATTTAATGTCTAAGTTACATTAAGAGGAGAACTGGATTAAGTTAGTAAGGCTACAGTCCTGGGCATACATATCTGAGAGTAATACCCACTGAAATTAGACTTTATTTTGAGTAAACAGGTATAGATTTGCAATGTGAATTTCTAAATGCACTGCAGTGGAAAGCCTGCAGTGTTGTAGATGTTTTGCCTCAGCTGCAGCAAACTCTGATTCACCTTTCCCATGGGTCAACAACCCTTCATATACAAAATGTTCTCCAAGAAAGGCAAAAGTTACTCTTGTACAAAATTTCTGCATTTTCTATCTTTTTCTGCAACAGTTCGTATTGTAAAAACAGCAGACTAAGTTGCTTTTAGTTTGCAAATGTTAAGATAGTATTAACTTGCATTCAATGGGGAACAAATGCATCAAACTGATTGTTTCATTCCACATTATGTTAACAAAGTGCAAAGTAATAACACAAACACCTATGCCAGACCATATGAATACATATGTTATACTGTACCTACTTATTCTGTGGGCATTGCTTATATTTTCTTCTTTAAAAAACTCTTTTCAGTCATGTTAGTATTTCATCTAGATTGGTGAATAATTAACAGAACTGTTAGCGGAGCAGTGATTGCAACATCTTTATTGATGAACAAAGCAGAAAAAATACATCTTAGCTTTCAGTTTCCAAGGTGATTGTGTGCAATCAACTTGCAGAAAACATTTCTTCTACTGCACTCTCTAGAGTTGCTATGATGTAAAGAGATCAGGATAAAACCCCATGACTTGTTGTTAGTCATCAATCTTCAACTGACACTAAAGTGCAACGGTAATTGAAGCCGGGACCCTCACATGACATTAATTGCCCCCTTCTCTCTCTCTCTCTCTCTCTCTCTCTCTCTCTCTCTCTCTCTCTCTCTCTCTCTCTCTCTCTCTCTCTCTCTGTAAATCAGTTAACTTGTTTTAGCTACTGCTGATTAAAGAAAAAATATTCAGAAAAATAGTTTGGACCAGGTACAATAGTTTGGCAGGTACAATTTCATTTCATTTTGAACTACATACCTGTAAATCATGTGTGGTTGAACCTCTGTCTAACTTTTTAACACTTCAAGATTCAGTTGACTTCACGGAAGAACTCAACAGAAACAGAAGACATTCAACTAAATGTATTACATTTTGCCTGGCTTGTGATTCAACCTGGTAGTGCCTTCTTAACAAACTGTGATCATCAAGATACACTGCATTCAAACAAACATTATATACCCTTATGTACTTTTCCAGGATCACAACAGGAAGTACAGAATCACCGAGTTCCTTCTTGAGGTTTAACTTCAGCCTTCTAAAGCTACTCCAATGAATAACAGCCTCCATAGATCTGTGTGTGTTAACTTTCTCCCCATTTTCTCTTATACCACATCTCTAAGCTGCTCAGTTTAGTTCTTGAGAACATCCATAATTTGTACCATATGCTTACTGCCTTGCATAATAATATCAGCTTACTTGTGTGGCTCATTTATTTTTAGGCACAAGCTCTGTGGTAAGAAGCATGGCCCGTTACTAACAAACTAAGTGGAAAGCAATTTTTTGCACATTCAAGTGAGGAAGGCTTGTAATAAATTGTACTTTGTTTTTGTTTTCTTGCTTTTTTTTTTTGGAAGAGATTGTATTTTCAGCTTCTGCTGGGTGCTTTAATGGAAACTTTTAGAAGCCTCCCGTACCTAATTTGATATAGTCACTGCCAGCAAATAAACACAGAAGTTGCAACACAGCCCAGGCAGGATCAAGATTATGCGTACTATGTAGCACCAAGAACCACAGCAAAACAGGGTGAACTTGGGACAGAGAGCAACCTTGATTCATATGCTGACAACTTTATAACATTCACCCAAAGAGTATTAAAAATACAGTAGTCACACAAGTGGTTATGTAGAGAATTCCAACTTAAATACACCTTTATATGAATCATAAATGCTTTTCTCCAGCCTGGTGTACGGTTTAAAAGCAAACTAACCTACTTGAACATCAGCTTCAAGAGGGGTGAAACAATCAAATTGCCATCTGTTGGGAGTGGTGGAGCTGTAAACCATTCAACCTGTTGATTTCCCCACCACCCCTGCCCCTTTAGCCAAACCACAGTCATGAGTTAAATTAGTGCTGGGAAGGTGTTTTTTTAAATGAGTTAGAATACACTGGTATAGCTAGGGAGGGGCAGAAGAGTGCATTTGCCCCGGGACGTGCAGCAATCTGGGGCGCCTGGAGTGCATTTGCCCCATGCGCCACCCCGCCAGCAGTCCTCCTTTCATCCTGTTAAGGCTTGGCGATCCTTAGCCAAGGGAAAGGAGGAGACGGAAGCAGGCAATGATTTTTTTCCAAGCAGCACCACCGTGGATTGCTACCCCTCCTCCTTCCCCCCACCCCCGCTAGGGCTTGGTGATCGTTAGCCTGGGGAAAGGAGGAGAGGGAAGCATGTGATGGAGGTGATCCTTGGGGGAAAAATCATCGCCTGCTTGGCACTATCTGTGTGCTGTGCGGTTTGTACAGGAGAGCCTTGTATGGGAGACCCCCGAAGAGGGTGTGAGAAAGAGGGACCCTTCTTCGCCTCCCTCGCTGTTCCCCCAGGATCAGGCACCCCTTGCTCAGTGGGGGCAGGGGGGCGCAAAAACTGACTTTGTCCCCGGGCGCTCCATACCCTACCTATGCCTCTGTTAGAATACAGAAATTAAGTCCAAGAAAAAGACTGTCCTTTCCCAACATTCTGTTCTCTTGCTGTGCTAGAGTTGGATATCTGGGAGGTGTCGGATTGAAGAAGACCGCAGGTTACAGTCATGTTACAACAGCAATATGAGTGGCAGATTTTGCTTCAGATTTTGCCTGGTATCTAATCCATTAAATTTTATCTTGAATGTTCCTATTTAAATTATTGGTTTTTGTGGGTTTTCTTCTTAACTGGATGAGCATACTTGCATTTGGGCATGCTTATAATCATATGTCCTGGTAGTACAACCACAAACATGTAACAAGTTGGATTTAGACTATCCAGGGCGGTATTATGGTGAAGAATGTTGGCCTAGGACTTGTGAGGCCCAAACTCAAGCCCTCACTTAACCCTGAAGCTTTCCTACCTCAGGAGGCTGTTGTGAGGGTAAAGTGAGAAAGACAAGAACAATGTATACTTCTTTGGACTCACACCAGAGGAAACACAGGGTGTAAATGTAACCAATAAAGAAGAAATTAGTGATGGGCAAGGGAAGAATCAGATAGATGATGAAGAGTGTGTGTGCATCAAGTTTTTGACTGATTTTGCACAGGGTAGGAAATCAACAGCAGCAGATTTGGCAGTGTTGAATTGCTGGAAGAATGTAGAGTTCCAAAAACCACACAGACGTACTGCAGCAACGTTGAGATTAACAAATATACTGCAGTGCAGTATTTCCTGTATACAGACCTTCAGACATCTGAAGCATAAATTTAGGCCTCTGGTTTATGAACCTGTATATCCTGGCCATATACTGTCCATAATCCTGTGTACCAGGTTTGTGCTGTGTTTATTTAAAGAAGTGGATTGCATCCACGAAGTACACACGGACATAAATGTATTAGTCTCTGAAAGGTGCCAAATGTATTTATTTATGTTTTGTTATTGACATATATAGTAACATAACTTCCTGTCTGAAAAGTGAAAGTTCTCATAAATGCTCCAAGAGAGTGAGTAAAGAAGGGCAGTTTCGGTATCTTTAGATAGCCGAGGCTGGTTGTCAGGGTAATGCCCAGGACAGAGAGGCCTTTAAAAACCACTTACCCGCACCATCCAGCCTTTCCTGGTGTGGGTAAGCTCCGGGAGGGTCAATGTACTGCTGGCTGGGGATATCTTCCTGCCCAGTACCCCTCCCAACACTCTGAATCACTGTGATTCCTCGGTGCTCTAGGGATTTGAACTTGCACACCAACCCTACGCAGTAGGAACACCAAAACACCCACAAAATGTCAAGGGGCCCAGTAAGGCCAGAGGCAAGGGCCTTCCACCCCTTCTTTCTTCTTTTTTCTCAGCTGAAACCAGTTCTCACTAATTAATTTGGTAGCAGGAGAGAGCATTTTATGACCTTGGGAATTCCTTTTCACATATCTTAGCATACACAAAACCTTCCTAGTGGCGTTTTCTCCCTTTTTTCTGGCCTACCCTCACCAGCCAAGCCAACAGGTCCAGGTTGCAATGACAACTGAAACCATCAAGGCCCTAATTTCCCAGTCTCTTGACACTTGTTGATTCAGGGCAGAGCAGTAATCAATTATCAGTTGTTCATTTATTGGTTAAGGTAACTAAGCTTTTGAATTATTTGGGAATGGCTATCAAGCAAGATAAAATAGTTGAGGGTGTGGATGACAATCGTTTGTGTTCCATTCAACTCATGGTGACTATACATAGAAGAATGGAATTTCTCTATTATTTTTCATGAGTGAGCTGAGGAACAATACATAACTCGCATGCTGCATTATATATATATATAATATATATATATATATATTATATATATATATATATATATATATATATATATATATATATATATATATAATATATATATATATATATATATATATGTTTTCGTAGATTTTCACGGGTATAGGTATGCATGTTAGGGTGGATTCGGGTTTCTTCCCGTGTAGAAATCTGGTTGTTTTGGCGACGTTTCGACGAGGTCTCACTCGTCATCTTCAGGCTGGTGTTCTGGCTTCTTTCTTCTTGAAGCAAAGCGTGGTCTCAGTTGAAGTCCTTCTATAAATACTGCTGAGGGGGTGTGGTTTGCTTGCTCTGTTGCTGATTGTAGGTTCGTTTGTTCTTTTGTGATCTGCTGTGTGGCTGAGGCGATCGTTAAGGGATTAACTGCTGGTGGGTTAGATGGCTGTTTAGAGACATCCTGTGTGGGTGAGGTGCTGGATGTGTGTCTATTAGCCTTTTGTTTCTTAACGACCTTGGTGATGGGTGTTCTGGCAGCATCCTGGTCTTTGGTGGAGTGGGGTTCTGTGTCTTGTGAATTCATTTTGGTCTGGCTACGGGTCTGTGGTCTCCCAATGTTTTTTTGGCGTGTGTAAGTGTGTTCCATGTGGTGACTGGAGTGGGGTGTAGCGGTAGATGGTACAGTCGTGGTTTTGTTATTGGATGGTGGTTTCGTTTCATCTGTGGGAAGGGTCTGGGTTTGTGTTTGGGTGGATGGAAGGTGGTGGCATCTTGTGTCCTTTTGGACCTGGTGTCAGTCTTTGTGACAGAGGCTCGTCTGTTGACCAGGGCTAGTTTACCCAGATGTCAGGCAGGCGGGAGGTGTCGTCACGTTTATTCATGTTGTTTGGGTGTTTCTCTATTTCAATGGCTTCCATGATTATTCGACTGTTGAAGTGTTCAGTTTTGGAGATGAGTTTGGTTCTTTCAAAATCAATTTCATGACCTGTTGTTTTTATGTGCTGGAAGAGAGAGGAAGATTTTTCTTCTTTTTTGACTGCGTTCTTGTGTTCTGCGATGCGTGCGCTTATTCTCCTGTTTGTCTGTCCGATGTATGTGGCTGGGCAGACTTTGCATGGTATTTCGTAGACTCCTTGGTTTTCTAGCTCAATCTTGTCTTTGGGGTTTCTTAAAATGTTGGCTATTTTTTGTTCGGTGCAAAAGGCTGTCTTGATATTGTGTTTGTGGAGAATTTTGCTGATTTTGTCTGTGGTGCCTTTGATGTAAGGGAGGAGGGCAGTGCCGTTGTTCTCTTCTGTTTCTTGGTTCTTGGGGGGTGTTTCTTTTTGGATTAGTTTGGTGATGGTGTTTTTTTGGAATCCGTTCGCAATTAAAGCATTCGAGAGAGTGTGTAATTCAGTTTTTAGGTGGTCTTTGTCAGCGAGGCGTTTGGTTCTGGAGATGAGGGTTTTTGCTACGGAGTTGATCTGTGCAGGGGGTGGTGGTGTGATTGTGCATTTAAGTAGCGGTTTGTATGTGTTTTTTTCCGGTAGATGGTATGTCCTAAGGAGCCGTCGGGTTTTTTGTAGATTAGGACATCCAGGAAGGGAAGTTGGTTGTTGCTTCTATTTCCATAGTGAATTGTATTTTGGGGTGTAGGCTGTTGAGATGTGTGAGGAAGTTGTTCAGTTTGTCTTTGTGTGGCCAGATAACAAAGGTGTCGTCAACATATCTGAGCCTAAGGCACATACTTCATCCACAATGGACAAAGATACAAACAGATAGAAGAGCACCCATGGGATCACCCCTCTCACGGTCATCGCAAACTATATATGGAACACTTTGAAACCAACGCGTTACAGAATTCGAACATAAACCCAAACTCTGGTCAGATATGTTGACGACACCTTTGTTATCTGCCACACGGGAAAGACAAACTGAACAACTTCCTCACACATCTCAACAGCCTACACCCCAAAATACAATTCACTATGGAAATAGAAGCCAACAACCAACTTCCCTTCCTGGACGTCCTAATTACAAAAAACCCTTAGGACATACCTTCTACCGGAAAAAAAACACATACAAACCGCTACTTAAATTTGATCATACCACCACCCTGCACAGATCAACTCCGTAAAAAACCCTCATCTCCAGAACCAAACGCCTCGCAACAAAGACCACCTAAAAACTGAATACACACTCTCTCGAATGCTTTAATTGCAAACGGATTCCAAAAAAACACCATCACCAAACTAATCCAAAAAGAAACACCCCCCAAGAACCAAGAAACAGAAGAGAACAACGGCACTGCCCTCCTCCCTTACAGAAAGGCACCACAGACAAAATCAGCAAAATGCTCCACAAACACAATATCAAGACAGCCTTTTGCACCGAACAAAAAATAGCCAACATTTTAAAAACCCCAAAGACAAGATTGAGCTAGAAAACCAAGGAGTCTACGAAATACCATGCAAAGTCTGCCCAGCCACATACATCGGACAGACAAACAGGAGAATAAGCGCACGCATCGCAGAACACATGAACACAGTCAAAAAAGAAGAAAAATCTTCCTTCTCTTCCAGCACATAAAAACAACAGGTCATGAAATTGATTTAAAAGAACCAAACTCATCTCCAAAACTGAACACTTACAGTCGAATAATCATGGAAGCCATTGAAATAGAGAAAAACCCAAACAACATGAATAAACGTGACGACACCTCCCGCCTGCCTGACATCTGGAAACTAGCCCTGGTCAACAGACGAGCCTCTGTCACAAAGACTGACACCAGGTCCAAAAGGACACAAGATGCCACCACCTTCCATCCACACCAAACACAAACCCAGACCCTTCCCACAGATGAAACGAAACCACCATCCAATAACAAAACCACGACTGTACCATCTACCGCTACACCCCACTCCAGTCACCACATGGAACACACTTACACACGCCAAAAAAAACATTGGGAGACCACAGACCCGTAGCCAGACCAAAATGAATTCACAAGACACAGAACCCCACTCCACCAAAGACGTGCAGGATGCTGCCAGAACACCCATCACCAAGGTCGTTAAGAAACAAAAGTGCTAATAGACACACATCCAGCACCTCACCCACACAGGATGTCCTCCTAAACAGCCATCTAACCCACCAGCAGTTAATCCCTTAACCAAGGGCCTCAGCCACACAGCAGAGACAAAAGAACAAACGAACCTACAATGATCAGCAACAGAGCAAGCAAGCACCCCCTCAGCAGTATTTATAGAAGGACTTCAACTGAGACCTCCGCTTTGCTTCAAGAAGAAAGAAGCCAGAACACCAGCCTGAAGATGACGAGTGAGACCTCGTCGAAACGTCGCCAAAACAACCAGATTTCTACACGGGGAAGAAACCCGAATCCACCCTAACATGCATACCTATACCCGTGAAAATCTACGAAAACAAATATCTGACCTCTACGGGGAGGAAACCTTCCAGCTGACCAGAACCTACGCCTGAAACTAGAAGTGGCACACCATCTTATGTGACATTGCGGTCCTTGCAACTGCCGAGATAAAAATTTGATCCCCACAAGCTTCCAACTGAAATTCCACTCAAAGACCCCAGCCAGCGAAAGGTGTGAGAACTAGCCCTAATCAGGAACTACACTTCTACTCGCCTCCCTCGCTCTGTTCAGCAACAAAATCCCCCACTCTGGAACAAATCAGGCGCCCCTGGAGAGCTTGCTCAGACAGGGGGCAAAGGGCCCAACCCCCCACAGCGCAAAAACTGAGTTTTGTCACCCGGGCGCTCCATACCCTAACTTTGCTATGCCCAGACACCTGTTAAAATACACACAGATGCAATTAAGTCCAAGAACCAAAAGACTGTCCAGACCCTTCCCCACAGATGAAACGAAACCACCATGCTGTGCTGTAGAGTTGGACATATCACACTTTACACACGCCAAAAAAACATTTGAAGAAGACCGCAGGACCAACAGTCAAGACACAACAGCAACCAATGAGATGCTGGCAGATTTTGCTTCAGATTTTGCCTGGACACACATCTAATCCATTAAATTTTATCTTGAATGTTAATCCCTTAACGATTCAGCCATTATTGGTTTTGTGGGTTTTCCTACAATCAGCAACTGGATGAGCATACTTGCAGTATGGGCATGCTTATAAGACCATATGTGCTTCTGGTAGTACACCAACGAGTGAGACCTCGTCGAAACGTCGCCACAAACATGTAACAAGTTGGATTTAGACTATCCAGGGCGGTATTATGGTGAAGAAATGTTGGCCTAGGACTTGTCCGAAGAGCCCCAAACTCAAGCCCTCACTAAAAAACCCTGAAGCTTCCCTACCTCAGGAGGCTGTTGTGAGGGTAAAGTGAGAAAGACAAGGGACAATGTATACTTCTTTGGACTCACACCAGAGGAAACACAGGGTGTAAATGTACACAATAAAGAAGAAATTAGTGATGGGCAAGGGAAGAATCAGATAGATGATGAAGAGTGTGTGACCAAAGTGCATCAAGTTTTTGACTGATTTTGCAGAAGCCAGTAGGAAATCAACAGCAGCAGATTTGGCAGTGTTGAATTCCAGCAAACCACCCAGAAGAATGTAGAGTTCCAAAAAGCCCACACAGACGTACTGCAGCAACGTTGAGATTAACAAATATACTGCAGTGCAGTATTTCCAAGTATACAGACCTTCAGACATCTGAAGCATAAATTTAGGCCTCTGGTTTATGAACCTGTATATCCTGGCCATATACTGTCCATAATCCTGTGTACCAGGTTTGTGCTGTGTTTATTTAAAGAAGTGGATTGCATCCACGAAGTACACACGGACATAAATGTATTAGTCTCTGAAAGGTGCCAAATGTAGCTTTTATTTATGTTTTGTTATTGACATATATAGTAACATAACCCCCCAAGCACATCCTGAAAAGTGAAAGTTCTCATAAATGCTCCAAAGAGAGTGAGTAAAGAATGGGCAGTTTCGGTATCTTTAGATAGCCGAGGCTGGTTGTCAGGGTAAACCCAAACTCCCATATGGACAGAGAGGCCCTTTACAAAACAACTTCCTCACACATCTTACCCGCACCATCCAGCCTCCCTTCCTGGTGTGGGTAAGCTCCGGGAGGGTCAATGTACTGCTGGCTGGTGATATCTTTCCTCACCCAGTACCCCTCAGATCAACTCCTGAATCACTGTGATTCCTCGGTGCTCTAGGGATTTGAACTTGCACACCAACCCTACGCAGTCCAAAAACACCAAAATCACCAAACTAATCCAAAATGTCAAGGGCCCAGTAAGGCCAGAGGCAAGGGCCTTCTGCCCTTCTTTCTTCTTTTTTCTCAGCAAAAAACCAGTTCTCACTAATTAATTTGGTAGAACGAGAGAGCATTTTATGACCTTGGACAAGATTCCTTTTCAAATATCTTAGCATACACAAAACCATCCAAGAACGCAGTGGCGAAGAAAAATCTTTTTCTCCAGCACCAACTCATTTTTCTGGCCTACCCTCTCCAGCCAAGCCAACAGGTCCAGGTTGCAATGACAACTGAAAACCCAAACAACATGCCCTAATTCCCGCCCCAGTCTCTAGCCCTGGTGACACTTGTTGATTCAGGGCAGAGCACAAGATGCCAATTATCAACCCAGACCCTCATTGAAACGAAACCACCATAAGGTAACTAAGCTACCGCTACACCCCAATTACTTACACACGCCAAAAAAACATTGGGAATAGGCTATTCACAAGCAAGATACCAAATAGTTGAACACCCATCACCAAGGTGTTGGATGACACAATCGTTTGTGTCTTCCATTCAACTAATAACGGTGACTATACATAGAACCTACAAAGCAAAGAGCAAGGAATTTCTCTATTTTAGAATTTTTCATGAGTGAGCTTTGAGAACAATACATAAACACCATGCTGCAAGATGACGATGAGACCTATATATAAATATATATATATAATATATTTATATACGGGAATATATATATATATAATATATATATATATATATATATATATATATATATAGATATATAGATAGAGAGAGAGAGAGAGAGTTTGCTTAATTGGGAAAAGGGTGATCATTTTACTACAGTTTAAATTTGAATTTAAATATCAAGGTACGAATGTGTTACTGCCAACAGAGGTTTGCTTATTTGTGCTTGTTTGAGCTCCAAATTGAAGTTTAAACTCAAGGCAGAAGCTACTTTATATTGGGCAAAGTTAAACTATTCTACTAGTCAATCATCCAGGCTTCCTTTGACCTCAGAGCAGCTGTGACATAACCCCTTTCACAGACTGAGTTTTCAAGGCACAACTGGGTTTATTTCGACATCCCACTGCTGTGCCACCAAATTGTGAGGACACCTCCATTTTACACGTGTAATTGTGATGGAAATGGTAATGCTGCCACCTTTTATTCACTTGGTAATGCTGCCACCTTTTAAAATTGTCGCCTCATGAATTGGGACAGACTCAGATGTATAATATAAAAATTATAACAAAGTTTATTGAGAAAATAATAAATATAACAATATCTGAGGATGGTATGCATTGCCTTTAACATATAATAGATTTCATCTACTCTTCCAGCCCCCCTGTCTTTAATAACTAGTAAACAGTATAGCCCTCACTACCTGACAGAACTCACAGAGCAGTGCTCTCTCCCAGCACTCACTCTCAAAACCTTCAACTTAACTGAACTCTACTGAACTGCCCCAACTGACTAGGCTCCACCCTTTTTATATCATACAACTCCCCACCCTCCTGCTGGGATTGGCTGATGATTTGTATATTCATTACTCCTGTTTCCAGGGTTTTGTCAAAGCAGCCAAATGACAAATCCACCAAAATTGAGCATTGCTGGCTCAGACCTTTTGGCTCTGAAATCTTAGCAAGTGGGAAGCTGCTGACCTTGCAAGCCCAACCAAGCTCAAAAAAAAGGAGAAGTTTCCCCCACCCCATCTTAGTTTTTTTTCCTCTTGGTTTCCTTCTTGTTAAAGTGGCATTCAGAGATTTTGAAAAGCCAAATAATGCCTAACTGGAATTTGTTTTAATTTTAAACAGCATTTGCTGCCAAGTCAAAGCAGCTTGCAACACTCCTTTGCAGCTCTCTGAGGCAAGGTAGTGCTGCTGCTTCATGCTGAGGATGGGTCTTAAATCTTAATATAAGGTCTGCTCAGTCATGGGCGTGGAGCCCACGTGCATAGACAGAAATGTGCTAGCCATTGTTGTACTGGAGAAACAGAAAAGGCTGGAGAGAGGGAAGCTTGCTGTACTTGGGCAGCATCTCAGTCAGCCATAATTCTCCAAGATATCAAGTCTTTGAGTCGTCAAACCACTCAACTTCTGCTCAGCATTATGAAACTGTTGTGGTAGGGCACAGTGGTTAAATGCCTGAACTGCAGCTAAAACTGTGTTCACGACCTGGGGTTCAATCCCAAGTAGCCGGCTCATGGTTCACACAGCCTTCCATCCTTCCGAGGTTGGTAAAATGAGTGCCCGGCTTGCTGGGTGGTTATGTGCCTGCATCATTAAATTGTAAACCGCTCAGAAAGTGCTTGAAGTGCTATGGGGCAGTATATAAGCAGAACACTGTGCTTTTACTGACACCGTTTTGTGTCTTGCGTCCGCCGAAATAGATGACCTTGTACCCATGACCATAATGTTGCATTATTTCCTTCTGCTCCATCGTGTCTCCTGAAAGGTGCAGATGTTGACTCATCGCTGTTTGAGTCCAGCTGTGAGCTCAGTTGCTCTTCCAGACAGTGCGCTGATACTGATGGTAGCAACATGGACTTGGACTTGCTTAATTGCGTCTCGATGCCTTCCTTCCATCGAGAACCCTAGCTAATTTCTTACCCAGAGTGCGCTTGGGTGTGTCATTTCCAAAGTACACTCTATCAGTGGACAGATTCATTCTTTGATGCGATTTTGAATAAATCAACTAGTCTGTCACAGAGACCTGCCACCTATTTGGTCTGAGTTCAGCTCACCTTGTTTGGGGCAGGAAGTTTCCAGTGGCACTGCGTGAGGAGGGTTGGACCTCGCCACCATTTAACTGCAGACTAACCCAACAAATAAAGCAAAAAATAACTCTTCTAAGTCCTGTGGAGAAGGGAAAGTGGAGGTGGTCCCAGTGGTGACAGAAGCAAAAGGAGTAGCTGCAGAACTCATGTGCCTCATGTGGTATAATATCTGTCCTATAGAATTTTCTTTGTTTAATTGGGGGAGGGGTACAGATGTGTAGCAAAATCAGCAACAATAAATTATGCCTATTACATTGTGATGCAAGGTTAAGCCAGTCCACCAACACAAAATCCCTATAGTAAGGATATAAATAAAGCTCAGTGTATCTGTTCCACAGCCTCCCCTACCCCATTTCAGTCAAGCTGCAGGTTTCCCTTTGAGTTTTTCTATGATCCGGTTGGTTTCTTGGGATGATTTTGCAACCACAGCAAGAAAGTCAGCCACATTGTTCCTTTGTATCTCCATGACTACTATCCTAACTTCCCGCTCTTTGTAAATTTGGAGAACTGTAATTCTCTATCTCAGAAGATAAAAGAAGAGAGCTTACTGAAGCAAACACAAAGCTTCCAGCTCTGTAATTAAACTACGGTTTCTTGGGAATCAGGAAGTTTATTCCAATAGAGAAGGTGACATTTTGGAAGCATTTTCAAGTTGTTTATTTTGGATATTTGTACTTGAAGTATTTTGACAATTTGCAAAACAAGATTAGTCCAAAGATATACAGTATGTCCTTATCAATAGTTACAACAGAGGCTGCTTGTTAGATTGTGAGACCAATCTTTCCTCATATCAGAGCCCTGCACAATTTAAAATTGTTGACATATTGTATATGAAATATAAATTCAAACAAATTTTAAAAAAAATCAAACAAATTTAAATGTTAAATTGATTAAACTATTTTTTTTTACCAAATGTGAGTTATTTCAATAGCATTATCTCAGCCTTTTAGTGGCTCTTTTTTAGTATATATCGCAGGACATAAATTGCATGCATATAAATGCTGTATTGATTGAATTTCTCCACATTCCTAGAGAATTTTCCTGTATCCAAGTAGGCCCATTTTACTTGATTATTCTTTCATTTTCTTACTTTCCTTCAAAGTCGATTAAAGGACTTCCAGATGGTCCAACCAGAATCTTGTCCTGTTGGGAGGCATTCTTTGGCAAGATGTGGTGTTTTTGCTGTCCTTAGATTTAGCCTAGTCTCTTCTGGTTTAATATTTAGAGTTTAAGACTATGCACAGAAATCTTTTCCTTGATTTTAACAGTTGCCCAGGGAGTTGCTGTCCATGACGTGGATGGGGGGCATAGAAGGAACCTCCCCAAAGAGTGAAAAAAACATTGCGAGTACATTTGGACATCCCCTGGGTAATAGAAACAGCTAATCCTTCCTATTAACTTGCTGATGCGCAGATAAATAATCTCATAATTCTTTTATTCTCCTCTTCAAGGCTCTTTCCCCCATTGATTGATGTCACGTGAATGGTCTGAAGAATAAGAAGCTGTTACCAACACACACACCCCTATAAAGGTCATCCTACACTAGGAAAGGGATCTTTTCCCTTCTTAACTACTTCCTCCTTCACAGAACATAAGAAGAAATAAGAAATACATCTTGTATTTACTACCTGTATATAGATTTTCAGTAATTAAAGTTCTCTTCTCATACTTCTCCTGGAGCTTGGAGATCCTCACAAGTGTTCTGACCCTGGGTGTGGCAACTGATCTATATTCTGCATTCAAATAGGCCTCTTTTTCATGGCTCCTCCCATCTATTTTTGCCTTGAATAATCACCCATAATAATCTGTACATGTTTGCTCATTTCATAATAGAAGTATTCAAACTTTCTCTATTTTATAAGTGTTACGATTTCTTGATCCTTATGCATTTGCCTTAGCACTGTTTTTATTGCTTACCCTCTTCGATTGCTTTAGCAACACTCCTCTTTTAATAGATGCTTATTCCTAAAGCGCGGATGGTGAGAATCTAACCTTTTGATGACAACTCCCATCAAAACTCTATCAGTGGTTAGGGTTGATGGGCTCCAGTCCAACAACATCTAGGGGGCCGCATAGCCCCCAACTCCATCCTAGAGTCGCATATGCAGCTTTTTCCAGTGATTTCAATGGTTCCCAACCAATGAGACAGTATCTCTGGAGCTTCAACCCCTTACATCAAATTACCAATTTATAACTTACCTTTTGGAGATATATAGGGATGTGGCAGATGATAAACAGGTAAGGGGAAGTACAGGACTAGTGAAGAAGGCCTACCTGAGCTTTCTGACATTGCTGCTCTGATGGAGCAAGTAATTATTGCATTGGATCTTACAAACACTGCCATGTCATTCTCAGTAGGACAAAAACAAAAATGGAAATAGTCTGTGGTTCCATCTAGTGGCCAGTTCTGATATTGCACCATGCAAATGAGCCAGGACAGTATGTACTGGGGAGTGTTGTAGATTAGGACAGCACCAAAATCTTTAAGTGTCTCGCATACCTAGAAAACCCTTTTAGGGTTCGTCTAGTTGGATGTAATCTGGTGGCACACAATAGGCAGATTGTATGTATTTCCAAAAGTACAAGGACCCCCCCCCCCACACACACACAAAAACCCACACAAAAATATTTTCTTGTCACTTAGGAAAAAAGAATGCCATAATTCCTGAAACACTCCTGTCAATATGCTTTTAAAATGTACTTAAATATCCTTTTAAAAAGATAATAAGTAGTCTTAAAACTGCCGCACTGGAAGGGATCCTGTGGATTGTCATGTCCAGTCCCTGTCAAGGAGGCACAGCGGGGAACACCCACCCTCTGGCTCTGCAGCCGGATGCCTAAACCACTGAGCTATTTAGCAGTTCCAATTACATGCTTTTTAACTCCATTACCTGCAATTAGTTGTTTGAAGCTCTGTGGTCTTGCCAAAGTCCAGAGTCAAGGTAAAAGGACTGGAGCATCCACAGACAATGGTAGTATAGGAGAGAACACTCTCAGGATGCTGAATGAAAGTTTATTAAAAGTTTATTAAAAGAGCCCAACGCGTTTCGGCCCAACTGGCCTTCTTCAGGGACTTTTTCACTATAAAAAGGGTAACATTTAAAAGACATAGAGTCAGAGAATTTTATATATGAACAACAAACAAAAACATTACTTATCAAATGCATAATTAACACTTAGAATGCTGAAACAGTATACATAATGGTCAACACTAAGTATTGTAGGGATACTCTGTAAGCGGGCTGACCTGCTGTCTCAGACCACTAACTATCTGGCACCCATAGCATTCTAGGCTTTTTTCAAATATACTGTTCTAAGGAAACAACCGTATAGAACATGGTATGCACATATTTCATACAGCTCCAAAATTCTCTGACTCTATGTCTTTTAAATGTTACCCTTTTTTATAGTGAAAAAGTCCCTGAAGAAGGCCATTTGGGCCGAAACGCGTTGGGCTCTTTTATTAAACTTTTAATAAACTTTCATTCAGCATCCTGAGAGTGTTCTCTCCTATACTACCAAAGTCCAGAGTCAGCCTTGTCAAAAAGGCAGCCATATAATATCTGAGCTCCAGCTTTCTAACGCACACATACCCAACTGCTATGGGCAAGGGTTTTGCATGCCAGTCTGTTCTGTGTGCAAGCTATAATATACTTTTGGTTGGCAACGGATCAAAGAGAAGCAACTCACCACCTGCAGGCTCCCCATCAGTCCAGTAAAAACACCCATATTAGGTTCCACGGGACATAAGAACATAACATAAGAACATAAGAAGAGCCATGCTGGATCAGGCCAACGGCCTGTCTAGTCCAGCTTTCTGTATCTCACAGCGGCCCCACCAGATGCGTCTGGGAGCGCATGAGACTAGATATCTGTCTCCTGATACCACTCCCCTGCATCTGGCCCTTAAAGTACCCTGGTTTTAAGCCTGGAGATTACACATCTCCATCATGGTTTGTAACCTGTGATGGACTTTTCCTCCAGGAATCAGTCCAATCCCCTTTTGAAGGCATCCAGGCCAGATGCCATCACCACATCCTGTTGCATGGAGTTCCACAGACTAACAACACGCTGGGCAAAAAAATATTTTCTTTTGTCTGTTCTCACTCTCCCAACCCTCAGTTTGAGTGGATGTCCCCTAGTTCTGGGATTGTGAGAGGGAGAAGAGCTTCCCTCTATCCACTTTACTCATGCCCTGCATTTACTTATGCCCTGTGTTCCCTACATGCCCCACAGAACTAATCATCCATGGTATGGAATGTGTGGGCCTCTAGAAAATGCTATCTCCCATTTGCCCCTTAATGTTAATGTGAATGGATGGGAACTGCCGTCCAATCATATCTAGAGAGCAACGTGTTCTCCATCTTTGGACTCCTACAAAGAAGCCCACAAACTGCTGCCTCCCCTTCCCCTGGCTCTCTTCATGGAGCCGTTTCAAGACCACCAAAATGGCTCCGTGACGAGAGCTGGTCAAAGGGGAGGCAGCGGTTTCTGGGCTCCTTTGCAGCCCCAGTTTATTTTCCAGCCACACGGCTTTTGGGATGCCCCGAGTGGCGTGGCCGGAGAGTAAGTTGGGGCTACAAACGAGCCCACAAGCCGCTGCCTCCCATTCGCCCAGCTCTCTGCGCAGAGCCGAGTGGTGTGCTCCGAGTGGAGGGGGCAGTGCCGTGGCTATGAGGGGGTGATGTTGTGCGCTCACAGAAAGGGCTCCGCGTACCACCATAGATTTGTCTACTACAGTACACCGACCTAGCAGCTTGTTATTGTTAGCATTGCTCAGGCTGCAAAGCACTTGACAAGGTTGGTCTGTGACATCAACAGAAGCATGCCATAAAAATCTCAAAAATACTTCCAGCTTCCCTTTAGTGCCCAACGTTTGCCAAAATATAAAGGATACCTTTTACATCAAAATAATATGTATTATTTAATAATACATTAATATTTATAATTATAATTTATAATAATAATATTTAATAATTTGCAACTTATTTCTATCCTCTTTGCCTCAAAAGTAACTGGTTACAGATAACTGCGTAGCTTTTGAGAGCCTGTCTAGTGAATACAATGATGGACTAGGATTCATGAGATGTGGGCTCAGATCTCTACTTAGCCATGAAAACTCCCATGGAGTGTGTGTGATGGTAAAACCATTCCTTAAATATTTCACTCACCTTGGAAACCTTACTAGGGTGATTATTAAGTTCACGTCAACTTGGCAGCACATGGCACATGTTGCTTGTATTGCTTTCCCTTTCTCTCCTCTGCCATTCAACATTTTAATTGATTTACTGATTTAATCAATCATTATGATTATTAAAGGATTTAAAGGCCATGTACCCTGTGCCTTGGCTGTGGGACTGCTAATCTGGATGAGGCCTGTTACAGTTGCACTTTCCCTGCCAAACTAGAGTAAATTAAAATTTTGTCTGTAAGCTAAATTATTGGTATAACCGAAGGTTTTAACAGATGCAACTTGTCCCCAAATGCAGCTTCCTACTCTGGAACAAGGAAAATCTTTTATGTGGCCTTCCAGAAGGAAAATCTTTTATGTGGCCTTCCAGAATATTGCTACCCTATGATTCCCATAAATCCTAGCTAGCTAGCAGTGAAGGAATAATGGTACCTGCTGTACCAGTAACAGAAGGCCACATTCCCCACCTGATTTAGATCCGAGCGTCGTTTTCCGCCGAGCACCAAACTGGCTTCTTAGGGTGAAGAAAGGATTACTATTTTAATAAGATTTCAGTGGCAAGATCCTGCATCTTTAAGAATAGTGACCTCGCTGTCAGATGGGCGGTATAGAAATCCAATAAACAAACAAACAAATAAGTATTGTCCCTTATTTTTGTTCTGCTGATTCCCACTGCAACATTATGGGAACCCTGGCTGCTGCTATTTATATTATTCATATAAATGACTAATCCTTTTTTAAAATCCCACTAAGCCCTCTGCTTTAGTAAGCTTATCTTCGATCTGAATCCGGAATTGCTCGCACATAAACCGCAGCCTCAGAGGAACAACAATCTGCTTTACTTGAATGAATCCTTCGCGCTTCTATGTTACAGGAGAAAGCGGAGGGAAGGCCGGCTGCAGGAACTGTACCGTGTGTCTCGGGATAAAACATCCCTGAAACAAAAGAAATCGTTCGTTGGGACAAAATGTATTTGCATGTGAACTCTTTATCTGTAACACTGCTGTAGCAGCAACCCTGGAATGCTTTTTTAAAACATTTATTTCTCCTAGCCCTCCCACCCTGAAGCCTCAAAACAAGTAGCAGAGGGGGGTGGAATTGAAAACTGGTTTTGTTCTGTTTTGTTCCTTTTTACCCTCAAGGAAGCCTCATTCCCTCATTTCCCCTACATCAAGTAACCAAATTTTAATGGTGATAAACTAGTCAACCAAATGTTCAGCTATACCAAAAGCCAAGGTAACCTTTTTAAAGATCAAGTATTCCTGGAAGATAACTTCAAATTAGTGTCTTGGGAACTTGTCCATCAAAGAGATAACTTCTAAAAATGCCTCCAGGTACAGTGTAGTCTGATGCCATAAGAAAGAGTAGGCCGTAGATCTTAGCACTCCCTTTAACAGAACTTACATCTTCTGGATGGTCCCACATGCTGGGTAGAAAAACTAATCCTTTGGAGTAACTTCTCCCCAGTCTGGCGCAGTCTAGATTCTGGCTGCACTGGCTGGGTGGGGAGGTGATGAGAGTTATGGAGGGCACTGATTTACCAGAAGCTCTTTTTAGTGTCTTTATATGCCAGTTTTCAGCAGCAACAAAAGGACTATTATGACCTTCTAATATTTCATCAAAGAGCTTTTATCTTTTGGCAAATTAAGACAAGCTTCAAGTTCTCTGAAGTCACTTCAGACTATTTATTTAAAAGTAAATTTGACTTTAAAAGGGGGGAATAAAACTGTGCTCAAAATGCTTTCACGCCTAGCCTTCATGTTCTTATTCCAATTCAAGCGTAGTGTCTTAGCCACAATTCAACAGCAAGACTCTAATTTGCAGCTTCGTTTGTTTGACACTAGTTTGCTGCTCTTCTCAAGTTATCCCTTCTCCCGTTTTTTCCCCTCAAGACATACCAAAGTCTACCTCCATAGTCCTATACAGTGGGCCCTCGTATAACAAACGGTTTGTATAACATAAAATCTGTACAACATTCTGGAGATGGGAAATTTGCTTAACAGAATTGTCTATGGGGTGAATCCGTAGAACATAAAAATGGTCGCGATTAGGGATTACTCCGTTTTCAATGCATTCCTATGGGGAATTTATATAAAGGAAAATTTGCTTAACAGAATTTCATTTGGAACGCATTAATTCCTTTATACAAGGTACCACTGTAATTTGTTTTGATTTTAGACATTAACATTAAAAGTTCCTCTTGATAATTGTTCTCTTCTTCCTGGAGGCAATATCCTCTTGTACAATTCAATAACATTGCCAGCACAACTAGCAGTGGATAAATTGGGGTAAGACCTTCATTCAGCATGAAACTTAGCAGCACCGTTTATCCACTGCATCTTGGTGCGTGTACATCACACACATACACAAATCAGCATTGTCATGACCGTACAAGGAACTCAAGAGTAATCAAATCAAACAGGGGAGAAGCTGTTTAAGATTAGGGCTGCTTCCAATTTCTTTAAGTGAAAACAAGAGGAAGCTTACATTATTCAGATCATGCATTTCTGTTAAATATTTTAGCTATTAAACAATGCTTGTGTGGAGAAAGCAGGCCTTTATATACAAAACTATTTTACCCTCTTGGCCCAAGACACTGATTATACAAGTTAATTATATCACTTCAGGCAGGAAAGCATGACTGGGATTTTTGAATTTTCTTCATCACAAGCACATCTATGTCACTTTCTTCAAATGTACTGTGCTGAAAAGCACATTCAATGCTGCTCTAAAGGCCTTGTTCAAAAAATCCATATACGCCGTCTTTTTGTGACTTTGTCACAGCAGTAAAAGGAGGGTATTCAAGACATTCAGTAAGGGTCCAAAATTGTTCCAGCTACATAATACAACCAGGAACGCCTTGTGCCACAGCATGTTGCTAAATGGAAGCATGTCAAACCTTACTGTGCTACGCAGTGTAAGTCAAGCAGTAACAAACGGAACACGTACAGAACTATTGTCAAGAATGCCCTGCCTGGAATAATTAAAAAGTAGAAAATTGAGAGTATATTAAGATTTTGGGGCTGCAGCTTAGATTTTAAAACTAGGCGAGACAATCCAGATGTGACTTGACTGCAACTCATCTGCCTATCCCACCCGTACCTAACTGCTGTGGTGCCCTGGGGTGCTCAGGTGACCCCTCTCACCCTTACCATCTTCCTTCTCCCTTGCACAGGAGGACAACGCACTTGCTTCCAGTTTCCCTGGTGCCCATGCATAGTAGAGAGAAGGAATCCTGGCCCATTCTTGCCACAGGACTGGGTTTCCTGCCCTCTTGCTCATCAGGAAGCATCCCTCCTGCTTCCCCCACGCACCAACCGGGCTTCTCCATTTCATCAGAAGCGCCTTCACTCGAGACATCAGGCCACAATTGCATTCCCAATAAGCACCTGTATACAGCATAGTCTGATTCCATACACTGGACAGTAGTGTCCAGGGTATTGCTGGGTTTCATTTATCTCTTTGGGGGAGGGGAATTTAGGCAGCAGTAAGTGGAACCACAGGTGGTGACCCTGTTGATATGACAGTCCTACTATGCTGTGGAGCTGCAGTGAGTGGCCAGTAAGTCAGGGGAGCCATAACTTGAAAAAAATTGGGAATTACTGTCTTATCCCATCGTGAAGGGCACTGACAGGGCTAAGCACTCAAGTTGCTCATTCCTGCTCTAACATAAACCAGCTATGAAAAAATGAATATGCCCATCCCAGAAATAAATCACAATTATGATTTAATCATCCAAGTGTTTTTTAAGAGCACCTCCCACATTTAAGAGGACACAAAGCCCTCATCTGAAGAACATTCTGAAATAAAACTTCTGTCTCCTTCTGTAAGATTTTTCCCATTCCAAACAATTTTGTTAAAAACAAATTGCACGAGGTGCATTTTTCCATTTGGACAACTCCTATACATTCGACAAAAAGGAGCTCTGATTGTGTGCTTTCATACATCTCACAAATGTTTTTTGGGGGGAAGTTTTATGTCCCTTAAGGTGCTTGTTGTTGTTGTTGTTCAGTCGTTCAGTCGTGTCCGACTCTTCCTGACCCCATGGACCAGAGCTCGCCAGGCCTTCCTGTCTTCGGTGAACGATGAGTTTCAAAACAGTAGGACCTTCTCACAAAAGGTGATATAGGCTTCCAGACACAGTTCATCTGTGTAGGTGCAGACCCTTTTATGCATAGCAAAAAACTTAGATGTTATCTGGGAAGATCCAGAAAGTCAATTCAAACAGCCTTCCACTAAGGAGCTCCGGTGTTCAAACTGTAGAGAAACCAAGCAGAAGTATTTCCCAAGTATTTTGTGCTTTGCTGTTCTCTGTAATGTCTGAAATTAAACAGTTGCTTTTTTTTCTATAGCAAAATGACCTCGATTCAGAAACAAGCCAGGTTACCATGGGAACTCAAACATCATAAAAGGGGGGGGGAGGAACAGAGAAAGAATGAGTCAATTGGCACTATATATTCTTACAGCTATTTATATGATCATTGTTCCTAAAAAAAGTAATCCCTTAAAAGCTGCCTACACATATTTTTAGTCAAAAGAGATGAATTCTTGAGAGGAGCCTGGGGTCTAACTTTGACTGATTATAGATTATATGTCTGTGAAGATTCTCAGTCATCCAGGTGAGTCTATCTGGAAGTTGAGTCATGGCAACTGGAGTTTTTTTCTTGAGAGACTGAAACGTTTCGCTGCTCATCCAAACAGCTTCATCAGTCTCTTCGATAGACGAAGCTGTTTGGATGAGCAGCAAAACGTTTCAATCTCTCTCTCAAAAAAAGAAGTCCAGTTGCCATGACTCAACTTCCAGATTATAAATTATAATGCTATAAAAGTTACTAACTGACCTAAAAAAGAGCAACAGTGCTTGAGTGAAAGAATAGAAGCCCAAAACAACCAGGAATTTCTTGGTTCTCTGCAACTAAGCTGTTTGAGTACATGTGCGTTGTGCTTTTCTTCTTAAGAAAAACAAGTCATGTTATCTCATATTCAGTGATGAATATTTGATATGTTTATTTTGAAAAATATATTTCCAAAGGACAAATGTACTTCAACTCTTGTCAGTGACCCTATTGCACCTTGTCTTTTAATATGAACATAATATTCTGAAAGGACTACAACAAGGATTAGGGAGTGAATGTAGAAAAGAGAAAGCCACTAAGAATAGCTGGAAATCATTATAGTAGTTCCATATGGCTGTCCAAAGAAAAGCCTTCAAAAAACATTTGCTCCCTAATCTGTACTCATGCCCTCCTTAAAAACATTCCACTCTTTTAGGAATGACCAAGTAGCAAAATCTGATCAAAAACTCCTTCAAAATGAAATTCTGTCGTAAATAACATTTATTCAAATAGTCCTGTTTCGACCTATCATCCTAGCTTTAATTTCTTTTTATTGTCTCCATCTTCATTCTTCTTTTCAGCGGGCCTTTTCTTTAATCCTTTCATTTTCCGAGTTTGCAACTTATCCAGATCCTGTTTTTGCATGTGAATCCTTCCGTATTTTGTACCAAAGACATCATGGGAAATATTTTTCTTCTTCTTTGGCTAGAAACATAAGAAAGTGCCAATCAGACTTCTAGAATCATATCCATCATTTGATTAATGCCACCAAATTGCTAAAAAAAATCTTCACAATTTAAAATTGGCGGCAGCAAGAATTCGAACTACAAGCAAAGTTTTCCTAACAACTTGAGAAATAAACATTTCAACTTATACAGCGGCAATACTAGATAATGTTCATTCAGGGATACATTTTGATTTGGGGAGAAATGCCTGAAACAGTGATCTAACAATTGGCGGCAGGGGGGGGGGGTTCAACCTGTCATGCCAGGTCTTTATTCCACCAGGTAATCAATCTCATCTACATTTTAATTGCACATCAGTGGCAGCAAGCATTACTGACTGCAAAAGCTCTCATCATTGAGACAGCATACAATAAATTCTGGATAAACATGAGATCTAATACTACTGAAGAAACACAAAGCATACATGATATCCCAGGATCTTTTAAAAAACATCTTAAAATACACAGTAATCCCCACCTATTGCAGGGGTTAGGGACCCAACCCAGCTCAAGATAATGGAAAATCTGTGATATACGGATGCTGGGTCAGGTCAGGACTGGGGGGGGCATATCTGGGGCCTCCTACACTTACCTGATGCCTGGCATTGCCCTGAATGGGCCTCCGACGGGCTTCCCAGGCCTGTCAGAAGCCCCAGAAGTAGTTTGCGGTGATCCAGAAGTCACCAGAAACCACTTCTGGGGCCTCCAACAGGCCCGGGAAGTCCATCGGAGGCCCGTTCAGGGTAGTGCCAGGCCTGAGGTAAGAGCAAGAGACCTCAAACAGGCCCAAGCTTGTCCCAGGGGGCCTTGTGTTTCATATAATGCTGGAGTATACAGACAGTGGAAAGGGTGGGGGACGACTGTAATAGGAAAAGTAGGGTTGTGTCATTAAATTAATGGGTGAGCTGAAGAACTATGGTTTTTTTAAATATGGCATGGGAAAATGGACAGATATTGTACATGAATACATTTAGGATATATGAGGAAAGCGGAGTCCACATACTTTTTTCTTAAGGAAAATGCTTTTTGAAGTGTCAAGATCTTACATACCTTAAGAGCTTTGGGCTGTTTTAGAGATAGCTTATAAAGATCATCTGATGCCAGATGTGTCCTCCTCATCACCAAGTCGAGAGAGGGTCCCATATCTTCAAGTTCAATCCTTGGTATTTTGCAACCAGACTTTTTCAGCAACACTCTAAAAATGAAGAAAGGAATCATTACATGTTCCTCTCATTTGACTGTCTCCTCTGGAATTCAGAAACAATACCCCGGAGCAAACTTCCACCTGCCTTCGGAAGGGAATACTAAAAAAATTAAGGTATGTGGTTCTTCCTGAATACGGAGTAGGTCAACACTACATCTGCTTTGTTTCATACAGGATGGAAGCTTGCTTCTCATATGAAAGGAATTACCACACTTGCCAACGCTTGGAAATTCTGCTTTTTTCGGACCATAACTCCCTACGCCTTTGTCCCTATACGTTACAGGCCACAGAGATGAACTTCCCGATAAATTAAGAGTTCACGTACTGCATCTATGGACTTTACTACAATATGTCCATCAATCCCCTCATCTATGCTAAGATGTCAGGGCAACCAGTATTTTTATTCCCATGACTACAGGTAAGATGTTGGCATTTTCTGCAGTTCAATTCACCCTCACCTCATGCATTACATTGCCCACCTAGTGAAACATGTACACAATAATCTGCCAGTCTTGGGAACACTTCATAATCTGATAAAGTAGACTGTGCCCTATGAAAGAATATACCAGAAAAATCTAAGGTGCCATAACACTGCTAGTAACACGGAAAGCAGAAATGCTTGTGATCATAAATACTGCATCTTTCTTGTATTGTTTAGGCAAAGAATTAAAAATATTAAGAATTTTTAAAATTCCAGGCCTCAGACTTTGTTTATCTGAATATCAGCATATGGACTTAAATGTCATGCTCCAGCTTGATTATTACGAACACTGTAATCTAAGCAGTGGACATCATAACACGTTAAGCCTTTAGTTCGTGTATTACTGCTGTTATACAGTGGCACAAAAATCAGCCGTCACACTGACTTACTTGTAACTTCTCATGAAGATTTTTTCATCCACAGCTGTGAAGTGAAGAACATGTTCTAAGCCTGCCAAACGAACGCTGGGCACAACAGGGCCCCTGAAGAAATCTAAACGAGGAAAAAGAGCCAGAATTGGCTTTTTTTTTTTTAAAAATCATGGCAAACAGAAAGAAATTTAAGACTTGAAACCAGCAGAGTAGCCCTGTCATAGCAGTAACACACGCCAAATGCCCACTAGGCCTAAATAGTTCAGCTCACACTTTTTTAGCTCCTAAGCAGAGCCATTCCTTTGGCCAAAGCACCACAGAGCTTTCGGCGGTGGAATTTTACAAGCGTGGGTGTGCCTGGCCTGTGCTTAACTTTCCAACAGTTATATGTCCCCTACCCTCAGAGAGGCAGGGGAGGGAGAAAGGAAGAGCAGAAGCTCCTGAGGACAGCCAGCCACCGAGAAACGCTCTCTAGGTGTACAATGCAAATTCAACAGTGAGAAACTTCCCCGAGAAATGCTTTCTCTACCTCTCTTTAGTTGTTAATATTAACACATGCCACATGAGCAGGAGGAAGCTGCTCCGGATCACTAGCTTCAGACCTCCAGAACAAGTGGATGATGACAGGTACCTCTAGTGCTTTGCACTAATGGGGTGATATAGAAATCTACGAAATAATTAAACAGGACAGCAGCTGCGCAGGTTGGCCATGCAAAGTGGAAGATTGGGAAATTCTGGTTCCAATCCATGTGGAGGGTCCCATGGAAGCGCTTTCCCTGTTCACACCCCTAATCCTCCGCACATTCTGGGCAACAGATATGATGATGGGCTGAAGCTAGAGCGCTCCCTTCTATGCAAACTGAAAGTTAATGCCTGAATAGGGAATCCCTCCCATGTGTCAAGGCCCCTGTGAAACATTCTGGGGTATGACTGACCCACACTCAAAAGAGCCACAATTACTCTTGAACACGACAACATACGAGGGTCACTACCGGGAATAGTAGAAACAGAGTACCTTTCTCTCAAAATGGTTACAGATGGCTGGGATACAGCCACAGAATCAAATGCTGGAAAGTTTTGGCTACATACACTACTAACACAATGCACTGTACACTCCAGCACCACTACCATTAAGACCCTCCACTGGCAGTAGGCACATGTCTTGCCCCATGGCACAGTGGTTAAATGCCTGTACTGCAGGTAAAACTGTGCTCATGACCTGGGGTTCAATCCCAGGTAGCAGGCTCATGGTTGACTCAGCCTTCCATCCTTCCGAGGTCGGTAAAATGAGTACCCAGCTTGCTGGGGGGCAATGTGTAGCCTGCATTACTATAATTAAAACTGTAAACTGCCCAGAGACTACTTGAAGTGGTATGGGGTGGTATATAAGCAGAACACTTTCTTTGAAGCAAGAAGCAGGTTAAGACTTTGTAGGTAATAAACAGATAGCTATGAAGCTGAATCAACATTTGCAAATCCCTGAGTAACCATGCAGATCCCAGAGTAAACATATCTCTTGTCACTTGACTAGGTGCAAGTGAGAAGAGACATGTGCAAGTGAAAACTCTGAATTCAAAAATTTTCACAAGGGCAAAGAAGGGTGAAAGAGAGATCTATACAGATTTGCTTAAGAATGTACATTTTCAATGATAATTTAAATGAGAACTGAAAAAGCAGAATATACTTCACCTCTTCTCAACAGAATGTTTTGCCTCAACCCCCTCAAAATATATTCTGCTGTTTTTTCCCTCATGCTCTTTACCACAAAAAACAGCTGCCAAACAACAGATACTAGCAGACACGTGTGCTGTAATAAGCACAACACTGCTTTCTCCACTCACGCTGATTACAGCCACAGGTTTGGATAAGAAAACATACAGTAATATCTTGGTTTACGAGTACCTTGGTTTACAAATGTTTTGCAAGAAGAGCAGCATTTTTTATCAATTTTGCCTTGATCAACGAGCAATGTTTTGCAATATGAGCACTGGAGCAGGTCACACGATCACAAGTGAGCTCATAAAGTGGATTTCTCCTTCCCTCCCTACTGGATTATGGAGGAATTGTCTGGAACGTTCCCTCTCAGGCAAGCCTCCAAAGCAGAGCGAGGAGACTGGAACAGAAGTCTCCCTTGCACCAGCCACAAAGGTTTTCAAAAGAGAGTGTAGGTGAAGGTTTTCATTTTATTTATATGTTTTCTGTAATTTGTTTTCAATAGCCTTTCTTATTTTTCAAACTATTTCTAGTCACGGGGCAGACAGTCAAGTATGTATTGGGCTACACATTGCATTTGATTATTGTCACGTTAGCAACACAGAGTAAAGTCCAGTTGTTAGTCCCAAGCAGAGCAGATTCTACAGCCAGGTACCTAAACCATGGTGTGGACGTGGACTTCTAGCCAGTGTCTTTTGTGAGTTTTGGCATTTTGTGTGTACAGTATGTGGCCTATGGGGCCCAGAACGAATCATCTGAGTTTCCATTATTTCCAATGGGGCAATTTGCTTTGATATACGAGTGCTTTGGTTTACAAGCATGTTTCTGGACCGGATTATGCTTGTAATCCAAGGTGTTACTATACATGTAACAACAGAAGCATTTTACAGTTACTAGAGCACAAAACATGTAACACAACAGTAGAAACAAAATTCGGCTTAAATATCTTGCTCATGCTGAAAATCAGCCTTAAGTGTTTTATGTGTCTGTGAAGATTCTCAGTCATCCAGATGAGTTTATCTGGAAGTTGAGTCATGGCAACTGGACTTCTTTTTCTTGATAGAAACGTTTCACTGCTCATCTGAACATTTCAGACTGATGAAGCTGTTTGGATGAGTGGTGAAATGTTTCTATCAAGAAAAAGAAGTCCAGTTGCCATGACTCAACTTCCAGATTAAGTGTTTTATGGTTCTACAGTTTAAAGTGATGTAGAATAAGGTGGTAGCTTTTCAGTACTGATTTTTGTTTACCATTTCATAGAAACAGGTGTTGTGGGATAGTGGATTGGTTTAATTCTGGATTTTATTTAGGAACTGAAATGATTTCTTTTGGAAAACCTTTCCTGGCCATATAAAGAAATCTTACAACTTGTAATGCTCATAATTTAGATCAAATGCCATCAGCCCAGTGAAAAGGAGGACAGAAAACCAATTAAGAGCTATAGATCCTAACACAGCTAAAACCAGATCTTTAATGCAGCTTGGAAGCAAAACACACCCAAGGACTTGGAGTGCACTGTCAGCCAAGAACAGAGAAAGAATGTAGCTCTGAACTCAAATATGTGTCAGGTTAATAATCATAATAAAAATAACCAATATTTAAACCATGAAAATACAGCACAGGGTACAAAATATTTAGTTCTCTACAAGATCCAATTCTCATATTAATAAATCTACTTTCTTTTGCATAGTGTTGTTAAGAATGTCAAGTATGCAGAGGCAGAGACCATTTATAACACAGGTGGACAATGTTTAAAAATTATACATAAATCATATAAAGAAAACAGAAAATGGATGAAACAAACCCAAATTCAACAGAAGAAAAAAAAGCATACATTGAAAATGTAGGTAGGACAATGCATAACGTTCATGAAAAGGTAACCAAATGCCCAGAGTTTTGAAAAGAATGGCAAGCAATCTTGATCTTTCCAATACTGCAATACAGGATGGATAAAAATCAATGATTTTTTTCTTTTAAAAATAAATTTAAATCACAATTTAAATTTAACATTTTTATTTAAATTGTCCAAAATACTGTTTTTTATCTAAATAATGATTTAACGCAATTTCATTTAATCAAATCAACCCTGTTGCAATAACAATATTTTCAGCCTCATCAAAGGCATGGAGAATCCACTTTCACTAACCATTAGTTACTTGCCAAGAAAAGGTAGATAATTTAACAAAATGTATACGTCTGCAAAGGACAAAGATTGGGTTGAATACAAAATTAATGTGCATAATAATCTATCGTAAGTGAAGCTACAATTGGACATTACCAGGGCATTTAAGAGACAGTTCATGAATGCTTAGCGCTAGCAATTTGCTGTCCTACTGAAGAATTTGTTGAAAACAAAAGCATTGTGATGTCCAGTATGTCATTTCCCCCCTACATTATAAGAATAGGTATGGAAGCAAAGGCCACAGACCATTGATCAGACAGAACAACCATGACTCCACAGACATTGTTCAGGCAGTGCTGGACTATCATCTTGATATCTATCACCATTTGCTATAATTTTATGGGAGTCATCCCTGGCAAGCTCAAGGCCTATTTGTTCAACCTTGATTCATAAAACCCAAAACATGACATTCAAATATACTCATGATCAAATGCTCTCTTCTGTATTTCTAGATTTCCAAATGGATTACTTTCCAGGAAATCAGAGAAAAATATTTTCTTGACGTTTTAATGTCAAAAGCTATGACTGAGACTCTATGGAGGTAGCTTTCAAAATAATATTTTCTAATATTTTCAAAATAATATTTTCTAATATTTTATAATCTTTAACAATACTATTTCATATCATCATATCAACAGATTCTTTGTTATATAAAAATCCATGTACTGTAAAGATTTTTAGGTTTTTTTTTGGGGGGGGTGCAGACCCAAGACCTCATAGGTCCTTGTCAAATTTTAATCACAACATCCTGTCCCCTCACTAGAGATGGGCCTGTGAGTGGGGCAGCTGACCAGAGTGTTGGGGTTGGGGATATGTGACACTTTTCGTGCTGCATGCACGAATCGTTTCGTGCTGCATGCACGAATCGTTTCATGCTGCAGGCCAAATCGTTTTGTGACCATCTCTATCCCTCACTTCTGTTAACAGTCCATGCTCCTGAAATATTACTGTTAAAAGGTAAGAGTTCAATCCAGTAAACAGCACTTTGGTCAAACTCACTAATTTCATACTTGTGTTCAAAAGATGTAGCTTTGTTTTCAGAAAACATGAAAGCATTAACAATTAAGTTTTAAATGAAACTATGCAGAGCTTTACTGACATGGGCGAAATTTATTTTCACATTTTTTGCCATGATGGACTGAGGAGTATTTAAATACTGAATTAGGTTGTAGCACTTGTAAAAAATGTTGTACTGTTGGAGAAAATCCCTCTCTCCAATACATGGAACACACTTGGCAACCCACAAGTAGTTGCTGATCTTATCAAATATGGAGTCAGCCAAGTGAACATATGTTCAGATGGAGAAGGGAGTAAACTGAGTACTATAAATGCAGAGCCACTGCATGTAAAGTTAAGAAGTGCCCAACATTTATCTAACACTCTGTGGCTGCCTAATGTTTATAGCACAACATACAGGTTATATTTTAAAAAAAATAGATGGGGAGGGGGGTCTTTTGTTGCTGCATATGTCTCTTGGGTAAGTCTTCACAGCACTATTCCTGAAGTACAACAGAGATACCGGTATGTGACCTGTACATGGGCAAAGGTCAAAGTCAGCCTATGGTTGACAAGTTCACAGAATCCCAGGTGTTTATTATGAACACTGATATCATCACAGTATGGGTGATGGTGTTCATTTAGTATTTGACATTGCCCTGGGCTAATATAGAATGGCATATTTAGAAGACAGTCACTTTTAAAAAGCCATTAACATTTATCAGCAAACCAAATCCCACCTCCATGAAGTTAACACAAACTCCACAGTAGTTCAAGCTCTAGAAAACCATTCTACTGGACGGAAGTAGTATGCCACTTAAGTGCTTATTTCAGTGCTTCTTTGGCATTACATTTCACTTACAGGAATACCCTTAATAACTTGTTAAAGTCTACATTTTAATAGAATCCACTGGGTAAAAAAAATGAGCCCTTTTCACAATTCTTTAATATAGATATAGTTGCAAGAGAGAAAGCATAAATATGTGAAAAGGGGATCTATGCTATTATTTTACTCATGGTGACCATTCCATAGGACATATTCCTTGATACATATTCCCCTTCTGATTAATTTATATGGATGTATCCCATCTATATGTATTAGTCACCAAGATCATAAGCAATCCAAAAGTACTGAATTTGTCTCTTTCTGGCAAACGAAAATTTTAAAGAGGGAAAATTTTTTAAAATGTTTTTACAATGTTTTCCAGGAATAAGAAAACCGACACTGTTAGAAACATAGAATGGCCTGAACCTGGAATCATCTCATTTGCCAGTATTGAACCAAAACAGAAAAAGAAAAATAGGAAAAAAGATGTTACAGCACTTTAAAAAAAAAAAACCTCTTTCAAAAATACAGATTTAGTATGGTATGCCTACCATAACATCGTAATGACAGTGATATATCAACCTATAGCTCGACAGCAATAACAAAACAGAACATAATATATATATATAGAACATAATATATATATATATATAACCCTAATCAGCAACAGAGCAAGCAAACCACACACCCCCAGCAGTATTTATAGAAGGACTTCAACTGAGATCACGCTTTGCTTCAAGAAGAAAGAAGCCAGAACACCAGCCTGAAGATGACGAGTGAGACCTCGTCAAAACGTCGCCAAAACAACCAGATTTCTACACGGGAAGAAACCCGAATCCACCCTAACATGCATACCTATACCCGTGAAAATCTACGAAAAACATATATATATATATATATATATATATATATATATATATATATATATATATATATATATATATATATATATATATATATATATATATATATATATATATATATATATATATATATATATATATATATATATATATATTTGCCCCTACGCTGAAATCAGACAGCTAGATCTTAGCAGCCTCAAAATGTTATTGCTGCAACGGATGTTTCATAAAATAGGCTGCATTTTCCCAAGGGGGCACTGGGAATCTACCATTAAGCTTACAAATAAGGTTAAAATGTGGCTGCAATTCATATTCATACTAATCCTAACCCAAACCAATAATCATCTATGCTGTTGAGGCTTTCCGAGCTAGAGGGAAAGGAACCTAAGGGGCTGTTTTGGATTTTTCAGGCAATACTGAGCAGCTTTAGATGTTATGGGGGGGGGGACCCACAGAAAAATATGCTTTCCCATCTCACACTTCCCTTTATTGCATCTGGAATGGAGCATACAAGTTTCCCCTCCCCCAGAATCAACAACAGTAAAAGGTCGGGTCTGTCTCCCAGCTAAGAAGCAAGGCAGGGAAATTGGGGGGGGGGCAGGGAGAATAATATTAATATGGATAGATAATTTGTGTGGAATTGTATTCAGCCATAAGGCTCAAAGGGCAACCTCAGGCCCATCAAACTCCTTCATCCTGGCCTGACTCCTTGAACTGTTGGGAGGATGGAGCAGGGAGGAGAGCCATGTTGGATACTTTGAAGGAAAGCCAGGATGTAAATGCAACAACTCAAATAAAAATAAAAGCATTTTGACTTCAGCTGTTACAGTAGCCGCAGATATACAGGGCCACAAAGGTACTAGGCAAGGATGTCCCCTTTCCCCTCTTTTGTTTATAACTACCCTGGAAGTTCTTCTTCATGTTATAAGGGAAAACCCTGACATTCAAGGCCTACAAAACAAGGGAGAGTTTACAAGGTACAAGCCTTTGCAGATGACCTGATGGTTATCATGGAGAACCCTCAGACATCCTCCGTAGAACTTCTAAAGACCCTGGAGGCATATTCTAAAATCTCTGGATTAAAGGTGAATAGAGAAAAAACATTGGTTCTAACAATGACTCCATTCATGATTCAAAAACTGGTAAATCAATCTGGTTTTCAACATTCAAATAGGGTAAAATACTTGGGTATTATATATCTAACCGATGTAACTCTTTACTCAAAGACAATTATGTCAATGTTATAAAAACATTCAAAGCTGACCTCGAAACTTGGTCAAGACTTCGCTATCCCTAATGGGCAGAATCGCTGCAGTTAAAATGAATGTCTTACCTAACTGCTTTTTTTGTTTCAATCTCTGCCTATATTGCCAAACTTTAAGATTATTTCAGATCTGGAAAAAAGTATACGTATATTTATATCAAAAGAAAAAAGCAAGGATTTAAAAATATTTATTTGCAGGATAGAACCAAATTTGGTGGTTTTGCCCTTTAGATGTTTTTGGGGGGTACTATTTGGTACTATACTACAAGGCTGCCGCCTTGACTTGGATTAAGGATTGGATCTTGATGACAAATAAAAAATATCGCAGCTTGAGAGTTATGGTCTTGATAAGGGCTGGCATCACTATTTGTGGCATAGGGGAAATTTACCTACCCTCTTTTAAAAAGCACTGGATAAGGAATGCCTTAGTTAAAATATGGCTAATGATCAAAAAACAATTTTATTTCAAAGCACCTATGTGGCTATCCCCTGGGAGCAATTTACAACAGGCAAGTGAAATCTCAAATGTTATAACTTATAGACACCTTCTGAATGATGACTTCTCATTGAAACCACTAGGGAAATTAGTATCAGAAGGTTATAATCTGGATTGGTGGAAATATCAACAAATACATTCACACTTCAAAGAGCTTTCCAAAGAGGGTGGTTTTATGACTACTGATACCTCATTTGATAAAATACTTTCTTCTGGTGACTCCAAGCTTCTTAGTAAATTCTATAGCATATTGTTAAATGAAAAAATGATTGATACACTGGTTAAAGACTGTATGATAAGATGGGCAGAAAACTTAGGCTATACTATTCATTTAAATAAATGGGACTCTTTGTGGAACACAGTTAAAATCTTTAAATCTATTTGTGTGGAAAATTGTTATAAGATGTTTTATAGATGGCATTTTGCGCCTCATCGTTTATCCAAGATGTATAATTGTTCACCTAAATGTTGGAAATGTAATTATGAAACTCCTATCATATGTGCCTGACTTGTAAAGAAGCTAAGGCGTATTGGAACATGTTAAAACTTTTCTTAGAAAGATCTTTGAAAAGGGATAGACTTTAGCCATGTTGGATACTATAGAAGATATAAATATTTCCTATGATCAGAGATATGTACTTCATCATGTAATTGTTGCTGCAAGAATACTGTACGCGAAAAAATCACGCCAACAGAGAAGGATCTTCATGGAAAGATAAGAGAATGCATCGAAATTGATAAACTCTCTGGTTATCTAAAGGGAGAGACTACGACGAGATCTTTCGGGAAAGATGGCAAGAAGTAACAAATTTATTAGTATTGTGATAACATCTGGCAATTTTAGCAATATGTCTAATTACTATTTCTATTTTGCTTGATATACTCAATGTAAGTCTTAAAAACTGTATCCCCCCTTTTTTTTTCTTTTTCCTCTTACCCATACTCCTTCCCTTTGTTCCCCCCTTAAAAATCCAATAAAATTTATTAAAAAAAAAAGATATACAGGGCCACTCATCCATTCACCCTGTATTTTCACCTTGCTCTTATTTTACCCTAAACCGCATTCGGAGTACAACATCACAAAGCAAGTGACTTTCCGGTTGCATTGAGGGGAACAAGCAGGTTTTTTTTCCCTGAGGAGGGCTGATCTTGCTTGGAGCAATCTCTTGAGAGCAGAGGGAAAAAGCTAGAGCCAAGAGCAGAGGAGCCAATTCTGCAGATGTTGAAGTTCGAGATTTTAAAAACCATTAAAATGGTTTTCCATGTTGGGTTTTAATAATGGAATATAATAATAAAAAAATCATAGTGTGGTTTCTATTGGTGACTATTGTGTAGCTTTAATCGACTGTGAGCACCTTGAGTCCCCTATGGGGAGAAAGGAGGCAAATAAATAAATGAATGAATATTCCTTTCCACACCATTCAGCCAAGAAGTTATTATCTTTCCTCTGCTTCTTTTCCCATATATTTTACCTTGAAAGATCAGCTGTAATGTCATATGCCTAATTTATTAATAACCAAAGTATTTCTTGGGGTGGGGTGGGGTTGCCTTAATACTCTCTCTATATAATATTTTTTTAGCATCCTGCAATACAGGTCTACCTTAAATGTAAACATGTACACATTATACAAAAACACACATATATGCTACATTTTCCCATGTATAAGACTATATTTTTGTCTAAATTCGTGAGTCTGAAAATTGAGGGTTGTCTTATACATGGAAGTAGGAAGAGAGAAGTGTGCGTTGGCAAAACTGCCTATACCTTGTCTCTGCAAACAGTCATCTTGTACATGGGGCATCTTATACACAGAAAAATACGGTAGATAGCACGCTGATCAAGTCCAAAGCCACTGAAATGGCAATGCTACAGAATCTCTGTTCTCACACTGCCTACTAATCCCTGACCTTCCTCTCAGACCACATTTATTTCTGTCTGTAAAATTATTGTTTCAACTTAGACTTAAGGCAAATTCATCATCATTTGCTCATGCGTCCTCCTTCCCCGGGAGAAAAAAAGCTTTGCAACAGCAAGATAAGGCCCAGCAAGTAAGTAAATAAACGTCTAATATGGTCACAGTTATTGGTTTAACTTTATCCCAGTGAACTAACTGTTTCCGTCACATTTTATGAATCTCAGTCGATGGCTACAATCCCAACCCACAACGAAAAACTGGCAGGTTCTGTGCTTGAAACAGTTCCCATTATGCAGAAAATGTAAACAGAAAAAAGCTTACCGATCAGAAGGCTTTTCAAGCGCCTGTGCTCTTCACTGATATCAAAAGCATCACCCGCAAATATCAACATAGGTTTTGTTCCTTCCGGGCACTTGCTACTCTACATTTGAAAAGGTTTAAAGCACAAAAATGGCAGCCATGTCGTAATGTGGCAACATCTTGGGGAAACATGTCAGTGAATAATTGGCAATATGTTTATTACATTATTAGGCAAATAAGAGGGAAACCAGGCCGTTTCTAAGCAGTCTTGCCTTACATGAAACAGAGAACCAAGACTAATAAACGTGCCATAGTGGACTACATCATATGAATCAAGCATTATTCTGAACGTTGTAAGCACTGTATATACAGTGGTACCCCAACTTAAGAGCAGCTCGACTTAAGACCGGAAAACTGTTGGCGTTTTAACTGCCACCTTACAAATTTTAGGTATGGTCTGCTCGTCTTACAATTTTTTTCCATTTTTTAAAATGTTTAACTTATTTTTTCAATTTTTTAGATAGGTACCCCAATTTAAGAGTAGTTTGACTTAAGAGCATGCATTTGGAATGGATTAAATTTGTAAGTTGAGGTACCACTATATTAATCACCCAGGAAAATCCATCACTGATCTCAAGACAGCTATTGTTGAACTCAAGAACTTCAAAGACATATAAAACCTTTAAGCATCACCAAGAAATTCACTTTCTTTGATTCAAACGGGGACAGAGCTGCTTTGCCACACAATGTATGTTAACCAGCTCGCATCTGTTTTATAACTCACTACGTAAAAAGAAGTCTTTAGCACTATCTGTACTTGCTGAAATTCAACTCCCTGTGACCTCATGGTTGGCCTCCCCTTCCCGCAGCCATGTTTATTCAGGCATATCCAAACTTTGGCCCTCTAGATGTTTTGGACCTCAACTCCCACAGTCCTTTGTCATTGGCAATCTAAACTTAGAATTCTGGGAGTTGTGGTCCAAAACATCAGAAGGGCCAAAGTTTGGACATGCTTCCTATATATATGCACCCGTAATCTACATGGCAACACTTCATACATCTGAGAAAATTGTGTGGAAAAGAATATGTCATCATACTTTTGCCAAAGGTACCAAAAGGGGCTGGAGTTTACTCTGCAATGGGGGAACTCAGCTACCACCCTGCAAAATATCTTAATTTGGATGATTTGTGTTGACTACCTGATAACTTTAAGCAAGAAGTTAAGTATATTTTGTTACAATAAACTCACAAATATTAACATTGTTTTTTTAAAGAACTACAATGAAACCCCATAGCTTTATTATTTAAAATGGAAGTATGAAATGTAATGTTCAAATAAATCTCTTTACAGTATAGATCTACCCTACATTTGTAGTTAAAATAAAAAAAACTTTTTAAAATGTTATACAATACAAGCCATTAACTGCTGCTCTGTCATGATTTACCAAGCATGTAGCACAGTGGTTCTCAACTGGGGCGGTACCACCCCCTGGTGGGCGGATGCTGAGGGGCAGTGGGCATGTTTTGGGCGGTGGGCATGTTTTGGTTTTAAAACCGGTTTGTCAGGAACTAGAAAGCTGCAGATGTCGACTGCTTATTTACCAAAATCTAAGGTTGTGAAAAATCACCCTTACTCAGGAAAAAGAATTGGTGAAAGCACCAGACAGGGGCAACTTAATAAAGATTCAGATTTGTGGTTACCTGCAGTTTTGCTCTCTCTGATTTTCCTAAAATTCTGTTACTAATCATCTACTTCCCATTTCACTGTGTTGTAGCACATACTATAAGATAAAGGTTAAGCCTGCACATTCACGAATGATGCAAATACATATTTATTATCTTACGCTTTTCATTCTAATTCCTGTCCCCCATATGTTAGTCCTCGTTGATGTCTATTATTGCTTCTGTTTGGGCTTTCTAGTTAATGCAAACTGTGCTGGAAATGTTGAACTAAAAGGCTATACACAATATTTTAAATAAATAATACCCAATTAGAAGGATTTGTAACCATCCTCAAATATATATAATCAGTTAATCAGTGCTCGTTTCTGGCAAGCTGGCAGCCTTTAAGATCCCCACCCCCTTACCTTAATAGCTTTCAAGGGTACAAACTTCTCAATGCCCAGTTCAACCATATCCAAAATATGATAATCATACATACGACCTACAAGAAGAAAAGCAAAGGATTCCAATTTTGCTCTTGTTGGATGTGTTCTAATAGCACTGCATATTACAGACAGATGGACAGCAAGGCAACAGATTGCAAGATTCCCAGTGCATGTGAAGTGCAGCTGAAGAACAGTTAATCATCTGCTGCTAAGATCTCCTTCATCTTCAGGAGTCAAACAGGCCTTGGACTTCAAACTCTAAGAGCCCCGTGGTGCAGTGGCTAAATGCCTGTACTGCAGGTAAAACTGTGCTCACGACCTGGGGTTCAATCCCCGGTAGCAGGGTCATGGTTGACTCAGCCTTCCATCCTTCCGAGGTAGGTAAAATGAGTACCCAGCTTGCCCGGGGGGGGGGGGGGGACAATGTGTAGCCTGCACACTGTGATTAAAATTGTAAACCGCCCAGAGACAACTTGAAGTGGTATGGGGCGGTATATAAGCAGAACACTTTGCTTTTTCTTCAAGAGTTTCAGGAAAAAATCAAAGGAAAACAAAACAGAACAAAAGACACAAAACATGTGGCACCTTAAGGAATAACTTTCATATTTTAATGTAACATTGCTACCCACTCTGAAACTTCTTCAAGAGAAGAGACTTGCCAGATAGACATTTGGCATAACCTCTGCCACCAATTCATTTTATAATCTCACCCAAGTGACGAGTTCAGCTTCAGTTCCCCACCAGATACCAATTTGCACATAAGAAAGGAAACAAATACTGCACAACGTTGCAAGAGCTGAGCAAACAATATATAGCAAAATGAAGTGATGACAGTTCTTTCCCCTAGTGTACTAAATCATGGGCCATATTCTCACCTTCTCCATGATGTCTGAGCTGAATGCCTGAATGCAACTAATGAGCTGCCTTCTATGCAACCAATGAGCCTGTGAAGATTCTCAGTCATCCAGGTGAATTTATCTGGAAGTTGAGTCATGGCAACTAGAATTCTGTTTTTGATAGAAACATTTTGCTGCTCATCCAAACAACTTCATCAGTCTGAGTAAAGCTAATTGAGTCCTCCATTTTATAGTTCACTTTGACCTCATGTCACCCTGGTCTTAAATAGGCTCATAAAATGGACAATGGCCCAAACAGGCTCATTAGGTAGACAATAGTCTCAATAGGCCGTTAGGTGAAAAATGGCCTAAGGTGCTGAAACCCATAAAGTATGGGTCATTAGCTAGGGCCTTGGTGATGGAGGTGTGACTTTTTTATTTGTTTGGGGATTGTTGAAATCACTGCCTGATAAGTAGCAGATAGACTGTGCCTGAGCCCCCCACCTCTTTTGAGAGAGGGGTTTTCAATACTCGCATAAATAGCTTCCCTGACCCCTCTCTCAAACCACCTATCTTCTCTGTCTAATATGTATACATCCTCATTTTTGAATGAGTGCCCCTTGTCCTTGAAGTGGAGGTGTACTGCTGATTCTGGTCCTGAGCTGTTGCCCCTCCTATGTTGGGCCATCCTTCTGTTTAATGGCTGTTTAGGTTCTTCAATGCAGAGCTCTGTACTCTCCCCATCACATTGGACCGCATATACTATATTGCTCCTTTTGTGTTTTTCCCTTTTCGTCACATACAACCCCTCTTAAATAACTAATTTTTTAAGAGGGTAAACTTTCAAATCAGTTTGCCCACTTAAAATTAAATTCCTGGAGTTATACTTACCATTCAATATAGCTTTGCACATCCAGTAAACATACAGTTATACATACATTTTAAGTTATTTACTTACCAATATACATACCTTTTCTATCCTTAACTTACATTCTAATTATCACATAAACATTTTTACTTACAGTTAGCTTTTAATTATACATTACCTTACACAACCATCAATATTAATAATATATTACATTTCTGCACTTTTTAAATACAACTTCCTCATGTTATTGTATTGTCAAAGTATTATATTATTATTATTTAACCATAGTCCATATAATTGATAACTTCTGTTTTTTCCTGCCACCACTGCACAATGACACGCCACGGGTGATAATCTCATCTAGCACTTAAACTCAAAGTCCAGTTCAAAATAAATTGCTGCCATGCTTCCTTGAGTCCCACATGCAAATCGCCATCTACATTGAGACTGCTGTCTAACAAGCCTATTCAGACCACTGTTCATCTTATGAGTGTATTTCAAACCAGGGTGACATGTGGTCAAAGTGAACTATAAAATGGAGGACTCGCAACTAGCTTTCCTCAGACTGACAAAGCTGTTTGAATAAGCAGTGAAACATTTCAATCTCTCAGGAAAAGCAGTCCAGTGGCCATGACTCAACTTCCAGATGCAACCAATGAGTAACAACACTGAGTGTATGAGTATACAGGAGGGGAGTCAATTGTGGTCCTCCAGATGTTTTTGAATTTCAATTGTCATATTCCCTCACCATTCTCTATGCTGGCTAAGCCTGCTAAGAACTGTAGGATCCCACAACTGTATATGGGACTACTCATTTCATGACAGACCTTTCCACTGCCAGCACAAACAGATGCAAAGGTTTTTGTAAGCCATCTTGGGGGAAAGAAAGTATAAATCAACCAAACAAATAAATAGTTAAACCAAACAAATAAAAGCCTGACCTCATTTTCTACTGAAAACAAAGGATTGGATGACAGAGCAACTCCAATCTTCTTTGAATGCTCAGTGGGGGTGGGAAGATGAGGATTAAAAGAACAAGATTCCACACATTCATGGTACAGCCATTAAATGAACTTAAAATGAAAATATGCTTCTTTTACCTTGATTGCCATTATTTTCCTCAAAAATTGCATTTTAAAAATGAAAACCAAGACTTTACCTATTATCAAATTATTGGGCCTCTTCTTATTATGTGATCCAAATAGGAACAAAGAACAGTCCGACTTCTTGGAAAAAAATTCCTGTTAAAGAAAAAGACCCCAGTTTTCAAATAAGTTGCGGCATTTCAAAGAACATAATAAAAGTAAATATTATTCAATTGAGAATATTAATGTTGACTTCTAAGCAGCTTTTCAACCTTGCTGAACAAAAGGATCCCATTAATTCTGCACTATCATTTCCAGATGTATTCATGTATTTAAAATCTGCTTCGTCTCGTATGGAAATTAACACACGGTTTTGTTTATAGGCCTGCAGGAATTCTTACTGTTGAACTTCTAATATATTGCAAACCTAGGAATCAATGCCCAACAAAAGGTCCAACTGTTGAGAGTTCTGCTCTTAAAAACTTGACCATGACCTCCCACATTAAATTAATCTATCCCTTATTAGGTCTTCCTCTTTTTCTTCTGCCTTCCAACTTTTCCAGCATCACTGCCTTTTCCAGTGATGGGCCTGAAATACTACAGCCTCAGTGTAGTAAGTTTTGCTTCTAGAGGGAGTTAAGGCTTGGTTTGATCTTGCAACTACTGTATTTTTCCATGTAAAAGACTATATTTTTTTCTAAATTTGTTAGACTAAAAATTGAGGGTCGTCTTATACACAGACACTGAGGAGAATAGTGTGGTTGCAAAACTAATTTTGGCTTGGAAAAGTGGGGGTCAAAATACAGGACTCCTCTATCCATGGTATCTATGCAGCTTTTCTCCAAAACCATGTTTCAGGTGAGTTAGGTTTTTCCTGTCAGGTTTCTTCACTATCCAACCTTCACATCTCCACACAGAAATTGTGACTAGCACTGTAGAGGCAGGGTCTAACTCTAGAAACTGATCCATCAAGTCCAGTGACTTTCTAGACTTGGGAGTTCTTGAAATCCAGCCCTGTTTCACTCCAGGCTGCTTCTGAAACTGCCTCCAAAACACTGCTATTGAATAGCTGCCTCACATAACCTTGTTCTTAAAGGCTTCCCAAGTGCTTGCAAGTTGCTTCCACAGACAGAGTGTAGAACTGCTCTGCCTTGCAGGCAAAAAAATGCTTTGCCGGGTGTTGTGGGTGCCAGCATTTCAAAGAGAGAACACCCAAGCTTTGTTCAGTAGGACCCCGTATCCCAGTGGTGGCCAAACTTCGGCCCTCCAGAAGTTTTTGGACCACAGCTCCCACAGTCCTTTGTCATTGGCAATACAGGCTTGGAATTCTGGGAGTTGTGGTCCAAAACATCTAAAGGGCTGAAGTTTGGCCACTACTGCCGTATCCACTGAATCAAAAATCAAATAAATAATTCAGCAGCCACAAAGCAAGCTACTGTCATAAACAAAGCAAGCTACTGTTACAAACAGCAGCCGTAAAGCAAGCTACTGACGTAAAACAGCAGCCGTAAAGCAAGCTACTGTCACAAACAGCAGCCGTAAAGCAAACTACTATCATAAAACAGCAGCTGTAAAGCAAGCTACTGTCACAAAACAGCAGTTTGGGGGATTTTTAGTGTTCTCTCTTATCCACAGTTTTCATTATCCACGGGAAGGTCTGGAATAAATCCCCAGTGGATCCCGTGGTCCTACTGTAATTTTAATTTACTGGTTTAATTTTGTATGTATGTATGTATGTATGTATGTATGTATGTATGTATGTATGTATGTATGTATGTATGTATGTATGTATGTATGTATGTAATAAAAATAAATAAATAAATAAATTTTGTACAGTATTATTCTTATTATTAACTTGAAAAACAATCAACCCTTATTATTTAAACATTCCCTTTTAAATTGCCTGCTTTGTTCGAAGCAAGACTGCACTTATACTTCAGTTCTTCTCACACAATCCTTACATATGGCCCCTGACAAATAGTGGCTGGAAACTAAGTATGGATTTGCAGGGTTGCCCCCCCCCAAGCACACTTGCTTGAAGTGTTGAGAGCAGAAAATATCAGGGAAACATCGATATGCTCTATTTTATATGGCTTGGAAAGGAGGAATGAGGGCTTTTGTTATCCTTTTCAGCACTGGAAAACTAGACAAGCTACAACTCAAATTGAAAAAGTAACATGCTGCTCCTTTTTATCCACACACGAATGAGAGGGAGCTTATCCAAGCAATCATCTCATTTAGCAAGGCCTTAACTAAATATTTAATGTTTCAGCTTCTCTTGTTGCAAAGGGATAAATGTGTTTTATACTCACCAGTGACGTCTCATCTTCAAAAGGTCTTGTAATATTTTTTCTATAAAGAACAGAAAAATGTAATCCTTTTTAAAAAAAACTGTTCAGATACCTTATACAATAAATCAAGTTCTACTTGGAAACTTTAGGTATGCTATTACTTATTAGTGCAAGAACTACACTAAATGTTAATGCAGCACAGCAACAGCTCAGCCGATCTACCACACTGTCTCCCAAAAGGCCACCTGAACATTCCCAGGCAGCTCAGAAGCCGGCCTTTTCCCCCAGCGTGTATCACGCTGCATTTAAACATGGCAGCCAACGTGAAACCACGGTTAGAATGTTGGACTAGGATTTGGAAATCTAAGTTATGTTTCTCCTTCAAGCATGAAACTCACTCAATACATCAAAAACAGAAGTAGTGTAGCACCTCTAAAACTGGCACATTGATTTCAATCTGAGCCACTTTCATTCGGCACGCCCTCTCTCATATTTGAAGACCATGTGTTTGACGTTGTAGAAAATAAATCGCACTGAAATATACTTTATAGTTTCTAAACGCACTGCAATACTGGTTTTGTATTGACATGATTCCACTGTGAGAACGGTCACAATGGAATTTTCTATGAAAACTCCCCCTTTCTCCATCTCTCTGGGGACTGCATGAACAAACTGGTGAGGACAAATGCCCAGAGACTACTTAAAGTGGTATGGGGCGGTATATAAGCAGAACACTTTGCTTTTTTGCTTTTTGTATTTAAATAGGCCATAAACAGGCGGCAGGCCATAGAGCAATAACCACGTTCACAGAACATGTTAACAGTGCTGTCCCATTTTGGACACACACACACACACACACACACACACACACACACACACACACACACACACACACACACACACACACACACACACACACACACACACACACACACACACACACACACACACACACACACACACACACACACACACACACACACACACACACACACACACACACACACACACCCCATTACAAGATTCTGTTTTCTGTTTTCTCTGGGCAGTTTATAATTTATTATTGCAGGCTGCACATCACCCCCTCCCCTTGGAGGATGGAAGGCGGAGTTAACCATGAGCCAGCTCAGGGGTCCTCAAAGTTTTCAAACAGCGGGCCGGTCCACCACCACCCAGACACCACTGGGGGCCGGATCACAGTCCAAAAGCAGCTGCGGAGGCTTGCTTGCTCACAAAACAGGGGGTAGGTGGGGGGGGTTGCAATTGGTCCCAGGGGCCGGATTCAGGACCTTGGGGGGGCCGCATCCGGCCCCGGGGCCTTAGGTTGAGGACCCCTGAGCCAGCTATCTGGGATTGAACCCCAGGTAGTGACCACAGTTTTAGCTGCAGTACAGCAGTTTAACTACTGCGCTCATACTGTATCACAGTGATGGCGAACCTTTTAGAGACTGAGTGCTCAAACTGTGATTCAAAACCCACTAATTTTTCACAACGTGCCCACACAGCAATTTAACCTGAATATAGGTGGCTGTGAAGGGTCAATGTCAGGTGCCCACAGAAAGGGCTCCGAGTACCACCTTTGGCACCCATGCCATAGGTTCGCCATCACTGCTGTATCATGTTAGCAGCACCATTCCATCAGGTACCTTGTTATACAGCAAGCACCCATCATGGGAGGCCTTTGTGAGCACAGGTCCACTTGCCAAGGGCTTCTATAAAATTCAGTTCCCCAGTCATCCAGGGTGGAGTTCTTTGGTTGTAGGCTACTTGCTATTACCCCATCTCTGTTGAGGAGCCCAGCCCGATAAAGCTAGAATAGGGCTGTAGCCCCAGATTTCATGTTAGAAAAACAGCACTTACTTCTTATAAAGCACAGCAAACGGCTTTTTCAGAGCATACTGTGGAGGGGGAAAAAAAACAGAAATAATTTAATCTGCTTCAGAAAACTATTCTGCCTTCCCCTTTGTGAAACAGTGCAATGGACTCCATTCTCAGTATTCTGAGGGTTGTATCTAGATTTCATCCCTCGGCTCAAAGGAAGATGCAGCCACATTGTCCCGAACACAACTGCCCTTGTCTCTTCAGAATTTAACAAGGGTCGGCAACTTAACAGGAGATTACAGTGGTACCTGGGTTTAAGAATGCCTCGTTTAAAGAAAAACTTGGTTTAAGAAAAGAAATTATTGGAAATGGGAATGCGTCAATTTAAGAAAAATTTAAATGGAATGCCCCAGTTTGCCTTTTTTCTCACCTCTGGGACGGATTAATTGGTTTTCAATGCATTCCTATGGGAAATGCATTGAAACTGTGTTTTGGTTTAAGAATTTTTCACAATACAAAATGGCCTGGAGAACAAATTAATTACTTAAACCAAGGTGCCACTGTAGTTGGAAACAGATACTGCTGAGAAGGAATCCCACCTGAAACCCCGGTGAGCTCCTGCCAATCAGAGTAAACAAGATTGGGCCAGATAAATGAATCCTATGGTACTGTATAAAGGAAATCCCAATGCTCCTTTCTACCTTGGGCTGTTTGATCCAAAAGAGGCTTTGGGCAAAAGGATAAACAGAGCCTCTCAAATTTCCAAATACTTTACTCCTGAAGTCTGCTCTGAAAGCTTGGGGGTCCCTGCGCAGGAGACTAGAAGGAAAAAGAAAATCGGCAAAAGCCATCTCTTCCGTTCTGCCAACAGAACCCTGTTTAGGATCAAAGATGCTTCCCTCAGCAGAAGGACATCAATGAGATATAATCCTTAACAACTGGTTCTCTAATGTGTGGATTCTTTTCTAACCTAATATTTTAAAATTGTACCTTCCTCTGCTGTCCATGGTTCAATTGTTTTTTCTTTTTAATCATACAGGTATGGTTCGTTTAAACTTGAAGACCTCTAGGCCACTCAGAAAATTGAGGTGTTAAAACATCTAGAAAAATACTACACATATTTCTGTGTGGTAGATCTAGACTGGTAATTACCAACGTTATTTGGCCCAGCTGTGACAAAAATGGAAAATTTGTTTGAATATTCATTCATTTATTTTGCATAGCTAATCACCAAGCTGGTAGGAGGGGCTAAGAATGCTATATATGGAAACCTAATGGGTGCTGGAGAGTTCAGTTAGGAGAGTTGAGGGTCAGTTATTGGAGAGTCAGTTTTGTTTGTCAGTTGGTCAGGTGTGAGATCCTGCCACTGAAAAGGGTCTGGTTTATATAAGAACATTATCCATGATTGCATTAAAATAAGTTTTATTAAAGCACGTATTAACAATTGCTATAGCTATCATAATACTAAACATCTAACTATAAACTAATCAACTTTTCATGTTTGTTTTAAAACTATAAAACCTGGTGCTTGGCTCTCTCTCAAATATATTTAAGTGTCCAGTTAATCTGGTGGTGGCAGTGAGTGGAGATCCATTATTTATTTATGAATTTATGTATTTATTTATTTATTTTTATGCTTATTGACCGCCCAATTTTCCCAGGGAAACTCTGGGCGGTGTACAGCACATTACACAAAAACAGCAACTGCCCAAATCAACCACCCCAGACATACTCAAACAAAACAGAAATCATGAAAAAAGTAAAATACAAAAATATAGAAATACTAATATGAAGATACTAGTAGAACAATAAAAATAAAACAAAAATAACATTCCACTGTGTGTGTGTGCTTGTCACACTGGCAATCACCTCAACATATTTCATAAAACTACTAAAAGAAAGCAGCTAGCAAAGACTGAGCTTCTGTTAGCTCCTGAGAATTGCAGTAGTTCAAAATATGGAACACAGTCTACAAGAACACGATGCCTAGAAGCATCATTCATGAGGAATTTTTTCAAAGACGTGTTTTTTTAATCCACATGTCTCCGTAGCAGAGAAGAGTGTAAAACCTCTTTTATAGACATTTCTAAAAACACTTACAATGTCTTTCAAAACATCAGTTACTGCCGAACTTGCATTTCCACCTTTTATTAGCATAGCATTCTTGGTATTTTCTGTGAGCTTCGGCTCTCTTTTCTCCAGAAACCGTTTGGCTCTCTTTGTTTTCGGTTTCCTGCCAAGAAAATTTTAATTACACAAAGATAATGTTCACAAAATATTACAACATATCTGCAAAGGCACTAATTCCCCCCCCCTCTAAAATTATTTTAAAATTTACTTGGTGAAATCGTATCATGTATGGTATTTTAGTCTGCTGTGGCTTTAAAGTAGAGGTGGGGGACCTGTGGCCCTCCAGAATCGCCTGGACTAAAACACTTATCAGCCTCTGCTACTATGGCCCATAGACAAAGATCACAGTGATCACCATGATTTGGCCATGGTGACGTGACACATGCCCTAGTTACAGTACATCTCAGCTGAATTACTGTAACACACTCTATGTGGGGCTGCCTTTGGAACGTGTTCAGAAATTTCCAATGCTGTTCAAAATGCTGCAGCCAACTGCTAATTGGGGCTGGCTATAGGGAACATAATACTGTAACTCCCTTGTTCGCTATTTATTTATTTATTATTTATTTATATAGCTTGTATGCCGCCCACTACCCAAAGGTCTCTGGGCAGCTCACAATCAAAATTAACAATTAAAACATCAAAATTACAATAAAATTAAAACAATAAAAACATATAAATACAATAAATACGACACATTAAAACACAACACTAAAATTACCATCAGAACCCACAATCATCAGTTAAAAAACTTCTGGAACAGAAAGGTTTTTATCTGGCGCTGAAATGTTATCAACGTGGGTGCCAGGTGGGTCTCACTTGGGAGGGTGTTCCATAGCCTGAGGGCAGCTGCCGAAAAGGCCCTATATCTGCAAGCCATCCCTTTCACCTCCTTGAGGGGTGGCTCTTTCAGGAGGGCCCCCTGGCTAGATCTTAATTGCCGGGTAGGTTCATATGAAAGGAGGCGGTCCTTCAGGTATCTAGACCCTAAGCCATTTAGGGCTTTATATGTCAAAACAAGTACTTTGAATTGGGCTCGGGCAGCAACTGGTAACCAATGAAGGTTTATACAGAATCGGCATGATGTGTTCCTTGGCGGCCGTGCCACTCACCAGCCGCACAGCACGATTCTGAACCAGTTGCAATCGCCAGATGGTCTTCAAAGGCAGCCCCATGTAAAGGCGCATTGCAGTAATCAATACGGGATGTTACCAGAGCATGCGTAACTGTCATGAGGCTCCGTTCGTCCAGGTAGGGGCGCAGCTGATATATTTTCCGCAGCTGGAGAAAGGCACCCCTGGCCACCGAGTCCACCTGGGCTTCCAGAGTTAGACCGGGGTCCAGGAGCACCCCCAAGCTATGGACCCTGTCCCTTAGGGGGAGTGCAACCCTGTCCAGGACAGGGAAGTAGCGCTCTAACTCTCAGGGTTCTCAACCTGTGGGTCCCCAGATGTTCCTGGACTGCAATTCCCAGAAGTCTTTGTCAGTAGCTGAGCTGTCCAGGATTTTGGTTGAGAACCACTGCTCTAACCTGTCCGGCGAAGCACGCACTAACAGCACTTCCGTCTTGTCTGGATTGAGTTTCAATTTATTAACCCTCATCCAGTCCATTATCTGGTCCAGACACGAGTTCAAAACAGAAACCTCCTCACCTGGATTGGTGGAAAATGAGAGGTAGAGCTGAGTATCGTCAACATATTGCTGACTCCTCAGCCCAAATCTCCTGATGACCTCTCCCAGCGGTTCCATGTAGATGTTAAACAGCATGGGAGATAGTATTGAGCCCTGTGGAACCCCATAACATAAATGCCATGGGGCAGAGCTACTACCCCCCAGCACCACCTTCTGGACACAGTCAGCGAGAAGGAGTGGAACCACTGCAAGACAGTGCCTCCAACTCCCAACCTGGCCAGCCTATCCAGAAGGACACCATTGTTGATGGTGTCGAAAGCCGCTGAGAGGTCCAGAAGTATCAACAGGCTTGCACTCCCCCTGTCTCTCTCCCTGCAAAGATGCCACTCTGTTTCTGGGCACTATTCAAAGTGCTGGTTTTAACCTATAAAGCCCCAAAAGGCTTGGGTACAAGCTATCTAAAATACAACATAACCCCATATGTCTGCCCAGCCATTAAGATCATCAGGGGAGGCTCTTCTCTTGGTCCCACCACCATCACAGGTGTGCCTGGTGGGGACATGGCAGAGGGGCTTCTCTGCTGTTGCTCCCCGACTCTGGAACTCCCTCCCACAGGAAGCTAGGCTGGCCCCATCTCTGCAGTCCTTCCACAAGCAGGCAAAGACTTTTCTCTTCAGGCAGGCTTTTCTTTAATGATTGGTGGTTTGAGGTTTTTTAAAAAAATGAATTATTGTGCTTTGTTTTAAATGTGTTTTAATATTTTAAATAAATGAATAAATAAATAGAAACTACAATGCAGTAGTATATGGTGAGGCAATCTGGTCTCTCTTGCTTCTCCATGGCTTTAAAAAATAAAGAAAATCCCTATAAAATGGTATCATCAAACAGCAGAAGCTTCACCAAGATTGTCAGATATCGCTTTCAAATAAATGGTGCACCATTGGGTCACAATTACATCTAGCTTTCCTCTGTCCTGTTGAGTATTAAAGACAGTTTTATAAGCCAAAGTAAATCTATTAACCACATTTATTTTTAAATTTATTGATTGGTTGTTCCACAAAAACAAGACTCTCAGTAATATGAACAAGTAGCAAATGAAAACATAAAAACATGAATACAAAATTCAGTTTTAAAACCTAATTTTACAACAGACACTAGAATATAAAACTCAGCACCTAACTTGTCAACAAACCCCTTCTAAAGAAATGGCAAGCTTCCAAAATCCTAAATAAAAATTTATTTATCATTTGACTCCTGCCATCAAAAGTGACTGTATCATGTGTCATAAAGAACAATTTTGTACGAAAGTAGTTCACACAACATGCAGACATCTATGTGCAATGACTCACAGATGAAAAGAGAATAAAGCTTTATTCCATTACAATTTTCCTGATTGCTAGGTCATCGTTTTGTATGAACTAGGAATTCAGATTCAAAACAAACTCTTGTTTGCTAAATAAGCAAAGACTTATTGATGGTTTATTTAACATCTAAGGCAGGCATGTCCAACCTTCGGCCCTCCTGATGTTTTGCACCACAACTCCCAGAATTCCAAACCTGTATTTCCAATGGCAAAGGACTGTGGGAGTTGCGGTCCAAAACATCTGGAGGGCCAAAGTTGGGACATGCCTGTGATCTAAGGCTTTATTTTGAAAGCACAGTTCCTGATTTCCACTTAGCAACAAGCCCAGAAAGCAGCATACGAAAACCAGTTGTTAAGGTTTATGTCTCTAAAATAACTCCCAAAGACATTCTGAATCTGAAAAGCTCCATAAATGACTCTCCAGTCTAAAAATAAATCATTTAAACGGCAGTGCAATGTATCTCGTTGCAACACCAGCAAAAGGAGGTTTCCTTTCTAATGATTCTTTCTTCTTCTTTCCACTCCATATCCTCCTCACTTGGGCGGAAAAAGACAGCAGCATCTAGCTGATTTATTGCAGTAGGAGCTTCTGCTGTAACAGCTATCTATAAAATCATTTCATCCTCTCAGGCTCCACTGAACTGTATACATTCTGCTGCCTCAAATTATGAATACCATGGGGGTCTTAAATCTTTACAGAGTTACAGGTTTATTATTTAAAAGAAATCAGCATGGGTTCTTGCCCACAAAATGATTTCCCAAGAAAGTTTGTCAGTCTTCAAAATGAACTAGATTAACATTTGATTCATCGGAAATTTGAGGAAGATTATCAGCAATTCCACTAGTTATGCAATACTCTTGATAGACATTCCATTTAATTAACAAGCAGCCAAGTATCTCACTGACCCCTTCTTAAAACGCAAAACAAAAGTCGTGATTTTTTTAAAAAAGTGTGGCTTTATATCATACATTGGATGAAACCTGAAGCCAAAACCAAATTCGCTCCTCAGTGATAAAATCTATCGCTCTAACACTTACACCACCCGATCCAGCGCCTCCATCTCCGCAAGCTCGGCGGCCGCATCCACGTGGGCTGATCAAACACGTGCGCCGGAAAGCGAGCTTCCGTTTCCGTCACGTCCGTCACACGTGAGTACAGAGATAGAAAAAGTAAAGACGTCTCAGAACCTTTTGCTTTTTTAAAACGTAATTATTTTTAATCTCTCCACCTCACTCTCGATTCAGTTGTATTTGACGCTTGAGGTGCCAAACAAAATCAATGAGCGGAAGCCTGAAAGCTCTCTACAAAAAATGAATTTAGTGTTGTTTCCCGTAAACGCCGAAGTAGTCATAAGGGAACCGGAAGTTCAAAGAAGGCGTAGCATTTGTGTTCTCAAACTCTTTTAAGTACCAACCTCTCCATTCATGCCTTCTAGAGAAAGATCTCGCTCGTACCCGAACGTCCGGTATCTAATGGAAGACAAGAATCAGCCAATCGTTTGGGCGGACTCAAGAGCTACAGTGTACACTAGTATTTATATTAAGGAATATTTAAAGAAAAGGGAGGACTGTGAACTTCCGATTTCAGTGACTCTGCTTTTTGTTTTCCCCTGTGGACGAGAATGAGATAATCCTTTACCCATATACATCAAAAGAGATATACACGTTTTATCTACGATATTTTACAGCTGAATCCGCACCTCTGCAAACAAATAAGAAAATCATACATAATAGTCAAGACGGGTGTTTCTCTTATATTTAATTCGGTCCTTAAGGCTTTTATTGTTATTGTTGTTTAAAGCATAAACTGTCCGTCCGGAAATCAATTAAGGGCATGGCTTCAGTGTATGATCAAGTACTGTACAAGATTTGGCCCAGCCTAGAACAATGAGAGCTATTTCCGAAGCCAGTGGGATATTTTGCAAGATTATTTTTTGAAACCTAACCCAGCCCCACTTCCACGTCGGTCCCGCAGAGGACTCCGGTGCAAGCTGGCCGCTGATGACGATCATCCGCAGCCGCCCGCCCTCAAGTTCATGAGAAGTTCACGCGGGTTGCAGGACTGTGACTCTGCTCTCTTAGCTTGACGGGGCACAGCCTGTTAAAATGCAATCCCAGCCGACCACGCCTGCACGATCGTCGGTCACCGCTAGGCTCCTTCAGCGCGGGCCTCCGCCTGCAAGGTTAAGAGAGGAACTGCAAGGGAGACCCGCCACTTCCTCCCCTCGTCGCGAAGCCCTTTGCTTTTGGGAAATGCTGGGGGGGTGGGGAGGTGGGTATTCGAGCCCCTAAATGAGACCCCAGTTAAAAGCAGCCCCTCCCCCCGTTGCGGTACTCCTTATTTGAGGTGAGAGAGGCTGCCGCCCGAGGGTCAATGCCCAGCTGGGTTTATCGGCTTCCAAGGGCAGCGCCTGCCTTTCCCTTCTGAACGGTTTCTTAATACTACGCAATACACACATGCAAACGCCCTCTCCTGACGTAGGGATTGTGCTTTCTACCCCTTTGTCCTCGCGCATGATCTATCTCATGCAAATTCTAGATAGTAAACTGGCGACTGCACCGGCCCAAAACGGCGTCGCTGCGCCCACCCACTACCTCCACCCGGCGGAGGTTGATTAGCAGCCTCTTCTTGCCGCTTCTGCCTCCAGGGGGAAGAGAGGAAGATGAAAACATGGGCTCTTTCTTAACGACCAAAACTGCAATCCCGCCTGGGCTTAGAAAAAAGGACAATAGTGCTTGCTTCCCCATTTAAAATACAGGAGGACCCCGGCATCCGCTGGTGATTGGTCCCAGGCCTTCCCGTGGATAATGAAAACCGTGAATAACTGAATGCCTGCCCAACCCACTCCACCCCTACACTGCTGTTTCCTAACAGTAGCTTGCTTTATGACAGCTGTTTTGAGACAGTAGCTTGCTTTACAGTTGCTGTGACAATACCTTGCTTTGTGGCTGCTGAATTATTTAATTTTTTCCCTCTGCCAACCGTGGATAACTGAATCAGTGGATGTGGGGGTCCTACTGTACTCAAAGTACAATGTTGAGGACAGAGAACAAATGCATGTTGATAAAAACAATTTATCAAAACTGAGAAGGGAGAATAGTACTGTACTGGGACAGAGAGTACATCTTTTAACTGGAAAAATACAAGTTTTTAACCACAAGGGCAAAAAACAAGAGCAACTCTTAATGTGTCCTTGGATAGACAAGATCTGTGCCTTTCTCTCAGACCAAACAGCAAGTTTTAAAGTAAAGTCATTTTGTTTAAAGATATTCCTTTTTAGAAACAATGAAACAAATGTTTCTCAGGAATCAGTGTAAAATGCTGGTGGTCACCCTTAGTTATTATGCATTAAGAAGGGGAAAGAGAGCACTACAATGACTGAAAGGAGAACTGCTGAAAAATTAAAGCAGGCAGTAATAAGAAGCCAAATACAGTGATGCACTGAATTATGACATTACTATAATCCATTCCAATAGGTTTTTCACCATTCAAAATTTTCGTATTTCAAAACAGTTTTCCATAGGAATGTACTGAAAATTTATCCGTTCTGGGGGTTGGAAAAAGGCAAAAAAAGGGGGGGACACACAGATGATTTGATTTTCATTGCATTCCTACGGGAAGCTTACCCCAACCCAAGCAAAGTAGGGGAAGAGCTTCTCCCCTTTGCTGGGTTTGGAGAAAAACCCCTCAATAAACCTGCAGTGGAGCTGTGAAAATCACATGACTGCTGTTTGCATGGCGTGCACAGGTCTTTTAAAAGCAGATCCTTGCAGCTCAGACCCAGCAGGGGCAGGGGACCAGGAAAGGGGTGACTCCACCGGTCATCCACTCCCCAACCCTGGGTCGGGGCAGCAAGGATTCTGCCTCTAAAAGACCCGCATGCACCATGTAAAGCGCAGGCTGTGAACATGGGTATTTTAAGAGTGAGATCGCTTTTAAAACACCCACGGATACAGCCTCCTCTTTGTGTGGCACCTGGAGCAGCAAGGATTAGAAAAGACCCATATACACCGTGCAAAAAGCAGGTGGGGCATGCAGGTGTTTTAAAAGCAATATCACTTTTTAAAACACCCATGCATACAACCTGCCCTTTGCATGTAGCAGCAAGGATCTGCTTTTAAAAGACCTGTGCATGCCATGCAGCCAGGATTAGCAGGCAGGTGGTAGAGATCTGAAGGCATAGACCCCCACCGCCCGACTGTTTTCCAGGTGCGAAAAATTTGAATTACAAATTTGAATTACACCCAAGAGCCAGGTGATTTTGACAGCTCCACAGCCTGGTGATTTCCCTTCGTAATTCAAATTTTTCGCAGTTCCAAGGCATTTGGGGCCATGGCTGTGCTGGCGGTGGGGGCTTTGAGAATTATACTCCAAAAAAGTTAGCTTGCTGACATTTTGGAAGAGAAGGACACTTCTTGTACAGTATGACATCCAATCTAAGAGAGCAGTCCGGTAGGTGTTCAGCGTCCTTCTCAGTAATGTTAAAACCAGCAATCAGTTGTGTTGAGAGAGAAATTCCATATGCAAAACAAATATTATCTGCTTATAAATTTGAGAAAAACTAGAAATGGATTGTGGATGTTCTTCAGACATGGTTTTCTGCTTTTAGACTGCCCTGAAGTAGTGAAAAGTCAACAGGACAGCTTGGGCTTTTAAACAAAAGCTGCAATCCAGGGATTTGAGCAGGCCTATCAAAATGCTTGCACTTGTTTCACTTCTTCTTAGAATAGCAGTCCCCATCTACACAAAACACTTCCCTTGAATTTTAGAAGCCACCACCTCTGTGGCATCACTATACCAATGAAAAAAGACCTCCACAGCAATGTACATTTAACTCTCAGATGGTGGACTTTTCATTGTAACTAGGTTACAGAGTTGTGGTCACTTCTGCAGTTAGGCACATCCAAGGCCATACAAGGTCCAATCTGAATTATAGCCAGGCTGCTCTGTGCTAGGGCTGAACAGTAGGCTGGACATCAGTGTGGGCCATCCTCTATGGCAGTATCTTCCTGACTGTTCGCAGAGGAGGAGTTTGCTGCGCTGCAGCCAACGGCGGCGTCCAGAAGAGGGACCAAGTCATCCACATCAAGGGGAGGCTGTGCCTCCGATTCCAAGTTCCGATCAACCTTTCCAATGTGACCAGCCTCTCCGTCCGACTCATCTGCCAGTCTGTCCTGAGACTCAGCCACCTCCTCCTCTTTCTCATACAAGAAGTTGCAAATCATTTTTGGTCTGCTGTACGAAAAATCTTTGTCTTTAAGTTCTAGCCATTCTACACCACCACCTGGCAACAAAAAGAGGCGGAGGGAAGAGGGGAGAGAAAGAAACAAATCCAGGAAGGGAGAGAACAGAAGGAATAAATATGTAAATCTAATTTTATTACATATTCATGTTCATCCCTTTCCTTCTGTCCCTTCCCATTGGTTTAACTCCTTGAAGCAATGGCAGGGATATAGATCTGGAAAGTCCCATGTATATTAACAATGTACCTCAAATTGTAATCAGTAAAAAATGTTTAACGGTTAGCAGCAACTAAACAATAAATGTTTTTTATGATAACATTAGAAGGAATGTGTATTCCATGGCTGTTATATTGCCTAGCTATGAGAGAAAAAATGAAAGAACTCCCACTGCCACAGTTGGGGATATTAATTCCCTTTATTCACTTCTAGGTTCCACTTCCATCTGACAATATGATCTCTTTATCACAAATGCACAAAAGCGTCATTTTTGTTACTCGTTTAACACACAGGGGCAGCCATTTCTACAACAGACACTTTTGCTCTTATCTTTGCTTGTGGCACAAGAGGGTGACAAATGGTCTTTGTGTCATTGTACGCACGGCACATCCCACACAAAGGTGACTGAGGGTAGATGACACTGTTGTTGTTCCCAGCTGCACGCGTCTATTGTGTCTCCAAGTGACAGAACACAGATTGAAACCCCCCCCCCAAGCTTTCTCAAACTGAGATGGGGGTTGGACCTCCTAGGGACACTGACTGAGAGGAGATCACAAACAGTTTTGCACAACTTTCTGATAATAGGTTTACAAATACTATTGTTCGGGATACTACACAGTGTATGTCAGGACCTGACTGGATTCCTAAAAGAGAGAAGCAGAGGCAATGCCTCCTGCAAGCTCGGATGCATGGTGTAAGGGGCCTTTCTGTAGATGAAACACAAAAGTGGGAAATAAGTGGATCAGAGGAGTGTGTGAAAACTCAACATGGCTCTATGGATTTTGGCAAAAATACGTGATAGAGCTTCTAGATTGGAGAGGTAGTGAAATGATAGAAAGTGAGGGTTTTTAAGAGCTGGAGCACCTGTATTCTCTTCTCCTTCCTTCTTTTCGGTTAAGAGAGTCCGTGTCATGTTCAGCTTCTTCATTGTGTGGCACTTATATTTTAGCTGTAGTTTTTGGTTGCCTTCCGCATCTGTTATTATGAAAGGATATGACAGATTGGTATTAAGTGGTTCACTTTCCTCTTTGAAATCTTCAAATTTCCTCCAGCATTCTCCAAGCTTCAGCCACTTACCATGATCTTCGTTCTCCTCAAATACCATGCAGGTACCAAGAGTATCTGGGGATGATAATAAACATTTTTGCTAAGCAACAATGTGTGCTTCCTTTTAGAAAATGAAGACTCTGAACAGCCATATCTACCGAATGAAATGGAAGGCTAACAGCCTAAATCCAGTTGCTAATCCCAACTAGAACAGACCAATGGAATCAATGGGAACTTGCCCAATTCGTATGTAAGCTTCTCAGATTCCATAGGTTTTAGTCAACAGAAAATAACAAGTGTATTTGTTTGTTTGTTTGTTTGTTTGTTTGTGTTTGTGACATGGCCACTCTAGGCTACAGTAATTAGTGAATGTGTGAAAAAAGCGATCTACAAGATGACTAGGATTCAAGGGCTACTTGACCCACAAGACCAACAAAATTCTGTATTTTCCCCTCTTTGGTCAGTATGGCAAACTGCTGCTGACATGCCGTTCCATTTCAAAAGCAAATTGCAACCAGGAGCCAAACCTCAGATTTGAATATTGCTGGTGTGCCCTTATGCTATGTTCATGGTCAGGTGTTCTTCCTCCTTACCTTCATATTCCCCAGCAAAGACATATCTATCCACCTGCAAAATAGGCCTCTCCGTGTCTATGCCCTGTATAGAAGACAGACATGCACTATATCAGAAGCAAAGTTAAAACAGGAATTATTTCCCAGAAATTTTGACTCAGAAAACAGTGTGAGGCTGGTGAGATCTGTAAATCTGCAGTCTTAAAAGCAATCTTAACTTGGGAGTAAATAATATTTTAAAAAGTAAAATTTACTTTTGAATGGACATTAATGGATTGCACTGTAACATATAGAAAGAGAGAGAGAGAGATTCCGTATATCACAGCTTTGGCTCTCAAGGCATGCTTTCGCTCTTTCTCCATTCCTCTTAATGCAGATGTTTGTGGGTATGTTATGTGGCAGCATCCCTATTTCTGATTTACAAACAGGGTTCTGAGGTGTACAAGGAGTAGCCTACAAATGCAACACCCTCATGAGTTTCCATAGCTGAGCATGAATTTGAACCTAGGTTTCCTGAATCATTAACCAATACACAATCCACTTCAGTGACTACAACATATTGGCTCCCAAGGTATGTTTTCCCCCCATGGATGTACATCATTATCATGTATGAAGAACATGTCTCTCTTTACTGTACTATGACACAGCAACCGCCCAGAGTAGCTTTTTTGGTAGATGGTTGCGGTATATAAATCAAATAAATAAATAAATAAAACTCCTAACTAATCGTGTTCCCTATCCACAAACTCTCTCTTTGTACTTGGCACTTTCCTAGCAGCCAAGAAGCAGCACAAAATCACTGGATACAGTGATTGATATCTATAGGTTTTGAATACAGATGGTTGATTTCATTAAGGAGAAAGAGAAAATGACAGTGTACGTTTGTACTAATCACACTCACCAAAATCTTGCATTTATTCTCACATTTCTTCAGAAAGTCGGAATCAATTATTCCTGACAGTTCAACCATGACTAACTGTTCCTGCAGAAAAAAAAACATTTACAGATCAATTTATGAGTGCATGTACATGCACTCCCCAGCAGATGGTGCCCACCTACAAATATTAGTCACAACCAACCACAGAAATCAGGCACACACAAACCTTCCACCTCTATTAGGCAGCTGCCCACTATCCGTATTTTCAACCACATAGTGATGCACTGGAAGAACAAGAAATCAACTTTCTTCCATTGTCATCTTTCTACATTTCTGAAAGCTAATATATCACATCAGGAATTTTTATCTCAGTGCAATCAAACTGAGCCGTATCTTTCTGTGGTGCTGCATTTGCAAACAAATTATTTCATTTTCAAGAGCTTCAGTAGTCTCTCCAATGATTCCAGACCAAGACACAAAGATAAAGACAAGAAATCACTGTGTGTAGACTACATGGAAGATCCAGGTTCTGCATTTCTTTTACATAATCCAAGTACTGTTGTGAATTACTATATTTGAACACTGCTGATGTATCCTGCAGGAAGCAAAATGCTGAGACAATAATAAATCACTTTTCTTAATTAAAACAAAAGCAAGCAAGCAAACAAATGTTCACTTCCTGACATAATATCTTGCTTCCCCTTACTCTTTTTTGTTTTTTGGCCCTACATAGATTACAGGCTCAGATTTGAAGAACTGAACTATGTTGTTTTGGTCCTGGTTGTTGAATAGTTGCACTTATGTTAAAACAGGACGGCCACCTTTTGGATTCCCCTCCTTTCCAATATCATTTGACTGTCATGCAACACCCCACACCTCAACCCATCCCCAGCCTTCTGCCAAGGCTTGGTATTTGCAAAGCAAGCCTGGAAAAAGCAAAGGCGATTCTATCACATGACTGCAGTTGGCAGAAAAAGATATTCTCAAATATTGGGCAGGCTGCATTTCTAAGTACCAAAGCATGATTCACAAACCTCTTTCTTCCCTGGATTTAAATACAATATTTGAGTATTGTGGTCACCTAGGAAACCAGCCACTGGAGTGTGGATGTGTTGCATTCTCCTAAAGAAATAGTAGGAAAGCGCCTGTCATTTTTAAAAATAAATTACCCTAGGGTTAGTTGTCATTTTCCAACACACCAGTCACTGCAGCGCTTAGTGCAAACATAACTCTCTCTCTCAGGATTCAGCTCTATTGCCTCAAAGAACTGCAGTCCTCCTCTCCTGGCTTCCTCCTGCCAGCACCCTTCTCCTTGCAGCATCTGGCAAGGCCTCCACCAGCCTTATGTAAACCAGACAAGCAGCGGAGCTCTTGGTCCATAGAGGGAACGGGGTGCCGGGCGGAGGGGCTTTGCTGAGGCTGGGAGACAGACAGCCCTCTGTATGTGTAGGTGTGTGTTGTGTGTGTGTGGGGGGGGGAGAGAAATGAGTTCAAAGGTCAGAGAGCTACTGGAATGCTCTTAATAGTTGTGTGTGGGGTGGGGGTGGGGGGGGGGTCAGAGAGCTACTGGAATGCTGTTAACAGTGTGTGTTTGGGGGGGGGGGTGGAAATATACAGACTGCTGTAGCGAGCGTTTGCAGGCACAACCTGAGGCGGTCCAGCCCTGCTTGTGTCTCTTGCAAAGACCGTCTTGCGTCTGGAGCTGCTTTGGAGGGCAACAAGGTAGGAAGAGGATCGCGCCCGCAGTCGTAGGCTTCTCGCGAGCGGCTTCTTCTGGAAGATGCTTTGGCCTCGCAAACGACAGGATGCGAAGGGGATGGTGGGCGGCGGGGGGGGGGAGTGCGGCGGCGGGGCAGTAGGGCGTTTTGGCGCTCCTTAATTGCTGTGCCCGGGGCGCTCCCTCCTCCCCCCGCTTGCCCTCCCCACGCCGCCACGCCTCTGAATCGCACGGGTTTCTAGGGATGAAAGGCGACGGTACTCAAGACCGATCGTACGAACAAGGCTATAATCCTCCTCCTCCTCCTCCTCGTGAGGTGGATGTAGGGCGACAGACTTCCACGTAAACACATAACGACCTAACAGCAAGCTAAAGGAACAACTGGATGGTCCCAGGGGGGTTGGGGGTGCACAATTATTGTTTGTTTGATTGTATTTTAATGTAATAAAAAAAAGGGGGGGGAACTAACTGCAACCCGACCCACACTCCGGGGACCCTTGAAGACCCAGGCAGCGCTCCCTTCCTTCCCTCCTTCCCTCCCTCGGCCCGGCCAAGCCCCAAGCATCGCACCGGCAGCCCCCTTCCTGCCCAAGCTTTCGGAAGGGGGCGTGGGCAGGCAGGCAGGCAGGCAGGCGGCTTGGCTTGACATTGGAAAGGACGGGCACCCTCGGCGTGCCAGCCCTCCACGGGAGCTATTCCCCCCCACACACACACACACGCACACGCACACGCGCGCACACGCCAAGATCTTCCACCCACCTCGACCACTACGTCGCCCCTTTCGGGGGCCTGCTCGCCCTTGCCCCGATCCATGCCAGCGGCGGCGCCTCAGCGAGCGTCACGTGACCCCACGGCCGCCATCTTGCGTAGGCTCCTTCTCCCAGGACGAGCGCCCTCTAGAGAGCCGCTCGAGAAGTGCTTCCAGGGCAGGAAGGGAGCCCGCGAGGCGGGAGGAGCCTGCCGTCCGTTTCTCTCCCCCCCTCTTCCAACCGCCTCTCTCTCTCTCTCTCTCTCTCTCTGTGTCAACGAATTACAGAAAGTGGCTAATAATGCGTTAGCGAAGACGCTCAGGTAAGCAGTGAGTCAGGGGAAAGAATCCTAGTTTGCAAGAGGGCTTTAATAAATAAAAGCGGCGGTGGTGGGGACGGTCCCGAACAAACACAACTGGAAGAAAAGGAAAGCGGGCAGCAATTAATGTCGGCGAAGGGCAATAGAAATGGTTTTCCAAACGTCGGGAAGGGAAAACCCAATTGAAATGAAATTTCCCAGCAGGGCGTCAAACGTTGTCACGTTTGGTTAACAGAATTAAAGTTTCTTGCACGGTTTGTGTCGAGTCCCAGCTCTGGTTCGGCTTCCTTCCCCTGCGGCTAAACCTCAGATTAGATACTGTAGAATAGATGAGATCTTGGTTTAGGAGTTGCTGTAATTCAGGTACGACACGATAGGGCTTAACAAATATTGAACACCATAATTTTTAAGAAAACCAAGTTTCATGGTCATCAGAAAGCAAGCAACCCCATCAGTGGGGCCCAAGTTCAAAAACAAAAGTGGGAGTGTACTTTGGAATTTGGTAGAACAGCCTGGAGAAACAACTTTGGAAAGTTAAGAAAATACTAAAACAAAATTGGAGACGTTTAGTCCATATTGCTAGAAAAAGGTAAATGATAAGAATCACTTGTTACTGATTTTGCTATGCTTTATTTCAACTGGAAGACTGGGGGGGGAAAAAAACATTTCAACACTTTTGGTGATGACTACTGAGTGCCTGTTGAGACTCATACTTTCAGAAGTTCTGAAAATACATTTTATCTATCTATCTATCTATCTATCTGGAAAAGAGAAACAATTGGATGTAACTGTCATACTGGGAGACAGAACACAGCTCATAGGTCAGTTTTCAGGACATTGAGCAGGAGTCTCCCACTGCTTCATTCTGAGTTTTCCTGTCCAAAAAGGGCCAGACATTGCAAAATGGCAGTCATAATTCCCATTCCAGTGTGTCAGCCCAGAGGACCAGCATAAGCACCACACTCAGTTACTAGATTTGCCAGGATACAAATGTTACCAGTTTTTACAGATTATTTTGAGTCTGTGCTTGGCTGGGAACCAGTGTCCAATAATTAAATTCAAATAAAGTAAAGAAGCGCAAACACTGAACTGTTAAATTCTGATTTATTGCAGCCAAGCCAAATATCAGTTAGTGGTCTCACCCTGGATGGTGTGAGTGAGCCCTGAGCATTTGTTTAACAACAGTTTTTATACATACAAGCCAGTTCAAGGTTTGCCTCAATCGGCATTGGTGAGTCATTGTTCACAGTTGCATCCAATCTCCTGTGCCATCAGGCTCTTGATGGTCCAAATCCTTGAGTCAATGTTCCATAGATTGGTGTTCTATTGTTCAACTGGGCCCAGTCTGGCAGAGACAGGGCAGAGACAGGGAATGTGGAACTCCAGACAATGGGACAATCTCCTGTCCCTCAGGTACAGTTTACCTTGGGGATAATCCCCTCATCCAGGTGTTCTGCCACTTCCTGGAGTCATGTACTTCAAGTTAATTTACATTCTTAATGTATTCCAGTTCCTATAATTTAGCTAGAATAAATGTTTTGGAGCCTGATTTTTCATGGTATCACAAAGTTTTATTTATTTTATATCCACTTCTCTGGGTAGCAAACAAATCATAATAACAGAATAGTAACACCCACCCACATAATAAATAAATGTGAAACATAATAACAAAATATAAAATACAGAGTAAAAAATACAGACTATAAAATATTAAACATTAAATACAACAAATCTGGAGAAGACAAGGACATGTACGTGGATGGGGTGGGGAGCCTTCTATGGCCTTACTCTGGGGTGGGGCCCTAGAAGGCTTGTGAGAAAAGCCAGATTTTAACTTGTTTTCTGCAACCAAGGAGGGGTGGGGCTAACCTCAGGTGGGAGCGAGTTCCAAAGTGATAACAGGTTTTCAAGCCTCCCTCATGGTTGCCATCCACAATATCCCAGTGTATGAGCTACAGGAGGGATGTGTAGACGTCAAATAAATAATCAGGCATCCACTCTCTGTCCATGTGTAGGTCACCCACCAAAGCAACCAAATACATCATAACTGGTTCTTTCTGGTTTCTTTCTTGCACCAACCAGAAAATAATTACTTTTAAATTACTTTTTACTGTAATTAAAAATCTGCCTGCAAGCTGCAGTGTTATTTGAGCCACCTAGTGACACACATCCCCTAACCAAAGCAGTAGCTAGATAGATGTCTATCACACTGTCCATGCCATGTTTCTGTTTTACATATATTATATATTACATGCATGTGTAATATACCTTGGTTGGAATGGCTGGTCTTTGTATTGTTTTTGTTTGTTGTTTCTGTTGGTAACACTCCCATTTGCATTGTTTTGGCTTACTATTGGCCATTGTGTTTGCCTATTCAGCCTTTCAGTGCTACTCTGGAATGTGTCCAGGTACACCATTTCTGGCGTACAGAGTAGATCATGGTTTTCAAGAGACCCCTACTCCTGTTGCCTGCCTTCTTCTCACATTGGTTAGGACTACAACTACTGTACAATTAACTGTATTTTTTATTTTTTATTTTTCTAATTAAGCACTGTTGTACCAAACTGATTCATCACATCAGTGCTTATTCTGTCCTGTCAAGTAAGCACTATTTGCTGAAGCTGGATGACGGATTTGAATGTCTAGTTGTATGCTAAAGGAACAAGGCTGTCAAAAAGGTTATATGTACACAGTATGATTATATGTAGCACTTACATGGTATATACATGGTATGACATTGGGATACTCATTTTCTACTACAGCAGCTGGCAACAGGTGAGTGAGCAGCAGCAATTGTTGTAAGGTGGTGGCTGGTGAACATGAAATAGAGCAAGGGAGGGTGTGCAATATGTGTATACTTTAAGCATATATTCCCATGATAATTAAACATTTATGCATGAACCACAATCTAAGTGCTAGGGTGTGGTATGGCTATATCACATCATAACCTTCTATGTGGCTGCATGCCATGAAAGGGAAAGCTTATCTCCTTTTTTACCATGCAATGAAATTTTCAGGTATTTAAGTCTTGTGTAATAGGCAGGGAGAGTAGAATTTGCAGGGGGGAAAGGCTGAGTAAACAAAAGAAAACAAGAACACTGGTAAAGAAAAAGAGACCAAAGTAGCAACTAAGCAGTTTTAAATTAATGTAGAACTGATATTTCTGTTTGCAAATGCTACATTAGCCATTGTGGAGCAAGTATTGCAATATAAACTCTTAATCAAACTCTTAATCTTCAGTTTCTGATGATTATGATGAGCATGTAGTCAAAATGTAAGGCTTCATTCAAGAAACGTACATAAAAGAGTACAGACTGAATATATTTATTGCCTGTAAAAGAGTTGACTAATTTTGTCCTTTGCAAACACAGCAGACTCCCTCTTAAAATGTTGCACGCCTGAAGTTTTTTAAAGGAGCTGGAAAAAACTAGAGGAATTGGAGGTTGCGTCCTTGAGCTTGAGGCTGGCTGATTGTCCAAGCTATTTGGATGTTGCTTTGTTCTTGGAAGTTGCTTTTATTATTAGAAACCACATGCTCTGTGCACGTGATTCATAGGTGAGGGCCTACAGCTGAAAGGAAGTTAGTACTGAGAGGAACTAAGTCACTAACTTGGTGACAGAGTTGCCATCTGCCAGTCCATAACTGTTGTCCCTATGAGCTTGTGGCTGGAGTGAGTCAACAAGGCATATTGTGGGGGCCTTTAGCAGAGGGCAGGATTGCACAGTCACATTGTGCACAGGACAAGAGATAAGGCCCCTGAAGGTGATCTGCAACACCTGTGACATGTTTGTCTCCCTGTCTGATGATGGAAGAGGCTACACCTGCACCAAATGCAAGCTGGTAGCCCTACCAGAAGCAAAGGCATAGCAGCTTGAAGCCTTACCTCTTCACACTTCAGATGATCATGTAAAATGAATCATTTCTGGCTAAATTCTTCTGGATGAGCAACAAAGTAGAGAAGTCTCTAAGGAGAAAGAAAATGCCAAGTATAGCAGGCAAGAAGGTGTGTAGTAAAGAGGAGTTGCACTATCCCTGGGCATGTTGTGTCTGTGAAGGAGTCCTGGCAAGTTGCAGCTTGTAACTTTGGGAATAACATATTTGCTAGAAGTCTTGCAAATCAAGGTAGGATGATTGATATATTCCAGATGAGTGGGATAAAGGTACTGAGACTAATAATGCATAAGAAACCTGGGTGGTTTCTAATCCTGGAAGTGACCAATGGAGGGGAAAGGTCAGCATGGAAGCAGCTGAAGGGCCCATGGTTTCAAATATCTGCATACCAACTGACTGACTATGTGGTACAAGATGAATTTGAACTCTTACCTGAGGAAGGCTACTGCAAGGCTTTTGACAAGGTTCCTCATGATTTTCTTTCTTGGGACAGGATATGGAATTGAGTGTGGCTTTATAAAATAAATCTACTACAACAGCTGTCAACAGGTGATTGAGGAGCAGCAGGTAACATTTGAGTCTCCCTCAGTAAACCAGACCCTTAATGGTTAGTTTGCCTCTGCTGGTACTTACTGGTTTAATACATTCACTCAGACTCAGGTAATAATGTATCAATCTACTTACAGTTGTTCATAGATAAAAACAGACATATGGTGTATAAATGTTAACTTGTTACATCACTGAGGTTATTACTGATGACTGGTTACATGCCTGACCGTATTACAGACTCTATTGGTAACACTAAAAGGACCTTGACTGGAAAAAAGCATGGGGGTAAAAACTGGAGTAGACACCCACCCCAATCCAGAAATATCACTCATAACTAAAACTTCTCAAAGGCAATGGTTCCTCATGCTGGTGAGAAGTAACATGTGAGATGCCAGATCTATCCTAGATCATGTTGTTCAGCCTCTTTATGGAAGGCACAGATCAAATTTTCAGCTCACACCAAACTAGAGAAGCTAACACTTCACAATCAGGATTCAAGCCAACCTTAACAGATTGGATGAAGGAGATAAAGCTAACAAAATGAGCTTTAAAAAAGGGAAATAGCTCTGCATTTAGCCAGGCAAAATCAGATGTACAAATATAAAATGGGTAACAACTGGATTGGCTGTAATACCCATGAAAAAGATCTAGAGGTCTTAGTAGATCATAAGATAACTATGTCAACATGCAATGTTGTATCATGGGTGATGGTGGACAAATATAGTACCAGGCGGCATCAACAAAAAATACATGTCAAGATCAAGTGATGGAATACAGTATTTGGTTTTGGACACTAGCCAAGTGCAAGCTGTAACATGTCTAAAAGAGGGTGACTTAAAACATTAAAAATGTAGAATCAAAGCTCTATGAAGAATGGCTAAAGGAGATGGGTTTGCTTAGCCTGAAGTAGTCATATGGTTTGTGATTTTCAAATATCTGAAGGGCTGTCAAATGGAAGTTGGAGCAAGCTCCTTTTCTATTGCCCCAAAGGATAAAACCTAAGGGACTCACAGTTGTGGACATTTTTGCCTCAGCATTAGGAAAAACATTAATAGTGAGAACTGTTCAATAATAAAATGGACAGAGGGTGGTGGACTCTTAAATCATTAGAGGTTTTTAAAAGCAGAGGTGAGTCACTTGTCAGGGATGCTTTTGCTGAAGATTTCCTGCTTCCACATATTGGCCTCAGTCCCTTTCCACCTCTTAAAATTAATTTGTGTCTCTGTTAATACTGTGTGAAAAAGCATTTTCATGGTGGTGCTGTGTATGTTTCCTTGGTACAGTATTTGAAAGAGCATGGGAGACGGCCATGGCCGCTCTTGGTGGGGGTGGTTGATGGTCAACCAACTCAGAATAACACTCAAGACACTGCCTTGAAACTTGGATCTGTTAAGGTACTCAGGTGTCTGACTTTTTAAAGAATGCATGTTTGTGTATGTGGTCTATAGCTTTCCCTGCCCCCAAAGACATGTGGATAGAGGCAAGGGTCAAGAAAATAATTTGAATCTTTGCTTTTCTAGTTTTTGAATGAAACCAGATATGCTTCCAGACAATACTTCTTCTGAACTTGTCTTCCACAAACCATAGGGAGATTAGGGGGCCTATTGTAGTTCAAAATTACTAGAGGACTCTGCTATGGGGAAGTTTGCTCTAAGCACAGGCTAACAAATTGAAGAAAAAGGGTTGTTTCTGACATGATAAATTTAAACGAGCCACCTGGATTGGAAGCACTCCCTCACAACTTTGGGATGGATGGAAGATGCCCCTGCTGAAGGGAAAATACCATACACTTGTCAAACTCTAGGAGGCACTACAACTGACATGAGTGCATATTTTCCAAGGCAAGAAAAAGAGGTTAATCTGTGTTGTATTATGATTTTAGAATTGTTGACTTATAGTTGACTATTACTGATTGAGAATTATCCTTATGTAAAATAATGGTATACTGGTTTGGATTTGTCTGAGAACAAATTTAAAAGCAAACACAAAAGCAAGAGGACAGAAAAAGAGTTTTACTTCTTACTTGAACAGGATGCCTGTGAAATCAATCTTAGATGCCAAAAGAATATTATACTGTGCTGTTTATGTTAAAGTGATTTAGCAGAAACAGCTTTGGTTAAAAATTAATTATATTTATATACAATCAAGGTTCCTTCTAGGTGTGTGCCCTGCCTCCCCTGCACACCCAAAGTGATTGGTTTTGCATCAGTCACAATGAAAACCACACAGGGGAATGTCTTGCGCGTACATGGGTAGAAAGTGTGAGGCAGTATGCACGTGTGAGGACAGCCCTGCCCAGCAGAGCTGAAAGTTATAGGGAACATTGTATATAATAATATTCTGCAACTATGTAGCTACTTACAATTGCACTTAATGCAGGCATAGCTGACTTTCAGCTGTTTGCAATGAAGAAATCAAACAAAGGCTATTGAAATAGCTCATGACAATGAATACTTCAAGTGGTTTTCCCCAATTCAACCAAAAATGCATCTTTTAATGAATTCTCAAAATTATTCAACCTCTTAAAGGCAAGCATCTTTAGTAGAGCACCCTCCTGTTGTTATGATCTACTGTTAAAGATATGCATAGCCAGGCAGCAGCTTCTGTAAGCGTTCCTGAGGAATCTATTTTCCATGAGCTGTTGCCCCCAGTTCAGCAATATTCTTGAGCTTGCATGTGGCAACCATCTTCAGATCCTGGCAGGAATGTTCTATGGCAGGGCTGTCCAACTTTGAACAGGCCAAGGTCTACTTTTTCCGGCCCAAAGTGCCTGAAGGCTACTACACTAAAACCTCTACTTACAAATTTTATCCGTTCTGAATACATGCTCATAAGCAAAAGAAATTAAGTAGACCAGCAGTTTCCCATAGAAATGCATCGAAAATTAATTAATCTGTTCTGGAGGGAACATAGTTCAGTGCTTTCCTATGGGAAGGCTGACCATTCACATGCTTCCTTTGCACCCACTTAAGCTGGTGTGGTGGGTGCAAGGGAGGCGTGTGCATGCTTGCCAAGGCTGCTGGAAAGACTTTTTTTAAAAAGGTGCACTTACCCTCCCAACCTGCCTGGGGCCTGACTTGACTCTCCTCCCCCTCCGGCCTCCTCCTCTTCCCCCCCTTCTTCCTTCCAGCCCCCTTGCTGCCACTGCTGCTGCCGCCCACAGCTCTCCCTCGCCTCTGCCATGTTCGCTACACAGCTGGGGTGGGCTGAGCCAGCAGTGTGGCAATCACATTGCCACGGCAGCACAAGGAGGGAATGGCTCAGAAGGGGAGCAGGAGGAGCAGCGGCGGTGGCGGGTCATGGTCTCTGTGAGGCAGCCATGGGGGTGGGAGGAGGGGGAGGAGGAGGAGGGAAGGGTGGGAGGAAGGAATTCTCCAGGGGAGAAGAGGGCAGACATCACCACGCAAGGGAGGTGGACACACCTGCCACCTCGCCTCTCGCTTTCTCTTCCCCTCCCTCTGCTCCGCACTAGCAATTCCGCTAGTCATGAGATAGTGGCATGCTGATCATCTGGGCGGAAGGGGGAGCAGGGGACTTTGCCATGGCCCTTGAGCTGCCCCGCTCAGCTGAGACAGTGCGCTAGCAGACCCAGAACTTTGCTGGAGCAGTGGTGGTCCTTGGGGTGGGGGAGGGAGGGGTGGAGAACTTATCCCCTCACTTTTTTTATTGATGGCCAGTAGGCTACTTTTCAACCCTCCGTGGCCTACTGGTAGCCCATGGTCTACCTGTTGGACAGGCCTGTACTATGGGATTCAACTCAGGTGACTGTGATGGCCACTATAGAATTTTCCAGGGCTACTTCTTCAACCAAGCCTTGGAATTCGTTTTCTACTGAAAGGTCTAATGATGCCCAAATGTCCTCACAGACATGGCATTTTGTCCTAGGAGTTCCTGAAACTTCAGTGAATCCATCTGGCCTTCCACACACTGCAGGTTTCCCGTCCCAGAGGATGCCAAGAAGCTCCAGAGCATCACCAAGCCACCACTATGCATAACATTAGGCAGAGCGTTCTTTCCAGCTTATGCCTCATTCTTGCTCCAGGCCTATCACTGATCCATAAGGCCAAAAAGTTCTCATTTTATTTCATTGCTCCACAGAGCACAATCCCAAAACCTGTGGGTTATTTATATGTTGATAGTAGAGCCAACTTTTCTTGTGCTTTAGGTCGGTACTGGTTTAAGTGTTGCAGTTCTGGCATGGATGCATTTTGTTTAATACATGCTTGACTGTGAAAACAACCCTCATTGCTTGTTGCCACTAAGTCCTGCTGCAGGTCTTTTACAGTCACTTGAGTTTTTCTGAAGCTGCCTTCTCAGAAATTTGGTTTTAGCCACTGATAGCTTCCTTTTTCTGCCCTGGCCACATAGCGTAACCAGTCCCTTTAATTTCACACCTGTAAACTATGCTTCTGATGGCATCTTCTAGAAACATTCAGTGCCTATCTTTTTGTACCCTGTTCCTTATTTCAGAAGGGTGATGATCACTTCTCTTAACATTCTGGACCATTCTGTTGACTTAGCCACTCAACAACCCCCTAAGTCCGTTCAGGTATTTCATGCCTTCTAGTTCAAGCACATCTGTATTTTTCTGTGTATGCAACACAGTTTTTTCTAAAACTACAAATTAAAGGGCATCATATACATGGAAGTAAGCCTTTGCCAAGGGGTGGTAGTAGGTTGGAGGAGAACCCAAACTAACCTTACTGCTTCCTTTCAGTGTCTTGAAGACCACTCTCTGCTTTGTTTTTGCAAGGACCAGAGCCGCCTTTTCAGCATGGAAAGGCTTCAGGGTGGAGCAACCCACCAAGAAGTGCCTTTTAACACTAGAAAGAAAGGTCTGATCCTGGAAAAACAAAGCAGATAGGAGAGCAATCAAGCACTTCTGGAGAGTAAGTGAAACAGCGAGGTCAGTTTGGATTCTCCTCCACCTCGGCCCCTACTATTTACCACACCCCGTTTACTTTTCTTCCTGTGAGTGCTTAATTGCCCTCCTCTCTGCTTTGTTGTTGCAGGAACCTTATTGGTGTGAAAAGGCATTTCCTAATGGGTTGCTCCACCCCCAAGTCTTTCTGCACTGAAAAGGGTCTGTTCTTGCAAGAACAAAGCAGGGAGTCTTCGGGCTCGCCGCCATCTTGCCCTCTGTTGTCCGAGTTTTATTTCCTGTTTTACTTGTTTTATCGCTGTTAGCCACCCAGAGTTCCCTCTGGGAAGATGGGCGGGATATAAGTTCAATAAATAAATAAATAAAACATGGAATGGAAACGGGTGGGGTAGGGGAGAACTCAAGGAGGATTTCTTAATTTGAGGTCTTAAAAGGAGGGAGTGCCTAATATATGCCAGCGTCTTATCCTGAATGTCTCAATTTTGACAAGAAACCCAATTTGCAGTGGGAGTAAAATTATTTTGATTACAATTGGGTATATGCTAGTTTACAAGCTGATTTCATTCCAAAAGTCAGTGAGCTCTTTGCATCGATTAAAAATAGTACAAACATAACTGATTTACAGGATTAGTTTTTCTAATTAAAGTTAATCTTGAGTCATCCTGACATTTGGTCTGGTTCTGCCAGTTCCAAAGAACAGAAGGGGCTGCCTGAAAATTTCCCAGTCCTAATTAATGCTTGAAGTTACCATAATTGTGTTTTTTTTTAAATCTAGGTGAGGATAACTTACATGTTCATTCACTGCAAGAGCTTAGAAAGCAAACTTTTATTGAAGCATTATGATTTCTGGTACAGGTATATTTTTATACATTTTAATGATCCATGTTTAACACCACAGAGAGTTTTAAACACCAAACATCATCCCCTCCTTTGTTCACCCTAGTGTTCATAAATACCATTCAACCATTTTCTTTCTATTTGAGGCTTACTTCTACCTGAATCTGCATTTTCTACTAGTCAAAGGGATCTTTAGTCAGCAGACCTCAAATCAACAGGGAATGCCCTTCCCTTGGGCACTCTTCAAGAACAAAAAGCATTTGAAAAATTGGTCCTTTAAATTCTAAAGCACCTCAGACTGTTAGGTGCTACTCAGAAGGAAAACTGATAATTTTGGTAGAAAAATTTATTTAAAAATTTAAAAAGTGAAGGTGTTCCAACTGCTTGATTTCTAACCAAGCAATTTAGCTTTAGAAACACTAAAAAAGCATTTCATTTATAAATACAGTAGGAACAAAATATTGTCATATTCAGAGAACCAAAAACATATCAAGGACTAGAGTATCACATCTGTAACAGACTTGCTGGTCACATCAGCCGAAATCCCACAGTATTTCAAATGACATTTGAACATACGGTATTTTAGAAGCTTGTCTTGTAACACCTACAAAATAATTTTCATGCCTATACTATTATGTTCTACAGCGGAGCCAGAATCCTACTAGTGTAATTTATGAACACCGGTATAATTTATTCCAGAAATGATTACAGATCCAGTGATAAAATTAACAAGATACTGGGGTCTGTTTTGGTCATGTGCCCAGTTACAGCCCCAACTGCACAGCCTAGATTCATTCCATCACATTAGCAATTAGCTGCAGCAAAATATGCAGTTGTTGAGCATGCACCAGTAGGATTGTGGCTACGATGTTGTTCTTCACTGTGTCTAGGCTTCCCCTATTTTCCTTGCAACAGCCTAACCACTCAGTGCCTTCCACACATCATGTAAAAAGGAACCACAATCAGGAAGAATCACATATGAAATTATGACTTTAATTCAGCTTAAATATCACATGCACAGTGATGTCAGTGTGGAAGGGCCTGAGTGAATTAATATGAAGTAGCACTTAAGCCAGCGTGTTTCACAGTTAAAAATTGCAACCAAACTGTGCAGTAGTTGAGTCACATTTGTGAAAGCCCTAGAACCAACTCTGCTGATACTGTCACCAGTGTTTTAATATTCCCTAGTATTCCAACAGCTTCCACCATTAGCCTTTAAACTAAAAAGTAACATGAAACAGGAATGGTTTTGGCCTAAGCTTAGACTATAAAAATAACTTGTGACAAACAAGCAAATTAAGTTTCCACATGTGAAAAATTAATTTACGAACCCCAGTCATTTATTATGGAAATGATTACAGATCGTGATAAAACTGACAACCCTCAAATTTGTAAAAAATAAAATAAAATGAAGTAGCCCACCAGTCTCAATATTTCTAATCTCTAAGTAGTTTGAATCTGCCATTTAGGAATTACAGTGTCATTTAAGCAAGTGCAATCACTCAAATTCAAGAACTGTTTTAAAATTTAAGTTACTGCATACATATGAAAAAGTTAGGCAACAATCAACTGTTTTACATAAGATCCAAAGAAAATTTTAATGAGGACGAAATCCTTGTCTGTGGGGAATTTTTGGTGACACCTGGAGAAAAACTATACTGCATGTAATCCTATTTGAATTGTTTTTACAAATGTTGTAGAGTCTCATACAGTAAAATTTTTCTACATGCATTTCAATTTCACAGCAAAAGTGAAATAGAATACCTAAACACAGAAGAGAGCGTTCATGCAATATATCTAAATTTTTGATATAATAATGCATACAATTGAAAATTATACTATGATTACATCTAGGGCTTTCTGTAACTACGAGGTGGATATGAAAAATATGGCCCCTTGTATCATTAACTAGAAAGCAACGACCACCTCTTCTATTGGGTATCTTTTTGCGCCTTTTCTTCATCCTTCTTAATCAACTCTGCTGTTTATTCTTGGCAAAACTGGTAAAAACGAAGTTGTAATCATTAAATTGAGCAATCTGGCGATCTAGACGCTTAAAACCTTCAATCTTCTGGGCTGAAGAAAATACTGTGCGACACTTTGAGCTCTGAAAGAAAGAAGCCGTTCCTCATCAGAATAATGGAACAATAGTATAACCAGAATTTCAAAGTTTCCGGTGGTACCTTCAAAATTGTTATGGCATGAATTGTAACTGTAATATCACAGCTGTTTTTGAGTTGTTGAAGTGTTAAAGTTATCAAATGTGTAATTATGAATATACCCTTTATAACCATTTGGCCTTACAGTCAAACAATTGCAAAAATAAACACAAACAAAATGCAAACAAAAGATCAAGAACTCTACCTTAAATGCCTGCAAATTATTAAATTTGGGTTCCCTCCCTCACATTATTGTAATGCTAGAAGCACTCCTGTTCTGAAAATCTGAAAGTATAATTAGGATCGTAGTTGTACTTAAGACACTTTGGCCCTGTTTTTATATCATGGTAAACTACAAATGCTGAGAATTCTGGCTTCCAGTTCACAATATCTTGCTGTCGATGGGAACAAGACAAGTTCCAATACTAGTTCTATTTAGTTTTGCATCCAAACTGGGATTCCTGGCTTGTCAATGTCATGCACGCCAGGAAAGAAAAGACAAATATGAATTCTGGATTCTAATTGCAGCTTATTAGGAAGTGGAAATGTGAGAAACATTAAGCTCATACCTGCTCTGACTCACCACCTTTATAGACCAAGCCCAAAAGAAGGAGCACAACAACTAACTACAACCATCTCCTCCTCCTCCTTTTTAATCCCATTGAAGCAAATATTTCTCAGGCACAGGAGCAATGTGATGTTGCTTCCCTCAACCATTCCTATGATCCCTCACTTGTCCATAGATGGCAAAATGGAGATGTAGGGTGAAGAATTGTTTAAACAATGGGTTGTATTCTCAAGGGTGGTTAAAATAGATGAAAGAGGGCTGCTAAATACCATGGTTTGCTCATAAGATTGCTGATCCTGCCTCTTCAATTCTCTTGACATAATTGTAAAGGACAGATATAATTTACAAGCAGTGAAGTTACAATCTGATTGACCGTGTGACCAGGATATGACTAGGTGGCCCCCTCAATAATGACTTGAAGGGGGAGAATACAAGTCTACAATCCTATATCTTAAAGATTTACTTTTCATGAATATTTTAATAAAGTGGGTTCTGGGCACACGAAATTATACTGCAAAAGCCTATTATGGTGAAACCCAACTAGCTGAAGTCTTCTATCAGCTAAAGAGGAAGAGAAGAAATTCCCTACAGCACCAACTGCACATACCATCACTCCCCTTATAGGCTCAACAGACTAAAGCAGGGGTGGCAAACCTTTTAGAGACTGAGTGCCCAAACTGTGATTCAAAACCCACTAATTTTTCGCAAAGTGCCAGTACGGCCAGTTAACCTGAATACAGGTGGCTGTGAACGGGCGATGTTGGGTGCCCACCAAAAGGGTTCCTAGTGCCACTGGCACCCGTGCCATAGGTTCGCCAACACTGGACTAAAGTATTTCATGCAGCAGTTATGGAGGAAGGCGAAACTCCCTCTCTACTGAACTGAAGGAAGTCTTCTATTGATTAGCATCATGGGAATTCCACCAATGTGCTTGACAGGATAAATCTTACTAGCCATTGTACACACGGTACTAGAATCAGTCTTTATTACAGTACTTCGATAGCAAAATCATTTTGTAGTTAAAAAACTATTACCCATAATTTTTATATGCAGTGGTACCTTGGATAACAATGGTAATTCATTCTCCGATGTTACTTGTTATCTGAAGAAATCGTTATCCAAAGCATGGTTTCCCATTGAAATGAATGGGAAGCCCTTTTAATCCATTCCAGAGGTCCGGAAAAAAGGCCAAAAAAAGAGGCCTTTTTTTACAGAGGCCTCTTTCAAAGTGCACTCCTCCCCCTCCTGGCCCACCACCTCTCCTCTTTTGCCACTGCTGCTGCTGCTGGGCACCTGGCACACCCGACCGAAGCCGTGCACCTGTGGCGCTTCCTCTGGCCGCCTCCGCCTCTCTTCCTTTGCCAGTGCCGCCGGCGCCAAGCACCTGGGAGGTGGGTGAGCTGGGAGAAGCCGCTAGCCTTCCCCCCACCCCCGGCCCCCACCTCTCTTCCGAAGCCAGCGCTGCTGGCACTGAAGAGCCAGAGGAAGCCCCCGCGTGAGTGGCCCCCACCTTTTTTCTTCGCCGGCAAAGCACCCAGGGGGCGGGCGAGCTGGGGGAAGCCCCGCGCCACTCGTGTGGCCTTCCCCCCCACTCCCTTCCTCCCCAGCCCTGACCTCCCAGACTCGCTGCTGCTCTTCAACTGGGCACACGCGGGGCTTCCCTCTCCCACCCCCCTTCCCTCCCGGCCCTGACCTCCCAGCCTCGCCGCCGCTCTTCGCCTGGGCAGTGGGGCAAAGCCGCGCGGCTTCACCCCTTCCTCCCCCACCCCCCATCTCTCCTCCTCTTCCTCCTCCTCCTCCGGGCGTTCAGGCGGTGGGAAAGCCAAGCGGCGGCTGGCACTTCCCCCCCGACACCCACCTCTCCTCTTCCTCCTCCTCCTCCTCCTCCACCTGGCGTTTAGGCGGTGCAAGAGCCGAGCGGCAGCTGGCACTTCCCCCAACCCCCCTCCTCCTCCTCCGCTGCTGCCGCCGCCGCACTTTTGGGCAGCGCGAGAGCCGGGCAGCATGTGCTGGTCCCCCCCCCGGGCCCCACCTCTGCATGTTGCCCCCCCCCCCCCCCAGGTCAGTTAAAGAGAAATGTGGAGGGAGGCTGGGGCTGTGGGGGGTGGAGAATTCGTTATCCGAATTATTAGTTATCCGGGGCAGTCATTATCCGAGGTATTACTGTATTGCGGTACTTATGTAAGTGAGGACATTTTGAAACAAATCAATCGTGCAGTCAACAAAAATCATTAGAAACTTTCCTGTTTAAAAAAAAAGCTACACAAATGTTTTACCTGATTAACAAAGAGTGTTGTCACGAATTTTCCTGGCTTAAAAATATCTATGACCTTTCTGATTAGGTCATCATAGGACGTCTGGCTTATGTTTGTTTCAAAACTAACGTATGAGAACTCTGGTTCTGGTGTGATGTGAATAGTCCAATAAGTTCCCTAGGAAAAAGTAAGGCACTAGGTTAGTCACTTCAACACTGTAACAGTTTACATGCGAATGTTCCTTTCAAAAGAACTCAGATATGATACTTACATCTGTTTTCATCCCATTCATTGAATATCCACAAGGATTGAACATTGTAGCATCAATGACAGAACCTGGTATCAGGTCACGAATTCCACTCATCTAAAAAGTTAAAAAAAACATGTATTTCTGTTTTCAGGTGCGGCTGTTACCTTTCATTCAAGCTACTGTACCCTTTTCTCTTTCACACTCCACTCAAGGATAACTGAACTCTGACTATTAGTTGTGTCTTCACTGCTTTTATCTGGCAAAATGACCTGTGCTTGAAACAATTATTCCTCGTCTATGTTCTATGTAAGGCTAATCAAGACATGCTTGAATAAAAAAGTGTTCTTGATGGGGGAAGGGCATAATAGTGCATGTTTTGTTGCTGACTAGCAATCCTAGAGCCAGTCAGTTTGTCCAAAATGACAAATGTATGTTTTATTAGATTAACACAACCTAAAGGTAAAACATCAGCCATTCAGGACTTGGATCCTGGATGAACATGTAGACGTAGCCTATACTGTATTATGAAGACCTGGTTGGAGAAAGCTGAAGGGACAAAGTCTTGATCAGCTTTGCCTACTCAAGCCACAGCAGGCAAGACCTTGGGAGCAGGATGATGGGGTGGATGTAGTCTATCATGATTCTATCTGCTCACAAGGTACTCTGTCCCATAGTGTGCTTGGTTTGAGTGTGTATACCTAATAGTGTTTCTATTGGTGTACCACCCTCCCTACTCAAAGTCTCACTTCCTGATACCTCTGGTATAAGAGGTAATGCTAGAGTCCTCTAGGCTTATAGTACAGCAGGACTTCAATATCCATGCCAAGGTTACTAAGGGAACAGCTTAGGACTTAGTGTCCTCTAAGACAAGCACGGGTTTATGTCCCAAAGGGTATTGGGCCCCTCACACTGCAGGGCACATTCTGGACCTAATTTTCTGTACTGTGCGGGATAACGAGCTGAGTGTAGAGAAACTTGCTGTACTTCCATTGTCATGGACAGATCATTTATCAGGTATGAAATTCCAAAACTTACACGAGTGACATCATTTGCAGTAACACCATCTTTCATGTAGAACTGGTCCATAACTACTGGATCAAGCTCGCTCATCAGAATTTCCAGTGTTTGATCTGGTTGACTGATTACTCGACTCTCTGGAAAATCTAGAGTGTACAAGTACCTGTTCAAAAGAAATGCCAGAAAATATAGAATGCTGTATCAAATAATTTACTGTAAGATTTTGCTTGGGTGCTCCAGGGTCTGGTGCTATTCAATATCTCTATTATTGACTTGGATGAAGGAATAGAGACTATGCTGATTAAATTTGCAGATGATCCCAAATTGGGATGGGTGGCTAATTCCCTAGAGGAATGATAAAATCCAAAACGACCTTGACAGATTACAATGCTGGGCCAAAGCTAACAGAATGGGTTTCAGCAGAGAAATGTAGGGTGCTGCATCTAGGTAAAAAGAATGGATTGCACAGATATAGGATGGGAGACACCTGGCTGGATATTAGTACATGTGAAAGGGATCTGTGAGTCTGGGTGGACCACAAACTGAACATGAGTCAGCCGTGTGACAAGAGCAGCCAAGAAAGTCAATGCAATTTTTGATTGCATCAACAGAAGCAGAGTTTATAGAGCTTTATAGAGCAAGAGAGGTGATAGTAACACTCTATTCTGCTCTGGTCAGACCCTACCTGAATACTGTGTTCAGTTCTGCACACTTCAATTTAAAAAGGATGTTGACAACCTCAAACGGGTTCAGAGGAGGGTGACCAGGATGGTTAAAGGTCTGGAAGAAATGTCTTATGAGGAGCGGCTTAGGGATTTGTGAATGTTTAGCCTTACAAAAAGAAGGTTGAGAGGGGATATGATAGCTATTTTTAAATATTTAAAAGGATGTTATATTGAAGAGGAAACTGGTTGGTTTTCCATGGCTTCAGAGACTAGGACTTTGGGCAGTGGTTTCAAACTACAGGAAAGGAGATTCAACTTGAACATTAGGAAGAACTTCCTGATGGTTAGAGCTGTTCGGCAGTGGAATATGCTGCTATGGAGGGTGATGGAGTGTCATTCTTTGGAGGTTTTTAAGCAGAGGTTGGATGACCATCTGCCAGCAGTACTGTGATGGGGGTTCCTGCAGGGCAGGGGGTTGGACTGGATAGTCCTTGAGGTCTTTTCCAACTCTATCATTCTATGATTCTATGAAGTGAACCTACCAGCAGTCAGAATTCATACGGCCCATGCAATAAGCTGCTCCATCTATGAAAAGACAGATTAAACCAGACATTAGAAAGGAAACTATGATATTTTCTGTTTCAAGCTTACAACTAGAACTGCTGAGCAAATTCCACTTCCTAATCTCGGTTTCCATTCAGTACACAAGATCCAATCCAATAACAGATAGAGGACCCATACTACAGTTGTTCAGAGTAACAAGTGCTTCCAATGAAACATTACATATATTTTGATACTTTTCATTGTCTCCCTATTTCAGTACCCACAGCGCTGACTGTTAACTTATAGCCATGTAGTGGACCCTCATATAACAAGTGGTTTGTTTAACAGAAAATCCACTTAAAGGAAAACATTTCTGGAGGGGGAAATCACTTAGAATCGCCTACGGGGCAAATTTGTACAACAGAAAAACAGCCGCAATTAGGGATTAATCCATTTTCAATGCATTCCTATAGGAAATTTGTACAAAGGGAAATTTGCTTAACAGAATTTCATTTGGAATGAATTAATCCCTTTATACAAGTTACCACTGTACTGTATTGCAAAATACTCTTGAAGTAACTGGGATCATACAGCCATGCCTACTAATATAGGTATCCAAACAAATCATAATCAAAATGTAATTAAATTTAAACTAAGTTAAACTAAACAAAAAATTTAAAAGCAGGTTTAACATAGTACTCTGTAGAATCAATTGAACACTGCTTCACAAAAGATGAAGCCCTAAATATCTGATTTGCTTACCTCTCATGAACAGAGTCCTTCCAATAACAGAAGGCAGATTCTCAACCTTAGCTACTATTCAAAATATTTGTACTGTGTGTGTTAGTATATAAGCATGCTAGACTTGTTTCAGCTAGGTATAAGAACATTACATAAAATTTACAAGTGACATCTCAATTTCTATTGAACTCCTATGTATCCTTTAGTGCTCCTTCTTTTTGGATAGCAGTACTGAAAAGGTTGAATAGTTTGTATTTACAAGCACTATAGTGGAAAAGAAATATATTTACTTACTTGGAAATATTTCATTAAGGAACTCTACTTCTTCCTGGAAATTCCTGTGTGGGTACTCCTGGTGAGAAGGCTTCATGAAATTCTTACGTGAATAGAAGAAGCTCTGGGGAACATAAAGAGGTTGAAAGAACATAAGCAGGTTTTCTATAGTTTCTTTAGAGTTAAAAGGGCTATTCAGAAGATCAAAACTGTGGTGCTTTAAAATTAGCCAAGACAATTCATTTAACATGCACTATTATGGCTTAATGTGAGTTAATTCCACCATCCCCAAATCCCATATTAATCGCTACAGAGTCATGGAATGTGAATTGTTCTGTACCATCAAGTCACATCCAACCTATGGAGCTCTAATAAGATTTTCAAGGTATGTAAGATATTAAAGGATTTACCAGTGACAAACATCCATCCCCCCCCAATAAATTTATATGGCTATGTGAATATCTGAAACCAAATATTTTGATTCCTAATCTGCCATTCTATCATTATACTGCACTGGATCTCGTGAAGATGTAATTGTTAAACAGCGTGCTTGCATGTGAACATTAAAAACATCTATATTCCATAGAACACTATTAATAAGATTCCCAATCTTATTAAGGGGCTGTATAAAAGAAACAAGTCTATTGGGGAACATACTAAAAGGAACTGTGAGAGCTCCTAGATTCTCTTTCTTTACATTTTGCCATTACACCGAGAGGCCCGTTAAGCAGTGAGAATTATTGTATGATGGCTTGCTTAAAAGTTATCTTTCCTAGCAAGTCCCCAAAGGGAGCAGCAGGGGTTGTCCCCTACTTAGCACAATATTAAATCAGCCTAAGCTAGCTCCATTCATATCTAGGTTCATTTTGCTCAGCTTTGTTGTAATCATAACTTGTCCATGAAGTGGGGAAGTAAAATATTTCCTTTCCTTACAGAAGGGTGTACCAGTGATAGCTGTCTTAAGGAATAAGTTAAACAGCATCCTGCCACCCATTAAGGCCAATATGGACATATATCCTCAGCAATAATTCAAAATCCTTCTGCTTTCTTCCTAAACAATACAATTTTTACAAAACTGTGATTAGGTTTGGAGACAAATACTCAACATTTATAAGATAGGTCTATCGTGTACATCCATGCTCTCTCTAAAACATGTTTAAGAGGCCTTTTCCAACTCCATTATTCTATGAATCTACAAGTAGTGAGGCCAGTGTTTTATGGCTTCATACTTTAATAAGATACTACTTTAATACAGATATTCTATAGCTGAAATCCTTAACCAAATTTCCTTCAGGTAAGGCAAGTTGGTCACACGCATTCAAAGCACTGTTTAAATGGTTTGCCTGACCTTCTCAAAACTACTTCAGTGTAGTTTGGGTAAAATTATTTTATAGAACTTCTTTCCATTTATGTATAGGAGCTGGGAACAAATGCTGCCTTCCCCACAATCTACATGTTACTGTAATAAGAAAAATGTTTCCTTGATTCTGCTCAGGAGCAATCTATGTCCAGCAACAGTGCTGTGGTAAGGTCCAATGTTTTATACTTGCTACATAAACAAAAATCCACAATCAGGCTTAAATCAACATGTTTTCTACTATGTCAGTGGTTCCCAACCTTGGTTAACCCAGGTATTCATGGAGTGCAGTTCTCGGAAGCCTCCATCACCAACTCTTCTGGCCATGTTTTCTGGGAGCTGTAGTCCAAGTACATCTGGGTTACCCAAGGCTGAATAACAATATACTGTACTAAAACTAAAGTTTAGCATAGCCCCTTACCAAATTGTGATATCTTACCTGAATTGAGTCAAACCCACAGTACTCTCTAGCAAGCTCCAACAGGGGAACCAGTGCCTGCAGTAAGAGGGTGGTACCACATGTCTTCAAAATGAAACGTCTCTTGGAGACAAACATGCTACTCTCACTGAAAAAGAAAATTACCTGTTACAATTTCATTCTTGAGCATTTAAGTAATACAAAATCTATTTGACAACAGTAGGGGTTTATTTCCAAATTCTCTCTTTCTGAATATCCTCTTAGTGTTCATACAGCAAAACAGATCATATATTTCTACACGCATTCATGCAAAAACAACATTTTAATTCATGAAAAGTTGTGCAAGCAATAGGTGACCAATTGTGCATTTTTCCAAAAAGGCACTAAAATGCTATCAACTACAAATGAATACAAAGTGATCATCTTCATATATTAAACCACGTCTTCATACACCATGTATCCATTTGAGCAAGGTATGATCCATCATACTTAAAATGGTATGAAGTAGGGTAACTAAATAATTGTACATATTTAGAAATTTGACAAGAGTTTCTTAAGCACCATGATGCTGGAGCATGCTCCTTAACAATTTTGCATGTTACTATATCTGGAGATAACTGTGAACCAGCAAATGAATTGCATCATTTGGTGCTTTTAGGAATAAGTGTGACTGTTGTGAAAAACTGAGTAATGTAGCTGCCTTTAAGGACAGAACAAAGGAATGCATGCCTTCTTTCAGTGCCCTCCTCTTTTGCAAATATTGCGATAAGAAACTATAAACAAAAATTTAGTTTTATGTCAATATTTAAATCACGCTAAGGGCATAGAATCATATTTTCTCCTAAGGAAATAGCACTGCCTATGAGAGAGCACCTACTATCACAGTGTAAATGCACTTTGCAACTGAGGTTTCTATGAGATCACAAAGATTTTTACTTGATTGTCAAGCCACGAAACCAATCTATGAAATAACAGGGCAAAAGAGTTTTTACATTTTCATTAAGCTGTACTTAAGTAGCAAATGAAATTCAGTATTTCTGTAGAACACTGTCTTTATCTTTTGTAAACATTTTCAAAACTTACCTGAGTACATAAGCTTCCTGCTTGTCAGTTTTTGTCACACTTATGATCAAACAATGCACATTCTCCAAAAGTTTATCCCATTCAAACCTGTACAAAGAAAACCAAGAATGAATTTTAGGTAGAATAACTCTGCTACTAAATATTATGCCACAGGTGAAGTCACAAGTGTGTAGTAAAGATAGGAAAAATTGAAACTATTTATAAAGTTTCTTTGAAAATTATTAAATAAAACTAGCAATCAGTTAATTAAAAATGGAAAGTAATGCAACATGTAGTAAAGCAAGACAGAAGTAACCACTTTCCTGTTTCGTTTTACCACCTTAATATCTGAGCACTTCTAACATCCATAATATTCAGCAGACATCTATGTGGGCTCTCTCCTTGAGAAAGGAGACTCAATGAATCTGCTCCCTTTCTTCCCTACATAAGGATACTGTACAAGGCATGGCCTTTGTCTCTGCTGTTGCAAGTTTCATTGAAATTTGATATTCCCCTGAAGTCTCAGTGCTTTCCTCTGACATCTGAGGGAGGATGAATGGATAGCTATTCCAGTAGAGGGCTAGGAAGAATTACATCCTTAAATTTAGAGAAAAAAGAAGTGAGGAGTCACAGAAACAAGGTAGACACAGGAACTAGAATTGTGGGGTTACCCTTCCCACTAGAGGTGGAAGTAGTTCCTGAAACAGTATTGGTATTTAGATCTTGACTCCCGAGGTGAATGGCAAGAGCAACACATTATGAGGATGCTGTTCTCCTTCTGTATGAAAATAACAGAAATGGAAAGGCTAGGCTCTGCACAGGAAACCTCTCAAAAACATTAGCCCAGTAATCCCATGGCTTCCAGAGAACTAAGTCCCACCAATCCATTTCCCATCAGAGATTAACTTCTTTATTAAAAACTTTAGAATATTGACTGTGAAAATTCCAGCAGACCTCTGAGGACAGTAGTCCATGAATTCCTAAAATCACGTGCCTAGTGACAGAAGTCTGGACTTGCAGGTATGCAGAAAATTATTTAAATTGTAACATGCTAACAGGAATACTCATTCATCATCAGTGTGGATTTAATTAAATTTTAAAAACTGATATTTATTTAAAGTATGATTTAGATAAATTGCATTTTAAAACACTGAAACATTAAACAATTAGTTTTTGTCCATCCTGTCCTACATGTAGCTAACAAGTTTCATGGTTTCCACAGAAGTGCCACAAAGATCACTAGGCCTTAACATATGTACATACATCTGGAAGTTAACTCATGGCAACTGGACTTCTTTTTCTTGAGAGAAATGTTTCGCTGCTCATCCAAACAACTTCATCAGTCTGAATAAAGCTAGTTGCGAGTCCTCCATCTTATAGTCCACTTTGACCTCTTGTCACCCTGGTCCGAAACAACAGGCTCATAAGATGAACAATGGCCTGAATAGGCTTGTTAGGTAAACAATAGTATCCATAGCCTTAAGGTGAGCAATGGCCTAAGGTGCTGAAACCCTTAAGTATGGATCATTCCCTATGGCCTTGGTGTTGAACCCTTTTTGATTTGTCTGGGTATTGTTGAAAGCACATTCTGGTAAGTAGCAGATAGACTGTGCCGGAGCCTCCCCACCTCTGTTGAGGGAGGGTTTTTCAATGCTCACATGAATGGCTTCTGTGACCCCTCTCTCAAACCACTTCTCTTCTCTGTCTAATATGTGTACGTCCTCATTCTTGAATGAGTGCCCTTTGTCCTTCAAGTGGACGTGCACTGCTGATTCTGGTCCTGAGCTGTTGCCTACCCTCACAGATCAGTACTTACTGTTTGACTCCCACCATCCATTACAACAGAAATTAGGAGTCATCAGGACCCTAAACCACAGAACAGAGAGCATCCTCACCTCCACAGAAGCCAAGAAGAAGGAAGACAGGCATCTGAAGACAGCACTTAAGACCTGTTGATATCCAAAGTGGGTCTTCAACAAAAAGCTTAAAAGGATTTTTGGCAAACACCACATCCCTGTTTATTTCAAACCCACAAACATACTAAGGCAGAGACTTGTCCACCCAAAGGCCCAGATACCAAAACAAAAAAGGAGCAATGTAATATAGCAAATGTGGTCTAATGCAGTGGAGTGTGCAGACCTCTACATTGAAGAAACTAAACAGCCATTAAACAGAAGGATGGCACAATATAGGAGAGGTAACAGCTCAGGACCAGAATGTCCATCCTGTTTTAAAATGCACCTCCACTTGAAGGACAAAGGGCGCTCATTCAAAGATGACAATGTACACGTGTTAGACAGAGAAGTCAAGTGGTTTGAGAGAGGGGTCGGGGAAGCCATTGATGTGAGCATTGAAAACCCCTTTCTCAACAGAGGTGGGGGCCTCAGGCACAGTCTATCTGTCTACCTGCTACTTATCAGGCTGTGCTTTCAACAATACACAGACAAATAAAAAGCCTTCGCCACCAAAGCCATAGGGTTTCAGCACCTTAGGCCATTGTTCACCTTAAGGCTATGGATACTGTTGTCTACCTAACAAGCCTATTCAGGCCATTGTTCATCTTATGAGCCTGTTTCAGACCAGGGTGACAAGAGGTCAAAGTGAACTATAAGATGGAGGACTCGCAACTAGCTTTATTCAGACTGATGAAGCTGTTTGGATGAGCAGTGAAACATTTCTATCTTTCAAGAAAAAGAAGTCTAGTTGCCATGACTCAGCTTCCAGATAAAATCACCTGGATGACTGAGAATCTTCAACAGACATATGTACATGCAGTTTATATTAAGTAAATCAGAGAAGCCTGTAGCAAAAGAGCTTTAAGTATGTCAGACTACATTCAGAGCAGCTGGTTTCTAATATAGTACCACTCCCATATCTGCTGATTCGCCATCTGTGGATTCAATTATCCGCAGTTGGTGATCAGCGGGCAGTGGGGGTGATGAGGTGTTGGCGGACAAAAGCAGTGCTGTGCTGCTTGGGTGACGGACTGGGTAGTGCTTTTGCCCCAAGCTCCCCACCACTCCCTCTGGGCAGGTCGGAGAACTGGGCAGCAGAAGTACCTTTGTGCTGACCGGCCGGCCTGAAGGTGCAGCAGGACTGCGTAGGTTCGCGAAGTGCTGAGGGGGGAGTTGTGCTGCATAGCTTTCCCCTCCCGGCACTAACCCTCTCCCACTAGAAAGATCAGTGGACAGGGCAGCAGGAGAGCACACCTTCACTCCACCGTGCTGCTGCACCTTTGGGCGAACCAGGCAACACAAAGGCACTCTCTCCCGCCACCCAGTCCTCCAACCTGCCCAGTGGGAGTTAGTGCTGGGGTGAAAGCCGTGCCAGCACCCCACCACTCCCACTGGGCAGGTCAGCGGCCCTTCACACTGCCCCGTGTTTTGGGGGTGTCAGAGACAAAAGCTTTCACTCCCGGCACCCCACCATCCCTGTTGCCACTGTCACCCCCAGATAAGAGCATTCACTCTTATCCACAAATTTGATATCTGCAGGGTGGCCCGGAACTGATCTCCAACAGATACATGGGTACTACTGTACTGCCACATACTGTGCTGCTGCATATTACAACAAGAGTCCTAGCTACATTTATCTTACTCGCCATAGAACACCATTATTTTATATCATAATTTGTTAAAAAATTGATTTTGACAATCCTTCATATTAGAAACAAAAAGGTAAAAATAGAAAAAGAACATTACATAGTAATGTAGATAAGATAGTAATCTACATTGTATTCATCTTGTACAGTGACACCCCCCCCCGCCTATTGTGGGGGTTAGGGACCCGACCTAACCCGCGATAATTGAAAATCCACTATATGCGGATGCAGGTCAGGTCGGCCCTGGGGCGCCTAGCTGGGGGCTCTTGTACTTACCGGAGGCCTCAGAAATGATTTTCGGTGATCCGGAAGTCACTTCTGGTTCACAGGGAGCCCCTTTTGGGGCCTCCAGAAGGCCTGGGAAGGCCTTTGCAGGCCCATTTGGGACAGTGCCAGGTTGGGGGTAAGTATGGGAGGCCTGAAACAGGCCTTTACCCCCTTAACCCAGGGGGCTTTTTTTATATACTGCGGTCTCCCGATATAGCAGGACCGCAGTATATGAACCACGAAAGGGCGGGGGACCACTGTATTAAATATTTTACTATCTGAAGACACCAGCTATTTACACAATTTAACAGCGCTATACTTAGTCTCAAATTCCCTTCCCATTCTAAAAATGTACAGCCAACAACCTAGATTAGTTCCTAAAAAAACATGGTTCTTCTCGATTAACTCATTACTGTATTTTAATGTTTCCAGATTTCCATGATTTGACAATGCTTTTTCTCCTCTATATATTCTAATCCTATTAGTCAATTTCTCCATCAAAACGGTTTGCCATATCCTACACATTCATGTTTGTAATGGAAGACTGTGAATGTTTCTCCAGTCTCACACCTTGCTGTCCCTATAAGGTTCAGCATTAGCTATTTATTGGTCAGTTTCTGATTTCCCCTGTAAATACTGAGAAAAATATAAATATGATTTTAGATCCCAATTATAATTTATTTTTAGTAATTACACTAATCATTAGGAACCAGGCCCTTGTTTAAGAAAAAGACTTGGCCCAACAAAGCAGATCTCTAACATCAATGATTTGAAGAAAATCTAATTAAGCCCAATTGCAAGGCAAATACCTCATCAGAATATATCTATGTCCCAATAGTTCTTTCCAACGCTTTCCACTGAGAGATTTCTGATGCTCATTTACTGGAAAGGAAAATAATACCTTATCTGCCCAATTTGATGGCTAAGACACAGAATATACTTAGACACTTTCATACCTCCATGTAGCATTTAATGCGGAGCCCCCACTAGTCAGAATACCCACTCTGTCAGTCATAGCTTAAAGCCCATCAAAGGAAGGAGGAATGTAGGCAATGCTGGAAGAAAATATACAGATCTTCTAAATGTCTTCCAGTTTTACAAAAAGCAAGATAATGGGTAATCTTCAGGCTTACTGCGGGGTAAGGAAATGGTGCAACATAATTCTGCTGTAGCAAAGACCACAAGGTGCATTGCTCAGGCTTGTCAGTTTCCTTCCTTCATGATACAAGCTTCCCTTACCCCCAGCCCCTTTGTGCAATGGTAAATCAATAGGCAGTGCCAGACACACATCTAAACCATTTTTATTAGAAGGGAATTGTCATTCTCAGGAACCTACACATTTTGGATGATCTGGAAGAGCATTTTTCAGTCAATAACTTTTTTCTGCCCTAAAGAAATAATTATGGCAGAAATTCTGTCTAAGTATTGATTTCCCTTAGCACTGGGTCTTACAGTTCTCTGCGTTTTTAACATGTCCTGGTTTTAGCTTGCAGTTTAACATTTTGTATTACAAATTGGTTTTATTTGTTTGTTTTTACCAATTTTGCTTCTGTGCCCCTAAATTGGGTTGAATATCCTGGTTTTAGCTTGTATTTTAACATTTTGTATTATAAATTGGTTTTATTTATTTGTTTTTACCAATTTTCCTTTTGTGCTCTTAAATCAGGTCTCTGACCGCATAATAAAGAACGAACGAACGATATCCAAAGTAATTTGTGTATCCTCTACACTTAGCATAGATGCAGGAACAAACCTCCCAACCCAATCAAACTCTGGGATTTCATCCCTGTGTTACTAAAAACACTAAAATAGTACAATGTCCTGCTACATTCTGTGCCTCAGTATGCCACATCACAGTCATGCCAACATTTCTCTAGGTTCCAGACAGGTGAACTACTTTGCATCAACAAGCAGTGGTTAAGTACCCATCTTTCAGCTTTAAATATTTTCTTTCACCTCTTGTCCACCTGCCATATAACAGCATCAAGGCTTCCACCTATAAAAGCATGAGCAGAAAAGTCGCCAAAATAGACCTCAATCAAGCCCTTATTTGTCTTGCATTTTGAATTCTGCTTCTCTATTTGCATATTACCATACTGGAACTCTGCCAAAAACAGGAAAGCTAGACTATCAATGTGCCAGTTTCCCATGCAGTGGCCTTAATTCACAGTCCTCACCAGGTCTTTTCTGGATTTGTAGCTTTATCAACTGGCTGGATAGCTCTGTGAGTTAGGTGTCTGGCTGCAAAGCCAAAGCTTAGGGAATACAATTCCTCCTTGTGACTTTCAGAAGAACCAGCCTTGCACAATCCGAGCTCTATCTTACCTCCAGTAGAAAGAAGTTATAAAGCATTTATAAATACAATACTCAATACAGAGAAAAACCTGGAAAAAATGCTATGTCAGAACTGACTAAACTACAGTATTATCATTTTATTACTATCTCTACCAAACCAGAGCCAATAATATAACAGATTCAACTGCTAAAATGCTGAAAGTCCAGAGCTTGAAAAGTAATGCATAACAAGAGTTAAGTAATGATGTTGCCTTCAACACACTGCTTTAAGTGAGCAATGACAGTGCAATGACAATCTTTTTATAGGTTTTAACTACACTGCAGTTTTGGGTGCATGAAAGTCATGTTTACATTTTAGTTCCCAAATACTGTACCGTATTATTTTCCACACCTCACTTTTCACTTTGGGGGGATTTTAAATAAATTTAAAAGTAATGCATGACTAATAATGTGTTATTTCAAAGCTATCCTCCCTATTACAGCAAAAGTCATCTAAGCAAGGACTACTTCTCCTTCCCATTTTCACTAATCAAAGCAAGTTCCAAGATGGGCCAAAGGAACTGATACACAAAAGTACAGTAAACAAGATATGAATGTTACATTTTACTGCTGGCTACACTGGGAAGGCCACCAAGTATTTTTTCCCAGAAGTTCTATTACTTCAGCACAGTTATTTGATCTACAGTGCTCTTCTTACAACAGTGGTTCCCAACCTGGGGATGAGGACCCCTTTGGGGGTTGAATGACCATTCACAGGGGCCGCCATAACCCAGTGAAGAAAAAGGCACGCTTGGATCTGGAGGAGGAAGGGGAGGAAGGAGAGGGGAAAGAGTGAGTTACAGCTTGATAGGTTGGAGGGGATGTCAATCAATGGCACCGGAGGCTGCGATTGGCTGAGGGTGCCTGTATATAATTATTCTCTATGGCACCTGGGGCAATGGCCTGCCAAAAGAGGGCTTGTGGCCTCTTCCAAGCAGGGCAAGGGGTCACCACAACATGAGGAAACTGTATTAAAGGGTCACAGCATTAGGAAGGTTGGGAACCACTATCTTACAAGAACAGACTAGAAGTTTTTCTACTAAAGGAGTTAAGGTTTATAAAAACAGGTAAAATCCTGTTTGCAAGTACAGTGGTACCTCGACTTACAAATTTAATCTGTTCCAAATGCATGCTATTAAGTCAAACTACTCTTAAGTCAGGGTACCTATCTAAAAATGTAACAAAATAAGTTTTAAAAATTGTAAGACGAGCAGACCATATCTAAAATTTGTAAGGCGGAAGTTAAAATGCCAACAGTTTTCCACTCTTAAGTGAAATTGCTCTTAAGTTGAACTGCTCTTAAGTCGGGGTACCACTATACCGGAATCTACTGTTGCTAAAAGATAGCCTCATGGGTAGCCTGCACTAACAGTTATGAAAGGGATCGTCTGCAAAAATTGCAGTACAATATACTGCACTCTTAGAAAACATGGCCAAACATGTTTCTGCATCTTATACAGTAATTTAGCACTCATGGATCAGGGGTCTGTCAGCTCAACTTAAGCTTTTGAAATTGTATTCTACAATTCCAAAACCTGCCAAGACCACTGAATCCTAGCTAGCTGCCAACTCCTTGCAAGCAACAGAAAAAGAATACAGAATACTGTGGCCTGCAACTCACAATAAAACCAATGAAATATATGCAAAACACATACTGTACAACTAAAGAATTACAATAGTTACAAGAGGTATAAGGGCAAACAGGGCAAAACCAAGGTTTTAATGGTTCTGAATTTGAAATCACATAGAAGCACAGCAGGTTGGATATATAAAGACTGGCAGTTTTAATGCTGGTGAAAACAGATTTTATCACTGGCTAGAAGTACCGCATGTAGGACGTTAATGGAAACCAGAAAAATCCTACTGACCAAAGGAGAACACAGTATATCTGCAGAGTAGATGCCTGACCCACAGCAAAAGCTTGAGAATTCATCCTCAATTTATATATAAAATTAATTAAACTATCAAAGAATTTAATTTTTGGTTTAAATCAAATTTACCCTACCATTTGTCTCATCCGGTTCAATACCTAATGCTGGCAGCCAACTGTGGCCTTCTTTCTCCATATCATAACTGCTTATACATTGTTTGCAACTATTGACTGGTCCTAGCCAGCACAGCCATTGGTAAGAGACTCAATGACTTGAAGGGCTGATAATTGCCTCAGTTTCCCAGAGAAGTTATGATTTATTTAATCTCCCCCACTTCTCCTAGCATAGGACCTAAAGCAGCTCAGGGTAGAACAAAAGCTAAAACTGAAACTGTTGTTTGCTGTAACAGTCCAGCTCCAGCCAACCAATCACAATGCAATCTTATGCATATCTTAAGAATTCCCACTGGCCAAATGTTTGTTGTTTAGCCTCGTACTCTGCACTTGGAGTCTATGGACTTAAGTGAAAAAACTCTTCTATAAGTAGCACCGATTGGAATAGACCGAATTTAACTGTCCCTTACTATGCTCAAGTCACCGAGTAGTCCCAGGGAGGCGAGTAAATCGATCGCCCGCAATTGCGCCTTCTCTGTGGCTGGCCCCTCGTTGTGGAACCACCTTCCGAGTGAGCTGCGCCTTGCACGGTCCCTGCCCACCTTCAAAAGAGCTCTTAAAAACTTGCTCTTTCGGGAGGCATTTGGCAACCATTAATCTTTTTTTTTCCCCTCCTTCCTTTTTCTGAGTTGCCACCTTGCCCGAGACTCTGTATTCTTTTGCCCTGTTTTTTTTTCTTTTTTCTAAATTCTTTCTTTTTATTTGTATTTTTTGTAGTGATGATGTAATGGGATCATTCTTACCATTTTGTTAACCGCCCAGTGTTCTTTCAGGAAGATGGGCGGTATAAAAATAAATAAATAAAAAAAACTAAATAATTTGAATAAACGCAACTTATGGAGGAGCTGACTCACCAAATCTGCATTGATTAAATGGCCTACTCCAGTGATGGTGAACCATTTAGAGACCGAGTGCCCAAATTGCGATTCAAAACCCACTAATTTTTCGCAAAGTGCCAATACAGCAATTTAATCTGATTACAGGTGGCTGTGAAGGGGTGATGTCAGGTGCCCTAATGTGATTTATTACGCTAAACAACAGGCTTTGTAGTGCTAAGATGGTTATGATAATGAATATGATTACTGTACTGGACATCAAGTACAAATGGGCTTATTCCCAGGTATGCTGGAATAAAACTGCTGCTTTAACAACATGATACATAGTTTCTCTTCATTCAGAACACTCCTATTGCCCACAGCATCATAAAATAAGTAGGATATATGGTTAGGATGTGCGCTGGACACTACAGGCTTACGGGATGGGCAGGCACTAAAGCAACTCAGTTCATGAACATCCTTCTTTGTTTAGTAGAGGGCTCATCAAGTTTAACCTTTCTTAATAATATCACTGCTTCTATTGTTTGCAAGTTCACTCAGCATTCTGCTGACATTCTGACTGCATTCATAACATGTTAATAGAATGTTTGTGGAACAATCTACATGGCAGGACAAATTCTAAAGAATTATGTGTACCATCAACAACAGTCTTCCTCAATATGTCACACAGAAAAATCTACTGAAGTACTGTATACTTTGCCTTCTTTAACAGTGATCCTATTTAGCTCTTGTTCTCCTCCCATTTCCTTTAGTTCAAGCCAAAATGTAGGACAAAGAAACCTTGGCAATTCTTCATAATCTCTTTTATATACTGGGGGAAAAAAATAGATATTGCTCAAGGAGCTACAGTCTCACTATGCAACATAGAATAACTCTTCCTTCTGTGTTGGGAACCTTCCAGGAGTACTTCATGCTAAATTGATGCAAGCACTTGCCTGTGACACAAGTAGACAGAAACTTAAGAAGCTGCCCTGCATGTGCACTTCTGCTTTATTTCACTATGCATCCAAACTGCATTACAGATGTTTATATCTCCAACGTGAAGATGTACAGTACTAAGGATTTTGCATATACTTTAAATGTGCGTGAAAGTTACCGCGTAAAATGTTTGGCCAAATTATGTTAATAAAACCCTATTTCAGAGCTTTGCATGAAATGTTAAAAAAAATCCCTCGAGTTGCTATAGTGCCTGAATAGAGTATGCTCCTTTCCCATGTATGCCCACCAGCACCCACTGCATTTTTGCAGTCTACATTTTATTAATTCTGAGAAACAATAAAAACGTAACATAAAGGTATATTATCACAATTTATTAGATCTCTAAGCAATTAAAGGTTCATGATCTTTTTAAAAGCGTGTTCCACCCTAAAGAATTGAAGCTTCACATTTCTCACACTGACACTATTCAAGAACCCAAAATGAATATTACATCAAGTTCCAAGTTCATAAACAAATGAACTACTCAGAAAACTTAACAAAAATAACCTCTTCACTCAGCTCTTCTTCTGTCTCAATCAACCCTCCTCACTGATGCTCTGGCTCTTGCACACAGGTCCTTATTTCTAAATTCTACTGAAATCCACCTAGAGACAAAGGTTGCTGTGTTTTTTTCACACAAACCAAGGAAAATGCAACCACATGTACCTTGAAGCCTGCACAGAGCTCGGCCCTTCCCCCACCCTTCTTGTTGGATGAGCTGGCTTTTCCTCCACATTCCTGAAATGCCCACTGGATGACAGCCCCAGGCCCAGCCCTTAAAGAGACACTGCAACCTCATTGGCTTGTACTTGCTAATGGGGAAGGAGAGGCCACTTCATCTGGGGTTTGAGCCAGAAGCCTCACGTGTTTATCTCAGTTCCAGCCACATTTTTCAAAAGAGAGGAGGGGCCTCTCCCGACTCTGCACCAAGGCCTGAATTGGAGAAGCACCAAACAGCACCAATAAGGGTTCCCCCAACAGCGCCTAGACCCGCTCTCTCCTCACAGTAATTAACACGTGAGGCCCATAACACCTACCTCAGAAAACTAACACAACCCCATAATATAGCTTGTCCACAGTTAATCGAGCGAGATAGGCCCCGTCATGTCAGACGCGGCTGTGAAACTCGATTGCTCTTCCCCAAGAGACCAACTCAAGGCACAAACGCTGCAGCGCCTAGAGAGAAATTGGCCGAAGGTTATCAGGAGTATAAAAGCCAAGCGGGAATTACGGCGCAAAACCAGAAAATGTACGCGCGCGCACGCACACACACACACACCGCCAGCGGCGGCCCGAAATCAACATGGGAGCCGTCAGGAAAAAGCGTGTCCGTCGAGGTGCTCGTCACGTGCAAACGGACTTCACACGGGCCTTATAATCACGCACTTCCTGACAGCGGAGCTGGGGCAATTCAACGGAAAAGCTTTTTATACGTGACGATGCCCCTACGGGAACTTTGCACAGGCCTCCCCCGCAGTGGTGGTAGTTCGCCACCGTTTCGCGTCGTAGGCCCGCCAGGCCACCGCACCTCCTCGCCCGCCTTCCTACCGCCGGGGCCACCGATGCAACAGGAGCGCTCCATTCTCACGACTCATTACTCTTTAAAGGGAAAGGGGCGGGGGGAGAGGGGGGAGAAGAGCGAGCTGCCCACGAGATTCTCTCGTCGTCTCTAGTTCGTCGCCAGGGACGCGCACCGGGAAGAGCCCCGAGCGCGGCCGCGGAGGGAACTCGGCTTCATTCAAAAGCGCTGGCGTGGAAGGTCACGTCCCGCCACAACAAGGTCACCGCCGAATCCCTCCGGCACCACCTCCAAAGGCCGCCGCCGACCCCCCCCCGCCCCCCCCTCTCTCTCTCTCTCCCTCTCCGGCAGGTCTACAACGCGCCACCAGGCCCGGGGCGCGTGCCTCGGGGGACGTTCGTGACCGTTAACGGCGGCGCTTCGTCCGCCTGCAAGCCTGCCCCACCCCCACCCCCTTCCAGAGCCACAAAAAAAAAAAACCCGGCGGAAACTCCCTTTCGCCTCACTCCCAAGTCTCCGCCAACAAGGAAGGAGGGAGGGAGAGGCGGCCAAAAATCCTTCCCTTTTCTCTGAGGGAAGCCCCACACGGTCCCTCAGTGAACATGCACCGCAGGCTGCTCTGAATGGAGGAGCCGCCATGCCCTTCCCCTTTACCGGCCATTTGCCTCCTACTTCCCGCCCAGCGGCGCCGGCGTCACGCCCGTCCTCCTGCCAGGGCATGTGCGCCACCAGCGGAGCATGTCTTTCCCCCACCACCACCCTCCTCCTCCTCCTCCTCCTCCTCGCAGACCCACCCGCGTCCTCTCCGCGTCCACGCCAAATAAAATAAAATAAAATAAAAAACCCCTTTTCCCTGGGCGGCTTCCCGCGACCCATCCGTTTCCAAAACACTAACCTGGGAATGGTGCGGAGGTCGCCGGACCCCTTGCTCTGGTGCGGCTCCTGCGGCGAGGGCTGTTGCCAGGCGAACCACACCTCCAGGAGCTTCTCGGTCCCTTCGAAGAAGTGTGCACCGTTCTCCTCCATCATGGTGAGACAACTCCGCAAAACCAACAACCACAGAAATTAAACGACAGACACCCCCGGCCACACTGCTGCTGCTGCTGCTGCTGCTGCCGCCGCCCTCCTCCTTCTCCTCCTCACCTACAACGGCCACAACTGGTATTACTGTTGCTTCTGTCCGAGGCCTTCGCCGGATCTCAACCCGTCCCAAGCAGGTTTTACCTTTGACGAGGTGGCAATCTTATATTAATCTATCAGAGAAAGTACGTATATATATGTATGTATATATATCTATATATATATACACATATAACGAGCAGTTACGGGAGAGTCTTTTTTGGGGGGTAGGGGAAGGAGGGAGATGGAAGGAAATTACTGTGAAGTAGGCAAGCGTGCAGGCGATGCGGTTCGGTTCCTTGTATTCCGTATGTTCCCCTGTTACAGAGAAAAGCGTAGAGCGAGCGCTAGCTAATGTCGCCGGCCATACTGTGCAAGCGAAGAGGAATGAACCACGCAGCAGCTTTTATAGCATACAGGTACTAGGAACTGCGCCCCTATTGGGTTTTTCTCCTCTTAGACCCGCCCATCTCCTTCACTGATAGGGCACTCGAGCCGTCTGACAGACACCACGGGCTTGCTCTGTGCCACTGACCGTTCCAGCTTGCGTGCCCTACAGCGAGGTACACGGTACGCTGAGGCAACGTCCCCGCCTGGCACATAAGGGAGCACGAAACAATCAGGCTAACAAATACACGAGTATGCAGTAAGGAGAGGAAAGCTGGGGGCAAGAGACACAGAAGGAATTCAGAGAACCTGCATACTGTCAACAGCTTAAATGTTAGAAAGTCTGCTTGCGGTATTCAAAGAGTATTGGAGTAACTTCCTGGGAGAAGACAACACACAGTTGGCAAGAAAGGCTTCCTGGGACGTTTTCCCAAATGGAGGAAAACAAGGGAAATATAATACTGCAAATGTATGAGTGTGTGATTAAGATGGAAATATGATGTTTGTGATACATAGAAGGCAGGTAAAAAATGAAAATGTCATGTGCAGCAAATTTGCTTACCTGCATGAGTTTGTTCAAGTCAGCGGGTCTACTTAGTCATACCCTCGGGTCACACTCCCAAACTGTACCAAATAAACATAGTGGCTGAATAGTTTAAAAATAATAAGTTATTTAGGTGCCCCTGTCTTAGTTATCTTTTCACAAGCAGCCTTTTTCTTAAGGCAGACTCTTCTTCAGTGACTGTCTAGGACACAATAAGATAGCTCATATTTTGTTGATTCTAAATCTGTTTCTTGTACTGCTTTTATCTAATATTTTAATATGTTATTCTTTAATATATAAATAATTTACTATTTTTAGTTTTGAATATTTTATACTTAATGTAAACCGCCCAGAGTTCCTTTTTGGGCGGTATATAAGCTTTGAAAATAAATAAAATAAATAAATAATTATGTAAGCCACCATGTGACTGTTTTTATAGAGAACGGTAGAGTAATTTTAAAAAAAATTGCTCAGAGGTATTGTTCATTATGTTCCATGTTACTTGCTGTTATATATGAACTTTTAAGACTGCAGACTTTCTGTGGTACTTTTGAAAATATTTTATTTAAAATGACAACTCCATCTCACAACTTCTGCCTAAGAGAGCACAGAACCTTGAAATGTTTGTGTACATATCTAAAACTCCTCTAAAGATTCATAAAATAGAAGCAATTTTCAAATATAGAGTCATATTAGTCTGTTTCAGCATGTAAGAAATTACAATCCATTTTACCATTTAAGACCTTTATTTATTTATTAGCTTTTATACATTGTAATCCATTTCTTTAGGCATGTAGAGAAATGACTAGGAACAAAAAAGCGAGGAAATCCAGCAGCACTACAATGAGTGGCTGCAGAATAATTCCAACATGATAATTATTTTCTTTGAGTACAGAATCCAAATAATTATCCTCAAAAAATCAACACAGTAAAATGAAGAAGTCCACAAAGCACTACTGATATGGCAGTCCTCCAAACAGAGCAGGAATCCTCCAAACAACTGCAGTGTCTGAAAGTAATATTTCACCAAATAAAATATATTTCAGCCAAATGCTGTGAAAATGTGTAATCTCTACTACAAAAGCACAATTCTGACAGAAGATATGTGGCCTGTGTACATTAAATTAGACAAATACAATATAAATATTTATTATGCAGAACCAAAAACAAAATGCCTATTTGTTTTACTGGGTGGTAAATAATTTTTTGCTGCAAACTGACTCCTCAGCATGGAAACATTCTTGTATTCAACTGAAGTCTGGTTCATGGCTTGTTCTCAGGGTAGAATCTGAACTGGGCCTGCGTATAGATGAGACATAATCCTAAAAGATCTGTGGAAATAAGATGAGCTATACTACCTTAGCAAGTGTGCTTAAATACACATTCTTACATTCATGCTACTACTATTTTCCACCCATCCAGATGAGGCAGTTTCTGTGCTGAACTTGTGTCTGGACCAGATAATGGACTGGATGAGGCTTAATAAATTGAAACTCAATCCAGACAAGATGGAAGTGCTGTTAAGTGAGTGCTTTGCCAGACAGGTTAGAGGGCCATCTCCCTGTGTTGGATGGGATTGTATTCCCCCTGAGTCTGTGAAGATTCTCAGTCATCCAGTTGAGTATATCTGGAAGTTGAGTCATGGCTACTGGACTGATGAAGCTGTTTGGATGAGCAGCGAAATGCTTCTATCTCTCAAAAAAGAAGTCCAGTAGCCATGACTCAACTTCCAGATACTCCCCCTGAGGGACAGGGTCCGCAGCTTGGGAGTGCTCCTGGACCCTGGTGTAACTCAGTGGATTCGGTGGCCAGGGGTGCCTTTCTTCAGCTGCGGAAATAATACCAGCTATGCCCCTACCTGGACAGGTGGAGCCTCATGACAGTTACACATATACTGGCAACGTCCTGTATTTTTCTTACATTTTTATTTATTTTTACACTGAATTACATAAAACAAATATATTGCTTGTCTCCTGTCGTGTTACTGCTTTAATCACAGTTTTTCCCAACATTTGAGCCCAATATAATTAATGTCTCCCTTCCCAGCTTAAATGAGCATACTTTCATACTTAGTATCCTTATTATCTCATCCCTACTCTATCTTTACTTACATCTAATTTTAATACAAAGAATATAGCCTATCTAATCTCAACCATGTATTCAAACTCGCTGTTTAGCTCTTCAATACTAAGCAATTTAGGGTAGATTAATTTTATATATTCTATATATCATCCACAGTATATTTACCCATTCTTCCAAAGAATGCCTAATTTCAACAATCATCACTAATTCAAGTTACTATTTTATGGGCTATTGTAAGAGAGCTACCTCCTGGTCTATATTTTCACTTTATGCATAGAAGTTCTTATCTATACCTAAAAAGCCCCCCCCGCACATGCATGATAGTCATGTCCGACTCTAGGGGCAGTGCTCATCTCCGTATTCAAGCCGAAAAGCCAGTTTTGTGCAAGTCCATGGCCACATGGCCGGCATGACTGCAAGGAAAGACTGTTTTACCTTCCCACTTTTTTTTACGGCGGTACCTATTTATCTACTTGCATTTACATGCTTTCTAACTGCTAGGTTGGCAGGAGCTGGGGTTATCAGCAGGAGCTCACTCCACTGCGTGGCACCCGGGATTCAAACTGGTTCTTTAAATGCCAAAATCACCTCACCAGGGTTAGGGGCTGCTATTGTATGTTCTGCCTCTGTCAGTGCAGCATCTTTGTTTTGCTGTTATAAGACGAGAGTAGTGGCCAGAAAGTTAAAAACAAATTCAAAACAATAACAAATGTTCTGGAGAGAGCAGAGCATAAATAGCCAAGCAAATTAAATATCCCCTTTAACAAGTTTGTATGGAATTGGCAAAAAGATATAATTAGATTAATTTCTTGGAACAAAGATGTTTATTATCTACTAAAGGTCCTTAACATTTTGTGTTGTATACTAATTTCTTCACTTACATGAGCAACACTTTATGTTCTAAGAAACCAGGCATTTTAATATATCTATTATATACAATTATTTGAAAAAGCTATCAGTTTAAGATCACACTTGTTCTTTTTTAAATTAAGCTTATCTCATGTTGGTTTACACATTAGGAAGTTGGAAGGTAAAACAGATGCCTTAACAGATATGCCCCATGCTCAGTGTTCCATTTACAGCAAAACAAGTGGAGAATACTTAAGCCCTTCACCGGATTGTTTTTTAAAAATGGTAACACCATAACACCCAAGTTTTTTACCCACAACAGACACCTCAACTTCCAAAGCTACCACAGGCAGATATTGCATTATGTCTGCTGACAGAAATTGTAACATGATAATTGTGTATTTTTCTCCCATACCACAAAACCATTTAATCTTAGCTTGGCATCTCAGGTTCCCACCGAATGCAGCATGCCTGATTTCCAATAAATGATTATTTTTCCTGTAACTTGTATAAACATGCTATTTCAAGTTCCAAAGGAATATAAAGATGGTAAAGAATGTGAGAATATAGTGTTCTTTTGCCAGCTAGAGAAAGCAAAAACAAAACAAAACAACTACAACTACAACTGTCATGGTTAAAGCTGCAGATCAATTAACCAAGCTATTGCTGCTTCATAAGGCAATACAGGACAAGATTACACAACTTTTCTAATTCCATGAGACTGAAAACTACAGACAGCTACTTATATGCATTCAACTTCCATTAGAATACTCCAGAAAATCAATTACCTACAAACAAGCTCAATTATACAATCTTCACATATCAAGGACAGAGGAAAAGCCAATTCAGTTAGGCTAGTCTGGTGCTCGGAAATAATTTACTATAGAAAATATCCAAAAGATAATAAAATAAAAGAATACTGCTCATTTTCACCTGACTTTCCCAGTTAAAGCCACTTAGTTGTCTTATCAATGATATACAGACCATCCTGGGCATTAAGACTTTGCTCTCAAAACTCTGGTTAGTAATTAAAAGGCTGTGACAGACCGAGGCACAACTTTGTACAACAGTAATTCTAAACATAATAATGTTACTACTACATCTAGAGTCCACACCACTACTCATCTCCAAATGTGATATATATTATCAATTATTAGCAATACCTGGGTTACATAGAAAGGTCTAACTCTACCTTATAAGAAAACAATTTATAGCCTCTGGATGTTGTGGTACTGCAGCTCCATGATTCTTATAGACAGCATAGGCCATGATGAGAAATAATGGAAGTTGCAGACAAAACACACTCAAAGAGCCACAAAATATCCCACTGATTTATTTATTTATTTAAGAGTATTTTTACCCCGCCTTTCTCCTTGGAAAAGGACCCAAGGCGGCTTACAGTAATGAGGGATAATATACAGTCCAGTACAATTAAGACATGTTCAAGTATTTGCAAAATAATAAATTGACAAGACGTTTGGCATTGAAAATGGCAATGTAAAAAAGAAATGAGAGAAGGGAACATGTTACTGACACTGTTACTCAGAAGCCATATTGAAAATAACTTCAAAGACAGATTTCAGCATCAGTTAAAAATAATAATAACCAGGAGCTCAGCCTATCCGTTGTTGGAATAAAAATCATGTTTCATCACACAACAATTCTTAATTCATCAATAGAGAAATTAAGAATGCAGTAGATGTAATAGTTTCTTGCTTTGGTGAACTTGTTTTGTGATAGGTCAAGTCAAGGTTAAAGGCCCGGTGCAATTATTAGCTTTTCATAGCTCATAAGATAGAAATCTGTCTGCAGATCCAGAAAGTGGAGTTAAGTTCCTCACTGAACATCCAATACCTAGCTCTGCAGACAGATTTTCAATGATTTTTTAATTGTGATAGCAGTATTAGGGTCAATTCTGCCATACAGATTTTATTTTGAAACCAGAGCACAAACTTTCTAGCTTCCTCACTTTAAGGCAGGATATTTTCAAGAGATTCTGGGAATATAATTTTATTTGTGAACAAGGTGTGTGCCATCAAATACATTCTGAATTTTGGTGACCCTTTCCCCCTTTGCTACTCTTAAAAATCTAGATGGTGCATGAGGACATTGGGGCACAATAAAGGATAGGCATCTGATCCATAGGCTAAATTTTGCCTACCCTCATGATTTTTTTATCTGAATGTAAATATGATTGTGGCTGAGTGTGTTTTAATATTAACTGGAAGATCAAGGCATTTGCTCAAAATAGCCAGTTGGTGAGGGGGCAAGGTATTATCCGAACTGCATATAGTACAGGAGACAACAATCGGATGTTATCTTGTCCCTATCCAGGTGGTGACTAATCCTGCAAATATACTGTGTCCTGCATTACTAACTAATGTGACAGACAAGATTAAGATTCTAAATCAAGGTTCAGTAACAGAGTAGCAGAGTCTAGTCTGAGAAGTGAGAAAGGTGAATTATTTGGTTACAGAAAACTGGCTGGAGAAATAATTTTTAAAAATCATCCCCAAATTCCTATTATTTTCTATAAGTAATCAGGCTGAATATAGTCCTTCCTAATAAAAAATAAGGATAAACTAGCTGAGGGTTTTGGGAAGAAATAAACACTAAATTAAAATATAACTGAGAGCTCAATATTTTGTGAGAAAATAACCCCAGTTATATCTATTATTTTAATCCCTCTCTTGTGTCATTTTTCCCACCTGTCACATTGTGTGTGTGTGTGTGTGTGTGTGTGTGTGTGTGTGTGTGTGTCAGTTGTAGTGTTTGCATTGTTAACTGCATCACTCAATTCCTTGCTATTTGAATTATTATAGCAAGCAACACTACTCTTTAATTTTGCAACATTTTATTTTATCTTGGGACAAATTTTCTTTAAATTACAAAAGTGATATATTGATAAAGTGGTACAAGCCTTCTCTCCTTCCCCCTTTCCCTTCCCTCCATTGCTCACTTGTCCCCTTTTTTATTTCCCTGCAGCTATCTTCCTTTCAGTTCTTGGCTTTCATTTTTCTTTTCTCCTTTGAGCAACTTTAGGAGGAGGAAGTAGGTTTTAAAAGACTCTCCCTACAGTTCCTACCAGAGTACTGCCTGTAACACTCATTCTTTCCAGGCAGGTAGGTCATCTGAGGGTGCCGACCCCAAAGGAAGCTGGAAAACTACCACCAGGCCTTGAGCTTTTTCAGTGGTTGCACCATGCCTATGGAACCAGTTGCCCTCTGAGATCTGTCTGCCCCCCATGATGCAGGTCTTCAAAAGACAACTGAAGACCAGGTTGTTCAGATTGGCTTTCCCTGACTATTAATTATCATACCACTGATCTGATTCTTGGGGTACTACCTGTTGACACGAGATTCAACAGGTTTGCTGACCAGGTTAGAAACACTCCAAATGCCTCTAGAAATCCATCTGGGTTGAGGAGCCTCCAAAGGCGGACCATTTTTAGTGATGTAGCAACTGGCACATTTTTCTGCACGCTGTAGTTGAAAGTGTTGTCTGCAGAACACCTCCGCCTTTCAGCTAACACACCATGCGTTTATTTTGAGCCCTCAAGTTACAACCCTAATAGGGGTTTCAAGTGAAGTGAGATTTGAGTGGCGGCTTCCTTAAATTCCCATGTCTGAGTGGGGATTTGCACTCGCATCTCTAAAGTCCTAGTCCGTCCTTATATCTATACCACATTGGCTTTAACAATCTAGACTCGCTATTTCTCTAAAAAAAAAAAAGTCCCTCGTGGTTTTTTTTCTCTCGCCCTGCTCCATTCGCAGCGCGGGCTGCTACGGTCCATCGTTTACCAGAGAAAAAAAGCAATGTCGTGCCCAACCAGAAGCGGCGCGAGCAGGAGCGAGTGAGACACACGTGACCAGAACCCTCATCAAAGTGGCTGGGAAGGCGGGGGGGGGGGGAAGGGCGGGAAAGACGAAGCCTTGTAGCATCACGGGAAGGGCAACACAAGCAAACGCAGCTTCAGCAGCTGCAGACCCTTGCCACTAATACTTGGCCCAAGGCTCCACCCTTTCAGCTGATTGACACAGCATCTAACGTCTACTTTTTCGAGTTTGGGCCGCCTTTCGGAATGGAGGGCGTGGAGGTGGGACAAGCTCAGACCAATGGGGATAAACCAAGGGCTAGAGGGCGGGACTTCAACGTGAATGACAGTTCGGGAGATAAACAACCCACAGCGCGAGACTCTCCCTAGACGGATTCTGGTTGTTTTCTCCTCAGAGTAAAGGACAGCTCCATTGGGTTCAGAATGATAAAAAAAGTAAAAGGCCACAAATTGTTCTGCCATTCTTCTCGTGTTTTTACTTCTTTCTAAGCAATTCTGCCTCTTTCTCCACTGCGCCGACAACGTGAAGAGTCAGCAACTTCCCAGCACCCGCTCAGCAATAACCGGGCAGCGCGCCGCAGTGCGCAGGCGCAGGCTGGGCACCGTCTTCCGAGCGGCGTCGGGCGCTGTAGTTCTTTTGCGGCGCCGTCTTCGCGAGACTGCCCGGAGCCCGCCATACCTCGCGGACTACCAAGCCCAGAATCCCTTGCGGCACAAACTCTTGGAAGACCTAGTTGAAGCGGGTGGCGGCGGAGCAGAGTCTTCCCCCCCCCCAGAAAATCCAAAACAAGGAAATGGTGCCCAGCGCGGTGGCCTCGTGCCCCTCAACCTGACGCCCGTGTGTGGCCGCTGCCACTGCCACCGCCGCCCCCCCCCTTTCCCTTTCCCTTTCCCTTTCCCTCTCTCTTCTCCCTTCCGCCATCTCTTCCATGGGTGAGAGACATGGACTACGAGTTCAAATCCAAGCTGGCGGCCGAGCGCGAGCGGGTGGAGGACCTCTTTGAGTACGAGGGCTGCAAAGTCGGGAGAGGGACCTACGGGCACGTCTACAAAGCGCGGCGCAAGGACGGGTAAGGAGGGGGAAGCGGGCTCCTTTGTAAGCGCGGAGGTGTGTGTGTGTGTGTGTGTGTGTGTGTGTGTGTGTGTCGGAGGCGGGGGGGGAATAAAGGTGTGCAGGAGAAGTAGAAGAAGAAGACGACGACGACGAGAGAACTGCCCGCCCCCCTGAGTGGGAAGCCCATATTATGGAGGGAGGCGGAGAGCGAGGGCGACGACGAGGCTGGGCGAACTTTGAAGCCCCCGTCGCCTTCGCCCGCGGTTGGGTCTCCCTCCTTCCTTCCTTCCCTCCCCCGCCCTGCTCGGAGGCGGCCGAGGGCGGGAACAAACTTCGTCCCGCGCTTGCTGAATCCGCGCCTGCCTCGTGCTGCCAAGGAAGGCAGGCAGGGAGGGAGGTGTCGACGTGAACTTGCTCGTGTGTGTGTGTGTGTGTGTGTGTGTGTGTGTGTGTGTGTGTGTGTGTGTGTGTGTGTGTGTGTGTGTGTGTGTGTGTGTGTGTGTGTGTGTGTGTGTGTGTGTGTGTGTGTGTGTGTGTGTGTGTGTGTGTGTGTGTGTGTGTGTGTGTGTTGGGGGGGGGAATGGGCCGGGTGTGTGTGTGTCTCGGGCTCCCTTTCCCGGCTTGGGGCTCAGCGGCGCCTCCAGAAGGGAGCGAGGCCACGGGCGCTTCCATTTTGGCGTCTCTTTCGCATTCATTCGTCCGCGGGGCTTCTTCGGAAACCTGGATATGGCTTTCAGAGTTCTGAGGAAAGCTCGTGGGGACAGGCTGAAACGCGACGAGAACGTTGTGCTTTGCCATATCCGAGGGACCATCGCGCGTTTTGGATTTGGTTTTAACTCTTAATTGTAACGTATTCTGGGAATTAGTTAATTCTATTAATTGCTATCTATTGCTGGGAGTTGTGTGTGTGTTGCATCCTTAACAGTCGTGACGGACTTTTCCTGACCCCATGCTCATGGAGTTTTCTTGGCAGGAATACTGGAGTGGCTTGCCAGTTCCTACTCCATGGGTATACCAGCACCTGTTATTCCTTGGAGGTCTCCCATCCAAGTACTCACCAGGGCCGACCCTGCTTAGCTTCCAAAATCAAACGAGATTGGATGCGCTTAGGGCATCTAGGCAGTTTTTCCTGGGAGTGAGCTTTCTAAATTAAAATTTACAGCTTCCCTGGTGGTTTCCCATCCAAGTACTGACCAGGGCTGACCCAAAATCAGGAGAGATCAGATGTGCTTAGGACATCTAGGCAGCTTTGCTGGGAGTTAGCTTTCTAAATTACAATTTACAGCTGGCTTTTTATTTGTTGTCATCTCCCCAACTGAATTCACAAAAATACTGTACTTGCTTGAGATAGTCTGTCTTACTACTTGTTCTACAAGTTATTTCTGCTGTGATACAGATATTTATCAGCTGAGATAATGATAGTCTACATTCTTTTGTTGTGTGGGCAAAGGCTTGGATGTTTAAAGCAGTAATTGGAATTGACTTTACTAGTCTTTACAGCTTTTACGGATCTAAACATCTCTTGTAAAGTTGTTCCGAGTATAGATAGCCCTTTAGCGAATTGTTTGCATGCATGTTCTATGCCCTTTTCCTGTGAAATGAAATCTGAAATTGAATTTCTCATAAGTGTCTTTGTAGGCAGAAGCACTGCAAAGCTTGAGATTGTTTAATCTGTTTAATATTAACAGTGGTGTTGTTTTCCTTATGTGGTTTTCTACACAGTATACTTTCTCTCCTGCAAAAGCAGCCTGACAGCTGATTCACGGGTACAGTATATTTCTATCAGGTTGAGGAGTCGTGTAGCCATCACAAAAGACAAATACAAACATGAAACAGGTGATACCTTTAGGCTACTATAAAAATAACAAAACATTTTTAATATTTCGAGGTCAAAACCCTCTTCCTCAGAGCAGTACCAATAACAGGGCAAAAGATGGATTTGCCAGGAGTTGTTTCTTAGGTGTAGAGTCCATGGCAAGCTGGAAAAAAAGCCAGGCAGTTTACTTGAGGCACGGAGCTTGGATGTTCTTAGGCTGCACCCAAGTTGAAGGGAGGGAGGTGTTTTAATTGTCCCAGTCCTTCCAAAGACATGTCAAGGCTCTCACCTACACACTCCTCAATGTGACTTGCCGAGGCCAAAAGCCCCTGATTTGTCAGCAGCGGGGGAGGGGGGTTGGTGCAGAAGGCCCATGCATTTCATTTCATTCTTTCAGGTCTATCTTTCAAAGTGTGGACAATCCTTTCTATACAGTACTATGTGTTATGAAAAGTCCTTATGTGCCTGGAGTAGGAATTGGCAAGCCAATCCAGTATTCTTGCCAAGAAAACTCCATGGACATGGGGTCACGCAGAGTCACTCGCGACTATAATGACACAATAACAACATGAGCTCCTACTCAGGAGGCTGAATTAGAGTTTTGGGACAAGTAGACCATTTTGATGCCTTTGTTGAGCCAATGGGGTTCTGGTTGGCCCGGGGGCACAGTATTTTTGAATATTTATTTATTTATTGAAAAAATCAACATATAACCAAAAACATGGTACTCAGACCTGTGCACTTCAAGGGAGATATGTACTGTGATGACGGATCAACACAGCTATTGTAAAAGGAAACAATAGGCATTATAGACCAGTAGATTTCTCTCAACAGTTTTATTTTTATGAATAAATGTAAAACTTTTAAGTGAATTTTGGTTGCACAGTACTTCCAATTATGTTGACAATGTAGAAAAGGGAAGTTTTGTGACACAAGGTTATACAAGGGAAAACTCTTCTGTCTATATACAGTATCTTAAAATGTTATCATGGTTTTGTAGCAAGAATCAGTGTTGTCTTAGCCATTTATATATTAAGCCCTAAGCACACCCAATCTCGCCTGATTTCGGAAGCTAAGCAGGGTCGGCCCTGGTTAGTACTTGGATGGGAGACCACCAGGGAATACCAGGTGGTGTAGTCGCCTGGAGTAGGAACTGGCAAACCACTCCAGTACTCCTGCCAAGAAAACTCCATGGATATGGAGTCACGAAGAGTCGGTCACGACTGTAACGACACAACACAAACACATTCATTTGTGGGAGCTGTCATTTTTTTTGAATTGTCGAAACACTAGTCCATGAGTGAGCTCCACTAAAATGAATAAGAGTAACACACACACAAGTAATGCTCCTTTTTAGGAATATTGTATCAACATAAGATTATTGTAATGCTTAATTTATATTTCTTATTTTTTGTGAAAACTCAGTAACAGATGTGCTTAACCCTCCTAGTATTTTCTCAACAGAAGCTGGTCACAGACTAGCATTTTGGACAGTCTTAAAGTATTACACAAACTGATGAAGGATAAAGCAATCTGTAGCAACGACTCATGATGATAATGTATTGCTTCCCAGCTGTGGTGTAGCTCTCAACATTTGCAGTTGCTCCACAAACTCTGGAGTGTGCTTCTGTCAATATCCTACTGATGCACTTTCCACAGCCATCTGTTTGGCCACTGTAGGAACAGAACGTTGAATTATATGGGCAGTACGTAGGCAATATGTGGTCCTTCTGGTATTGGGTGATTGCAAGTCCCATTATCCCTCACAGTTGGTTTGGGGGATTGGAGTTACAGCACAATATCTAGGGTCACAAATTATTCATCTCTTTTTAGACATTTGGCCTGCTCAAGCATGGTTGTTCATTTGTTTTCAGTACAGTACATAGGCAGCTAATCTCCCCTCACCAATAAATAAATCCTTATCAAAAGAGCAGTATGTGATCACAAATTATGAATCATACCTTTAAAGATAACAGTGGAAAATCTTTACATTTCCCACCCACCCATCCTGTGTAGGGATTCCTGTGATGTAAAAATAAAAAGTTTAAACAAAAATTAAAAAAACCCTCCAAAAGATAACTGTAAAATTATCTAAAACAATTCAAACATAAGCTGTTAAAACTTTTTTCTATTTATTTGATGCATTTGGGAAATGTGTGTGTGTGTGTGTTGTGTCGTTACAGTCGTGAACGACTCTTCCTGACTCCATGTCTATGGAGTTTTCTTGGCAGGAATACTGGAGTGGTTTGCGAGTTCCTACTCCAGGCACCTACAACACCTGGTATTCCCTGGTGGTCTCCCATCCAAGTACTAACCAGGGCCGACCCTGCTTAGCTTCCAAAATCAGGCGAGATCGGATATGCTTAGGGCATCTAGGCAGCTCTCATTTGGGAAATAGCCAGCACAATTGTTGCAACATTTTTCTGTGTTTTGTGGAATAAATAAATAGAAAGATCAACAAAAGTTGGAGGTTTTTTCCCTCCTGCACTAACTTTTCCTCATATGCTAGGAGCTAGCAGCTATACTGTATTTATTGTTTATCTTGGTTAAGACATTTTCAGTTCATTTTAACTGGACCAACGACATACAGGCGTACCTCCATTTATGAAGTTAATACGTTATCTGGGAGATTTTGTCTTCTGGAAAGTTTGTAAACCAGAAATGCACAGGGGCACAATGCATCCTGGGTACGACGTAAACTGAGGTATTTTTTTGGGGGGGGCGGCGGTAAATGGAGGTGTTATTTCCAATGGATTTCCTTTCGTAAACCGACAATTATGTTAACGGAGACATTCGTCATCCGAGGTACGCCTGTAGTTGTCTTTCCTCAGATGGCTGCTGCAGTTTCATTTCCCATCTTGTTTCCTGTATATATCCTTCAATTCTGTTGGATGGTCGAGTTCAGTTTCTGAGGAATTTGTATTGGAGTACAAGCAAGCTGTCAGTCCTCACAGTCATCGATATATACTTTAAAGGGTGTTGGCAGTGCCTGTTAAAATATTAATTGGCCACCTGTCTGGCTTCTGCATTTTCCAGTAGGTGTAGATGGGTTCCTATAGTGCAGCATATTGTTCTTTTCCACAACTAGTAGAACAGGATGCATTTCTAGAATGCATTTCTAGTTTTCACATATGTATAAGAGCTCAGTTTGTTAGGTAATTTGTCTAGTACAAGATCAACTATATTAGCAAAAAGGTAGGTAACATTCAGGCCCAGGGCTCCTCAGGGCCTCTATCACAATAATTTGATTTAAAGAAAAAAAGAAATATTTTGCTCTAAAGGCTGACTTCTACCTTCTGGTAGATTGTGGGGAAACTTTGCCATGTTTTGAAAATCTCTCCACCATAAGCATTCCCTGGATCCCCACATACACACAGTTTCAGAAAACCTTTAATGCAGATTTGCTTGGCCACGAGAGGCTGCAAATCTTCCTTTTCAGTTTAAATTTTTAATCTTCTTTTTTTATTCAAAAACACTTTGTGGTATCTGGAAGTTGAGTCATGGCAACTGGACTTCTTTTCTTGAGAGACTGAAACGAAGCTGTTTGGATGAGCAGTGGCACATTTCAATCTCTCAAGAAAAGAAGTCCTGTTGCCATGACTCAACTTCCAGATAAACTCACCTGGAGGACTGAGAATCTTCACAGACACTTGGTGGTATCTTCGGATTTTCTTAAAAACAAGAATACAGACTTGGTGGCCCACTAAAATATGTAGGAGTAAGTGCTTCGCCTGGATGAGAAAAGAGGCCCATAGTGACAGGAAAGGGGAAGTGAGAAAGGATGGGGTTGTGGGAGTGATAATTGTGGGAGTCAGTGGCTCCGAGAAATTGCAATGAAGAAGAAGGAGCAAGATCATTTGGAGGAACATCAAAGTGAGGTCAGGGATCTTCTGAATTGTGGTTGCATCACATTTGGGAGATCATTCAGTTCCAAGACAATCAGATCACCTAGAAACAAGATTCTTTAGAGGGCTATTAGGCAATGTACTAAAGCAGATGCACTAGAAATGTATTGCCTCAACTCTGTAGTAGGGTAAAATAATTTGTCTGCTCTGCTACTAATAATGGTATATATGCACAAGGAGAAAAACAGCGGTAAAACATTTAATAGCTAAAAGTTCTTACATTCTCTAACATTCATTTAGAGAGCATAAGCAAGCAGATGCTGTCAGTTGACATAGGTTACTTTTGGAAGGAGCTGGATATGCATCTTTAAGATTTATTTCTGAAGCATGCATCTAGAGATATATTTACAGGAGAAGGAGCTTGAATTAATGAGTAGACTAAAACAAAATTATTTAAAAGCAGAACCTCCATTATCTTGTGCAACAGTATTAAAAATTCATATTACTAAATAACAATAGCACTATTAAGAACAGTTGATACTAAGGGATAAAAATGACATTACCCAAACAGTATTATTGCTTTTAGTTAAATATCCATTGTCCTTGAATACAGAAACAAATGCTAGCAATACAAATTTGAATTTTACTACCTGCACTGATGCTTGCCACGAGTGTTTTCTAATGGGTTGGAATCCTCTTGTGCATCTAACACATGCATCTCAAGGTTGTATCTGTGGTAATCATGCTAGTGGTGAAGTGGAAGTACTATCCTCAAAGCACCAATTGCACCAAGATTTTATCCAATATTTAGAGACGTGGCTGTGTGTACACTTGATACCAGATAGGTTTATATAATATATTGAGCAAAGTGACAGTCTAGTAAGAGAAAATGTATTCTCTGGCCTGTTCACATATTGCAAAAGGTAGTGTGAGCTATAGAAACTGAAATTTTATGCATTATTTTAAGGCATTGTGCTGACAGGCATACTGAGATGAAGTTTCAGTGCATTTGAGGTTTTGCACAGCAAACATTTAAATTATTGATATAATTTTCATGTGATATTTTAATGAAAGTGAGCAAATACTATTAAAGATTGGGCTAACAGTGCCGTTTTTAGGAAATGAGTGTGAGCGAGGAGTTAAGTGGTAAGAGTTAACTCTATATGAAGATACTACTTGTATGAAGAGTGTATTCCTACTTTAATTTCTTTCTGGTTGACAGGAATAATTAATTGCACACATTTATCCATTTTTTCAATAATATTGGATGCAATCCTATACATATTTCCATTAAGAAAGTTTATTTTAGAACACTGAGGCTTAGCTCAAAGTCAACACTATAGAAACCATTTCTCAGGACCAATTTTGTAGTGCATTTTCAAGATATACTGTAGATCCTGAAATATCTAATTTTTAAATACAGTATTAAGGGATTCCTAATGCTAAGGAGGGATTTTGGAGACAAAAATCACAGGCAGCTATTTTTCCTCTTTAAAACAAACAAAGAAAGAAATGGCTTTATAGTATAAATCCTCTTTATGTCTACTCAAAATAAGGCCATCAAGTTCATTGTGCTGTTCTCAGAGGTACAGTAACTATGTATAGAACTGATGCATTATTGTTTTTTTCAGATTAATTTAACAGATAAGATTTCAAACTTCCAGGAATGATACATTTCTGTTGGTTATTAAAATAGCATTAATACACTTTTTGGATAGTACAACTATTACTTTATACATTGCTTTTTGCTTTATGCATTGAATACATAGGAGTGTTTCATACTGAGGACAGAATACCAGTAGTTAGGTTACCAAATGCAGTTTTGAGGTATCCTACATTGTGTTCAAATGTGAAAATTCTGTGGCAAAGTTTTTAATGTTGGAAAGGGGCCTTTGGCAGCACTACCAGCTAAAATGCCATAGAAACCTACTAGCTATGTATATTTATAGTTTGCCAATCACCATGGTACCAAGGCACTGCTGTCGATAAAATCTGTGCTAAATATTCTTCTAAATTGTTTCAACATCCTACTTAATTTTCTTGCAAATGATCCATATGCAGAATGTGAAAAGTCATGCTGCTTCTTAGAAGGATGAATATAATTCGTACTTTGTAGATTGTCCTGATTTTCTAACAGTGTGTTGTCCCCTTTATATTTCAGAGAGTGAATTCATAGTAGGAATCAAATAATTGTATATCTCACATTAACACTGGTAAATAATTAGTTCTGAATGGTTACTTGGGTCCTTAGAAAGCCAGGTTTTTCATCTCTAATGATGAAACCTTGTGTGGTTGAGCTCCATTTCCCCCCAGGCTGCTGCGACAGCTGGTTAAATTGCATCTCCCTTTGTTGTAATGAATCAGATTTTGAGGGGACCTTCTAGTGGCTTCCATCTACAAGGTTTTTAAACATAGTAACAACTGGCACCAGTTACTGGTAGGTGTCCTGCTAGAGACATAGCTGTTAGATGTGGGAATTGAAAACATCTCTAACAGCTCATTTTTACAGGCACCTATCACATAACAGAAATACTTTTGACCAGTGCCTGCTCTTCTGTGTAGTCTTCTGGTTGCCTTACCTACAGATCCCATCTACATCTATGAACAACTTATCTTCAGGTCTCTCTCATCTTTCCCTGCTTTCATCTCATCTCTTTCTGCTTCCTTCTGATAGAGAAATAGAGTAGCATCCAGATATATATGGACATGATGGATCAAGGACTACTCCTTTACAACTGCTCCTTTAGACAGTAAAGGACATTTGCTTCCCATAAGTAAGTATTTAGCACCTCCATTAACCACAGTTACAGCTTGGCAGATTTGATGAGTCAGGATAAGCTGCCCCAACTGTTTGTGGGTTTTTTTCTCTCCCAGGTCCCTATTTAAATTATCAAGTTGATGTGGGTTCTATAGGCGAAAACCTCAGTACAAATCTTTCTGTGCATTGAGAAGTGTCCTATTTCTGTAATATCATGTTTTCAGTAAGTTCTGTGGTAGAAATTGCTGTCGTCTTGTACAGCCTGGGTTTTAGTGTGAGATTTCTTCCTGGTCAGTGAAGTGGCTTTATATATTTTCTCTCTCTCTCATGCTTTATGCAGTGTGATCCTGTGCAGTACTTGGAAGTGTTTTACTAGGTTATACACTGAAACTGTTTTTAACCAATACTGTGTTGGTTTACCTATTTTAAACTCCTTACTTATTGGGGTTGATGGAATGAAGCAAAAATAGTGTGTTATGCCTCCATTTCATCATGAATGAATGGCTGACCTTAAAAAGACTTTTAATCAGCTCTAGCAGATGTTTTCATGGTTTACAAATTTATGCAATGCCTTTAGAAAGCTAAAAACTGAAAATGGGCTGGCAAGGGGGATTGTTTCAAAGTTTTATGACATAGTGATAAAGATTTCATAAGAATATGTTCAAACATATTTTCACCAGCTAGTATAAAGTGAATGACATTAGCTGAAAATGCATATATGTAATGTACAAAGTTTTAAAAATGTATTGGATTGTTAATTGGTCAACTGTACGTAAATACTGTACAGAGGCATGATTCTCAAACTGCTTCCGTAGTGTGCTGTATCACAAATAGATTTGGCTCAAGAACATGAACCACATTTCAATGTGAAATTTGTATTTTATCACTTGTCTTGAGATCACACAGCAGACTCAAAGAGCACCTTCAGTTCATTTGGAAGGCATATTGCCTAAATGCAACCTTCATTACGGTAATTCTTGAAAGTGAAGGAATAACTGTGCATACACAGTAGCCAAGTTGTCTAAGGAGAACTCAACAGCCACTGAAATGCCTAGTGTGAAGTAGCTGACAGTAAGTGTGTGGAATTTTTAGTACTAGCATCCCATTGGGATTTATACTTGTGAGCTGCTGATTCTAATCACAACTAGATTCAGCTTCTAAAGAGAACCTGTCTTCAGCAAAGTCCCAACCTCATTGGTTCAGTAGCGAGTATGGGGGCTAGAAGGAGAGGTGCTGCTGTGGTATGATAAGGTCCCTGCTGGTGGGGTTACTGCTAGAGATGGGCACGACTTAGCGGTATTCCCGTTTCCGTTTCCGTTACTCGGTTCCGTTACTCTACGGAAACGGTAACGGGAATTACTCCGCCAGACTTCGAGCTCGAACCGACGAACGAACAATTTTGGTCTGATTTGTTGTGCTCGTTACTTGCATCGCGCGATCGCGTGATGCCACGCGGCACAGAAAAAAAGTTTTTAAAACTTAAAAAAACCCAGTTCCCGGCCGAAAAGCAGGCAGAAAAATGCCTGCCGTGCCTCAGGGCACCTACCAGAGGGGTTGTTTCTGGAGGTCCCTGGCCTCCCCCCCATCCCCCGTCCTAGTGGGCTGCTCTGTGGGACTCGCCGCAGGCTCGCAGCCAGCAAAAAGCCCAGTCTCGCCGCCGGCCACCGCAATTAAAGCGCAAGCAAGCGGCACGGACGGCACAGGAAAAAACTTTTAAACTCTCCCCCCACCCATTCCCGGGCCAAAAAAGCAGGCGGAAAAATGCCTGCTTGACTAAGGGCGCAGGGCACCTACCGGAGGGGTGGTTTCTGGAGGGGGGGTCCAAAATGGGGCGGCGAACGCAATATTGTTTTTGAAATCGTGGTCCAAAAACACACAAGCACAACAGAAACATGCGAAAATTTATAAACTGCCAGATTTTTCACAGTAGCAGTGGGTTTTTTCTTGCAACAAAATGTCTCTCCTCTCCTCCTCTGTCCTCCATTGATTTTATTTTATTTTATTTTATTTACACCTGCGCAATGATGGGCTGGCCGAGTGGCCAGCCATGTGGGAGTGGACAACCATGCAAATTTTTGGAGCCATCCCACCAATCGCATAGCCACTTGGCCGTGGAGACTTCTGGGATGTGCCAAAAAGCCCCCTAAAACCTGCCCTAGCCCCCTAACCCTAACCCTAACCCTTGACTCCAGTCCTTACCCATACGTCACAGACTGTCTTCTTAGTGGGTCAGAGAGGCACCCAGAGGTGCAACCCACTAGCCCACCATAACCTTACCCGTCACTAGCCTAACCCTAGCCCTTGCACTAACCCACCTTAACCCTAAGCCAGATCTATTTGCATTGCACTACACACAAGTACAATTCCCTTCTGTGTGAGACATGGTGGTGCGAGAGCCTTAGTTAGGCATCACCTATGGCTCTGGGTTCACTGCCATCACTAGTCTCACTGTCTGCAACTGGTATGCATATCCATATGGCTATTGCATACCATTTTGCAGCAGCAGCAGGCTCCCTTTCCTAGTGGGTGAGGATAGGAGGCACCCACGGGTGCCTCCAGGAGCCCGCTTTCCCTTTATAGCGGGCCAGAGGAAGCACCCACCCCAGAGAGGTGCCTCCAGGAGCCCGCTACCCCCCCAAAAAAAACAGTACTAACGAAAACGAAAAAAACGAACCGACTAATTTTTGCGAATTTTCGCGAAAAACAGAAACGACCCGAAACGGAACCGGCCCGACTAACGACAACTCGAAAAAAAATTTTTTTCAAGTCGTGCCCATCTCTAGTTACTGCTAGTAGAGTCATTACTTACGGAGATCTCTAGGGAGTCCTGGAGGCCAGAGTTGGTGTTGTGAATTTTGATTTTGACTGTTGTCTCACAAGCCTTCTGTTAGGAGGTGTCTTAATTAGCAGAGTGAATGTAACTTTGTTTCTGTGAGCTTATTGTTTATACTCTGGAGCAATAAACTAGTCAGAACTGTTAAGCTTAAACAATAGTTATTAGGTGACAAGAAACAGAAAGCAAAGAGGAAAAAGATAAAGATGTGGCACCTTAAAGACTATAGATTAATGTAAGCTTTTGTGTAACATGTCTACCTCTTCAGCCAAACCAATGAGAATACTGATACTACAATCATGCAAGACTCTAAAATAAACAGACAGCAATGTTTGATTGGATTTCAAATGTAGTAGCAATTTAGGACCTTGGTATTTAATCCTTTATTTTTGAAGCATTGTTCTGAAGCTGTGCAACTGGGGCCGCATGGTTGGCGCTTTAAAAACAAACACAAACAAACAAACAAACAAAAAGGAGCGCCAACCTGGCCCCAGGGGTGGCCGGGTCGGCACTCTAAAATAAAGAAAAAAATAATTTTTAAAAAATCAACACCGTCTCGGCCCCGGGGGCCACGCAGTCAGCACTTCAAGAAAACAAACAAACAAACAAACAAAAAACGAGGCACTGACCCCAAGCCAGCACCTCAAAGTCTCCTACTGGGGACTTTTTAAAGCCATAAAATAATAATAATAATAATAATAATAATAATAATAATAATAATAATAATAATAATAATAATAATAATAATAATAATAATAAAAAGGAGTGCCGACCCGGCCCCAGGGGTGGCTGGGTTGGCACTCTAAATAAAGAAAATAATAATAAAAAAATCACTGCCCACCTGGCCCCAGGGGCTGTGCAGTCGGCACTTAAACAAACAAACAAACAAACAAAAAAGCGCCAACCCGGCCCCAGGAGCCATGTGGTTGGCACTGTTAAAAAAAAAAAAAGAGGAGGTCCGACCCAGCCCCATGGCTGGCTGGGTCAGTGCTCTAAAATAAAGGGGGAAAAATCAGCGGTTGGCACTTGAAGGAAAAAAAAACCGAGGCACTGGCCAGCGCCTCAAAAAGCCCTTGCCTCCAGGGCCAGGATCGCCCCTGCCCCTGCCGCCGCTACCCGGTAAGTCGACCTGAACCGGTTTGGATTGGTTCTGGTTCGTACGATTTTTTTTTAAAAAAATTCATACAAACCCGAACCGAACCGAACCAAGGATGGGCCCGAAACTGACGAACCCGAACCATGGGTTTTCTGTTTCACACCCACCTCTACTCATGATTGGCAGTAATTCTAGCTCCTAGTGGTCACATGGAGTGTGGTTTCCACTTAGGGCCTGATGTTGACTTGATATTTGGTATACTGTTTTATCTGTCCTCCTGATACAAACTATCTACATAACATCTTGTTTGTATTTGTGACTTTTATCAAAAGTTTTATGTTTTTACAATGTTTATTCTGGTAATGTGATGTTTTGGTATTTCTTTTGATTTGGTTAACAGCTGTAAATAAAGATTATTATTAAATAATAAATATTGTAAGTTAAATTGTGGCAGCAGAATTACACATGCATGCAACAGCTGCCAATCCTCTCATCTTCTAGATAGCTTTTGATAGTGTTGGCCATGACATCCCTCAAGTTATGGTTCTGGAGAGTATTGTGTGCCTTTTCCATATGGTATCCTGCTGGTAAATCACACCTTACTCTAAAGATCTGGCTGCGGTGAGCCTTTACCCATAGGCAGACTGCTATGGTTATGCAAGGGAAACTATCACAGTTACATTTGTGTGTAGCAGAGTATTTTTAAATATCTTTTCCAACAGGTGAAGGTAAATCTTTGTGATAGGTTAGGTTATCATTTCACAATTCATTTCAATCTTCAGAAAGGTTCCATTTTCCCTTCTGAGGGACCCTTCGGCAGGCCAGTGGCCAGGGTGTTGAACTTTTCCCAGCACCACCTTTTGAGTTCTCTCCAGGAAGGACTGGAGCCATAACAGAAAAGTGTTTCCAGTCCCATCACACAAAGATGGGCTAGAAGAATACCATGGTCAATGGTATCAAAAGCTACAAAGAGGTCCAGCAGAACCTATTCCTCCTGTTCAGTTTGCAGTTATGTCTTCCACCAAACCAAATAAAATACTCTCTGTCCCATAAATAGGCCTTTTGATAAACCTTTTGCACAAATGTGCAGAAGAATTGCAGCTTCTACCTTTTACTTCCAGTGTGTTCACAGATGCAATTGATACCTTTGGTGGAGTAGTATATTCAGCAAAAAGCGAAGAGGAGTGCTGCTTTTTGCTATTGTATTATTTGTGTGTGGATGCATAAAGGGTGGGTTTGATTTAAATCACAATTTAAATTTGAAAAATTAGATTTTTTATCTAAATTAATTTTTTTTAAAAATTGAATCATTATTTAATTTAATCCTTAATAATTGATTTTTTTATCCACCCTGAAAAAAGTTATTTGTATTCCTTTAAGGAAAGAAAGATTATATGGATGTAGGTTTGGGGTACCAACTGATTTTTCAGTTGGATCAACAGACTGCCTATTATTAAATTTCCCAGGAAATCAGGAATTCCACTATTTTGACCCATATTTTATCATGAATTATCCAGTAGCAGTCATAGGGTTGAATAGCATCTGTAGTACTGAAAGGTATTATATATTCATTTTCTCCCTTTTCTTCACATACGTGCTTTTCAATTAGGAATAGATACTTTGTTCAATCTACTCCAGAAGATTTCTACTCTCTTGCTTCCCTATGAGCTCATTTATTCTGCTGTTCATTTACTGAAGTGCTGGTGTATCTAAATATGATTGGTTCAGGAGAACTTTACTTGAAAAAAATAATGTCACCCCTCTGGACAAGGGGTATCTTAATCTCAACTAATGCTACTTTTCCATTGCTTTTTGGTAACTACCACTAAATTTGTTCTATTTAATGATAATTATGTGTCATCACGTTGGTTTGGATGTATCGCACAAAAATTGGGACAATAGCTAAGAGTGTCTGTTAACTGGCTTGCACGTAAAGTGGTACCTTGGTGTACAAATTTAATGCATTCTCCGGAACATTTCATATTGCAAAATGCATTGGGGTGCAACACATCCTGAGGAACCTTGCTTTGAAAAATTGTAAACCAAGGTATTGCAGGAACAAATTCATAAATTGAAAATTATGTTAAAAGAGACATTAGTAAACCAAGGTATGCCTGCTGACTGGGGCGTAGTACAGAAATCACATTACACCCCTATTAAAAACAGCTCCACTGGCTGCCAATAAGCTATCGAGCACAATTCAAGGTGTTGACCTTGACCTACAAAGCAGTATACGCTATACGACCTGGGTCCTAGATACCTCAAAGATCGAATCTCACACTATGAACCGACTCAGGTGTTAAGGTCATCAGGAGAGGCCTTTCTCTCCATCCCGCCACCCTCACAGGTACGTCTCATGGGAACCCATGAAAGGGCTTTCTCAACTGCTGCGCCCAGACTCTGGAACTCCCACCCACTAGAGGCCAGGACGGCCTCATCTCTATTGTCCTTCCAGAAACAGGCAAAGACCTTTCTCTTCAGGCACGCTTTCCCTGAATGATGGACTACCATGTGTACTTTATATGGGTTTACATAGAATTTGCATTTATAACTACTTATAACCTTGTAGCTTTAATGTAATGTTGTCTATTAATGTTGTAAGGTGTCCCTCAATTCCTTGTTCTCAAATACTTGAACATGTCTTAATTGTACTGGACTGTATATTATCCCTCATTACTGTGAGCCGCCTTGGGTCCTTTTCCAAGGAGAAAGGTGGGGTAAAAATACTCTAAAATAAATAAATAAATATTTAAATAAGCCCATTTGAGGGTTGCACATGACATTTCCTTGAGTATTTGTAATGAAATAAGCTTACCTCTTTGCTCCCGGATTTCACTATTTTCTGAATAAGTAGGTTCATGCTTGATTGTTTTTCTGTGAGCTAAAATCCATGTTATATGGTACTAGCTTTGTTTCTATTGGGATTTGTGTATATACAGTAATATGTCTTCAGTATGATGACTGTTGTTTAACTGTTTATCTCCAGACTTCCTGATTTTAAAATAAATATAGCTTGTTCATTTGCTATTGTTATCCCCGGCTGTTTCATGGGTTATTGACAAATACCGCTTCTGATTTTCCCATATCGCTGCCACCAACTAGCTTAGCTAGTAAATTAAAGCCTTCAGACTGTTTTTAAGTTGAATAAAAATAAAAGAAGTTTATTGATTGCAAAGTTGAATCAAAATAATTTATGGTGATGTGTTGAAGTATAAACAAAAAGATGAATCTTGCTCTAACCCACTTAAGTTTAGCTACTGATAAAGTCAATAAATACCTTAAAATTGGCATTGGGGTGGTTCTTTATAAATTGCCAATGCACCATTGGTGGTTCATCAAAATTGCCACGCTGAGTTAGTTATATAGCAAAAGGTTTATTAAAGACAGATAGAGATACAACACCGAACACATACAGTACAGAAAATAGGTTAGTAGACATCTTAGCTTAAGGGTCCAAGGGCCCTTAAGGTTCCAAGACATAGCACAGGCCAGACGGTTTGATCTGCCCTGCTGTCCTGGACAAAGGACTAAATGGCTTCTGATGATGGTTATATACTCTTTTGCATGGTGTATGATCTAAGACTGACGTATTTTGTACGCCCCTACACGTGCCTACATGTGCTTTCATGTGCTTGTTCATCAGCTCATGTTCTTGGCCTATAGCCATTTGGCCATCAAAGCCTAGAATGACCTGACCCTATTTCCTTGTTCAAAGTTGGTACCTTATTCCTGGCTAACTGCCATATGTTGCTCTCAGCAAATTGACACCTCTGCACTATAAGATAGTGCCAATAGTCTTAGAGGATGGGTCACCGTGACCATAGTCTTGTCTCCTACTTCCTAGCTTGGCTTTATTCTAGCTAACCACAAAATATTTGCTGTTCTTCATAGACTGGCACCCACGCACTGTACGAGATGATGCCAAGTCTTAGAGGATGGGTTATGCCAAGTTTGCTGGATCATTTTGACCTTATACTTTGTCAGCATATTTGGGTCTGTTCATATTTCAATGCTTATAATATATTTTGATTTTTCTCATGTTTATAAATCCTTATCAGTCCTTCCTTTTTCTCTTTAGCGGAAAGTTGAATAAAAAGTTGAATAAAAACTATTTCTGAAACTAATTCTGAAATGCTAAGAAGTATAATATTCAATAGCTTAAGCCTTTTGTCTGCTGGATGATTTAAGACCTTCCAGCGGCCATTTTACTTTAACTGTGTTGCTTTATTATGTTTTATTTGTCATGGTCTTGATTGATTGTATGTCTCTTGTTTAGTTATGACAGTATAAATATTGTCTACATCCATGAATGAGTAAATGAAGGGACCTCACTATTCAGACATGTATCTAGGTGTATCTGTTTTCTTTTGTAGGTAGGTGTAATCTAATAGCTGATTTACTAGAGGTGACATAATGCTTTTTGTTAACAGTAAGGAGGTCTTGTTTGCTTAGGACCAAAGATTGCAATTTGTATAATCACAACTTCCCCCATTTTTTTAACACAGCATACACAAAATAGATTTAAGTCTCCTTAGAGGGTGGCATTTGGTTGACAGTGGGATGCTCTGCTCTTTTGAATGTAAGGTGAAGCAGAGACCCAGTATAGTAACAAGGGTATTCTGTGTTGGGATCAAACCAGGGGCATAAATCAAACTCTTGTGTGTTCAAATAAGTGGAGTGGCTTATTTTTGCAAACCATCTTAAACTGTATAATAGTTTGGCATAAGGGAATCAGGAGGGCATGGACAATACATACATACCATAAGGCTGAATAGGAGGGCTATAGGCATTAGTTAAAAATGAAGCCTTTATAAATGAATTTGGAGGACAACTATTCTGTAAAATATGTTGATTGACACCATTGAGGATGTGTTGGGTTCTAGGACTCATTGGGTTTGGAAAAACAAGTGCTTTCTGTTCCTCTGACTGCTAAACAAAATGAATAAATATGTGGATACCCTTCTTGTGAATGGCAGAAATTCAGTTGACACAGGGAAAGTATCTTATACAATACAAAGGAAGCACATAACAATCAGTAAGGCTACTAGAATTATGAACATACAGTATGCTTCAAAATATATACTAAATAGTAATTGTCTCTAAACATCAGCTGTAGATGCCTGCAAAGGTGCTGGGCTGTGTTGGCTGCAAAAATAAACAGGTAGATGTGCTAAAAGGACCTACAAAAGGCACACTGGCAGTCTGTGGTAATGGTGATAAATCCTTATCACTACTAATAAAGTAGAACATATGCACACCCAGTTCCTAAGTTCACAAACTCTAGACACTTGATTTTCTTCACAGATAAAATCCTATCTCTTCTTTAGCCCTCTTTGATTCTCAGATGGTGCCAGACCCTCTCTGTCCTTTAGCCCTTTTATTTAGAAGGTGTAGGACCCTATCTCCAAGTGTAGGTCTTTCTGTCAGCCCCTATTTGACTAAAACAATGCTGAGTGCTACTTTAAACCTTCTTAGGTCTCTCCCCAGACTCTCTCATTGGTCTACAAACCCACCAATCAGCACAGACACATCTCATACATTACTCATCATAAGAGGTAAGCGCCACAGTTATGTTCAACAATTTTATTGAATACCAAATGAAACAAATTTGATCAGTGGGGAAAGTGAAGGTACTGTAATTGCTTTGCTAGCAAGAATAGAGCTGGCTTCAGCGGTGACATTGTCAGTAGGAAACTATTTTAGGATTGTGATACACAGAAAGTGATATTGGAACCTTACTGTCAGGGTGACACACGGTCCTGGAAATCTTAGGATTGTATGAACAGAGGTTGTTCAAGGCAAGTTTTCTTCTCCAAGGCAGGAGAACCCTTCATGAATTAATCAATTTCACTGCTTGTTGACTCCCTTGATCCAGGCTATAGTGTGCCACAAATAGAGTGCAGTGGGGTGTAAAGACCCATATCCACTTGCAGACAAGCAGATGGCTCAGCTTGCCTCAGGTGAATAAGAAGAGACAAGGAAAAAAATCTGCTATGGACATACAAATTGGTTGATTGATTTGATTTGATTTACATACCATCCCATTCGTGTGATGCAGCTTACAATAATAAGTAAAACATATGCAAATAGACTACAAATGAACAAGAGGAGATTATTTCCTGATTTCTAAGAATGGTGTGTGCGTGGGGTGGGGGGCTCGGCAACTGGCCTGTGGGCACACACACACAGAGTGTTAATTGCAGTTTTACTGAGATTTAAATTGATTTGTTGTGTATTTCCTTTATTTGTTGTGTGTTATTGTTTGAAAAAAATTAATAAAGGTGGTTTTTTTGGTGATGCAGGTTTTCATTCAGTCTGTTGCTCAGATGCAGTATTTTTCCAAAGATGCAGTGTTTTCTAAGTCATAGTCTGAATGTCTCTGCTGATAAGATTTGGAAAGCTGCACTGGGGTTTGTGTTTAATTATGTTACATTTCAGATTGTTTCACCATGCAGTTTTCAGCTTATAAAGGATCCATTTGACCATTGCCCCTTCCTGCACAATGCTAACAGGAGAAAACTGGAGTATCATTGCCATTGTCTTTGAAAAATCCTCCAGGAGTTTTACCTACCACAATTATTGCTGTTCAGTAACTGCCATTCTAAAATTACTCTGCCTCCATCACCATGGAACTGTCAGTTCTTTTCTGTTGATGAAACAGTTAATTTCTAAAAAGGATGGATGCATTTTAGTCTGGTATCTCAGCTTTGATCATTCCACATTTGGGTTACCCTGTTACAACTAGACCTGAAATGGAATCTCACCTTCTAATCCAGACATGTCCAAACTGTTTTGGACCACAACTCCCAGAATTCCAAGCCTGTATTTCCAATTGCAAAGGACTGTGGGAGTTGTGGTCCAAAACATCTGGAGGGCTGAAGTTTGGACATGCCTGTTCTAATCCTAGTGCTCTCAGCCATATTCATCACAAGGTGAGTTTACTATTCTTGATTCACCTATCACTGGGAAATCCAAGGTTGGCATGGTACATAACATAATTACATGCATTGCTAATTTTTGTGTATAGTGCAATGACCTATTTTTCCTTTCCAAAAAATAAGACTAAAGGTCTACTATTGTAAGAGGGAAACTTGCTCTAGTGCAACTCTAAAACAATAGCTGACACCAAGTAGTAAATTGCAACTAGATCAGGCTCATAGAATCAGTAGAACTTAGTGAGGTCTTGGCTCACCAAATTTCCTCTGATTCAGTAGACCTATACCAGTTGCAGCATACAGCTGCATTTCAGTGACCATCTTGCAATACAGTAGTTTATTTATTTATTTTTAGTTTGAATATTTTTGCCCCACCTTTCTCCTTGGAAAAGGACCCAAGGTGGCTTACAATAATGAGGGACAATGCACAGCCCCAAACATTCAAAACATATTCAGGTTAAACAGGGAATTAGAAGAGGCATCTTACATCATTAAAAGGTAACTTTAAAGCTACCAAGAGGATGCAAAAAGAAAAACTATCCATTATGAGGGATGGAAACTAGCATGGAAAACACTGGTGTTCTTAAGAGATCATGCATGGTAATCCATCTAAAGTCACAGTAAGACACCCCCCCCACATCTGCTGATTCACCAACCGCAGATTCAGTTATCCATGGTTGGCGATCAGCAGGTGCAGGGGAGGCCCAAGCCCAGCGGTGAGGATGGAAAAAAAGAAAACTTACCAGTGCTGGCCAGGCACCCTCCGGAGGGGTGGGGTGGGGACTTTAAGGACTCGTCTGGCCAACCAGCCTTTAAACTTCCCCCTCGGGTCCCAGGTGACGACTAGACGTTTTGGACTTCCCACTCAAACTTCCAATCCACTGCCCGGGACCCGTGCATGAAGTTCAAAAGCCGGTTGGCCAGACAGGTCCTTAAAGTCTCCACCCCATCCCTCAAGCGGGCGGCTGGCTGGCATGGCATCAGTGGTTTTTTTCCTTCGCTATTGCCCCCACAGGCCAGTTGCCGAGCCCAGCAATGAGAAAGATGGATGGTGGTGGTGGCCGCACCGTTAAGTTTTTTGCATCTTCAACGCCCCCGCAGGCCAGCTGCCAATGGCACCCATAAGTTTTCCCACTTCCAAGTGAAGAGGGAGATTTGCTGGTGGTGGCGGCAGTGAGGAGGAAGAAAAAAAGAAAACTTACCGGCGTCACGACTGCCACACTTCCCAGCGTTTGGGGGGTGTTGGGGTAAAAGCTTTTGCCCCGGCACCCCACCACCCTTGTCACCACCATTATCCTTAGATAAGAGCATTTGCTCTTATCCATGGATTTCTCTATCCACAGGGGCCCCTGGAACTGATCCCCCGCAAATACGGTGGTCCTACTGTAATAGATAGTCCATCGTTGTTTTTGGTCTTTGACCATAAATATTAAATAAATAAATTGTCTATCATTCAGAGAAAGCTTGCCTGAAGAGGAAGGTCTTTGCCTGCTTCCGGAAAGACAGCAGAGAAGGGGTCAGTCCTGGCCTCTAGCGGGAGGGAATTCCAAAGTCTGGGAGAAGCAACAGAGAAGGCCCTTTCATGTGTTCTTATGAGACACACCTGTGATAGTGAGGGGATGGAGAGAAAGGCCTCTCCTGATGACCTTAGCACCCGAGCCGGTTCATACTGCGACATTCAGTCTTTGAGATAGCTTGGACCCAGGCCATTTTGTGCTTTGTAGGTTAAGGTCAGCACTTTGAATTGTGCCCGATAGCTGATTGGCAGCCAGTGGAGCTGCTTTAGTAGGGGGTGTGATGTGGTCTCTGTAACCGACCCCCTGTCAGCAATCTGGCTGCTGTGTTTTGCACCCGTTGAAGTTGCCTGAGACTTTCCATCAGTAGTTCCCAGCAATATTTCACAGTTCCAAGACCCATCCTCTGTTTGGCAATGAGCTCCACTAATCTCAGCAGTACTTGCTTCTCTGTAAACATGCAAAATAAGTTGAGTACTTGCTAAACTTTAGCTTCCAACTAAAAATGGAAACAGTATATAACCATATAAATTGCTGAAACTTGAAGGAAGAATCCCCTTGAAGAAAAGGAAATGAATTACAGACTTTCCATTTTATCTATAAATCACACATATGGGTTCTTCGCTTCTGCAGAGCAATTTCCCAACCCTTTTCAAGACATGATCCCCATTTATAATAGCCGAGTAACTGGGACTCCAACTGCCACATTTGCAAAGAAGGGGCTTTTAATGGAGTAAATAAAACACATTAAAATATATTTTTCCAAATATAATTTGAGCCTAATATATTAATATCAATACTTTATAATAAATCATAAATATGGGAGCTTGTAAATCTGCCTCTACCAGATAATATTTGAAAAGGGGAAAAATTCATTACACTTTCAGTTTATTTTTTGGCTTTTTTCCATTCATGTCCCCAAAAAGGACCCTCAGTCAAGAGCTCCTTTCTCTCTAACCCAAATAAGCCCCTTCCCCCTGGGCCCTGCCTTGTTTCCCACCACCACCTCTCCCTCACTTTTTTGCCCCTTTTGTCTTTATCCTTCATGACCTGCTGCAATACTCATATTGCAAGGCATTGTTCATTGATCAAGGCAAAATTGATCATAAATGTTTGCTTATCTTGCAGAATACTTGTAGACCAAGGTACTTGTAAATCAAAGTATTACTGTAATATTTTCATATATTAATACACTAATGCCAGTGTTTTAAGGAACGTTTTTTCTCTCATTGTTCATGCATATATAGTACACCAAATGTTTGTGGAAGAGAGCTGGGCAAATGGGTCCTCTTAATGCTGCTTAATTAGAGATGTAAAAATTGCAGAAATTTTGGGGCTCAGAAAGCCCCCATTTTTTCCTATTTTCTTTGTAAAAAAACAGAAATTTTCAGAAAAATTGAAAAAAATGTTACATTAACACTCCCTACCAGGAACTGGCAACACTCTAGTATTCCTGCCAAGAAAACTCCATCGACATGGGGTCACGAAGAGTCGGTCACAACTGTAACGACACAATACACACACATACATACACCCTTTTATAGCTGTTACCTTAGGAATTTAAAATATGACTATGGACAATTTGACTTTTGCGAACTAGCATATTAAAATATACTGTATCCAAATAATTATTACAAACATAATTTACTTTTAAAATAATATTTATTTATTTTTAATTGTAAGTACCAAATGGAGTAACGGTCTCCTGAACTGTTTAGTAGTCTATCTGGAGCAAAAAAACAAAACCCTCTACAAAACAATATTTAAAAATCCAGAATTAACTATTCATATTTCCTCTCCACAGTATTAAATAAAAATAAAATAAAAAACTCATTCATGTAAAAAGGATTGAAGATGGGGAAAATGTATAGAAGGAAGTGGGACTAAGTTTCAATGAATGGGCATGAAATTTAATCAGAATTGTTTTTGTTCTTTATTTTCTTCCAGTGCTTTGAGGCCTAGTGAAGAACAGAACCAAATACACTCACCCACATACAAAAACAAAAGTGAAACCTTTTTCTTGTGACAATAGCAGCACCTCCTAAAGCAGTGTTGGCGAACCTATGGCACAGGTGCCCAAAGCACTCGGAGCCCTTTCTGTGGGCACCTGACATCGTCCTTTCGCAGCCACCTGTATTCAGGTTAAATTGCCGTATTGGCACTTTGCAAAAAATTAATGGGTTTTGAATTGCTGTTTGGGCACTCTTGGTCTCTAGAAGGTTTGCCATCACTGTCCCAAAGGAAGAAATGCATCTTGTTCTTGCATTGGAGAGTTCAGTTTGTAACTTAGGACTTGCTTGTCCTCAGTACACAGAAATGAGAATAATCTGATACTATGCTTTTTTAAAAAGAAATGATTTGGAAAATATTTGAACACCCTGTCTTAAAATATTTTATTCCTCGTGTTAAAATAAAACATTCCATAATCATTTTTCTTTTTTCAATTTTTCCAATTTTTCGGGCAAAATCCCAAAAGGCTTCTGGAAAAAAACTCCCCCCCCCCTGAATTTTTCCATTTCCCCCCCGGACCTTCACTTCTCTATGCTTAACTTTGCAAAGTGTGGCCATCCGTTGGTTATGCTGTCTAGGGATGATGTGTGTTGCACTTTGCCTGTTCCTTCTAATTTCATTTTTCATACTGTAAAGGCGAAGGGAGAGGCAGCTGAACTCTTCACTGGCGTCTTTCCCAACACTATTTCCCAGTAAGTGTCAGTTGTTTCTTGGTACTTACACAATGAAGATGGAATATGCACCTCTGGACAGGCACTGTTCCTTTACCTGTTTCAACTTGTTCTGATCTAGTCACCTCTGTTTCCGATATAGCTTCTCTAATTGATCAACCAGTCTTTCTTCATATTGTAAACAATGCCCTTCTATTTTCTAATGTGTGTTATTAATTTATATTTTGCTTGTGTAATTTCCAGGTTATAACTTTCACTGTGCTATTTCCAGACACTATTCTGCAAGAAACAAAAATGTTTCCTGCTCCAAAACAATTTTTTAAAATTGCTACCTGAAATTCACAGGGTAATCTAGTTCATTCTTCAGAGCTTTCTAATATTTTTCATTACTAATTTTGTTCTCTTGCAGTACTCTTACCCAGTACCCAGTTTTTGGGGAAGGGGGGCAATGTGTGACCTGCATAATTAAAATTGCAAACCACCCAGAGAGTGCTTTAAATGCTATAGGGTGGCCTATAAGCAGCACACTTTTTTTCTTTACTTCCTATCTCAGGTTCTGAAATGACAGTGTTGAATAAATTATTCCAATAATAAATCTGAAGTGTGGCTGAGAGACTGACAAATATTATTCTATCTCAACTGAATAAAATCCAGATGGTGGTACCTGAAACTCATAAGAATGATGAATTTGCTACTTTTGTTTGCTGTTAACACTGCATTTAACATGTGTTCTTGAAATTGACTATTCTGAATGTACCCCTGTAATTCATATAGTAATGGAAATGCTTGCTACTTAAGCACTAATTTTATCAAGATACAGTGTGATACTTCTTTTCAACAATCTTCCAAATTTCAAAACTTCAAAGCATGAAAAAGATTGTTGTTGTTCAGCCATTCAGTCCTGTCTAACTCTTTGTGACCCCATGGACCAGAGCATGCCAGGCCCTCCTCTCTTCCACTGCCTCTTGGAGTTTGGTCAAATCCATGTTGGATGCATCGATAATACCATCATCTCATTCTCTGCCGTCCCCTTTTCCTTTTGCCTTCAATCTTTCCCAACATCAGGGACTTTTCCAAGGACTCCTCTCTCCTCATGAGGTTGCCAAAGTATTGGGGCCTCAGCTTCAAATTCTGTCCTTCTAGTGAACATTCGGGGTTGATTTCTTGCAGGATGGATAGGTTTGATCTCCTTGCAGTCCAGGGGACTCCCAAGACTTTCCTTCAGCACCACAGCTCAAAAGTGTCAATTCTGCAGTGATCAGCCTTCTTTATAGTCCCTTTTATAGTACCTTTTTATATACTAAATGTTGAGGAGGAAATTCTGTTATGAAAAAAGAATGTTATTTTTTTCCATTTTATTTGGAGGGACTGAGGTTGTTAAGGCTTTCATTTTATTCATTTTTGCGTGATGTGTGACTGAGCTGGAACTTGTTCTGCTGGACTATTTTGAAAAACGTTTTGGTGCATTTTACTGTTACCAAAACATAATACTGAAATTTTGCATTGGTACCCAAGTCAGTAGTTTTCTACATATTTTTTCAGTGATGTGTATCTCTTTTACTCATCTTTAATGTGTACGTGCATGAGTGTGGGCGGTGCAGTTAGTCTTAATTAGGAATTTCTTTGCCTGCAGCTTATTGGCTATGTAAGTACATAGTTTGGCCCTTACTAAAGCTAATTGAAGAGATGAGAAATATGAAGTCAGCATTTGTTTTGACAGATTTGTGGGTCTCCCTTAAGCTAGTGAACCATAACGAGAGGCTCTGATTACCATATATGGTCTGAACTCAGCACCTCCTTCCAGGTCTTGGTTGATGGATATTGTACTTGGTTGAGGGTGTAAATTTTCTGGAAACTTTCAGGATACATAGAGACTTTGTTTTCTGGAGGGAAAAATTAATGGAAAACATTTAGTATATGCAGTATTGACTTTCTTTTCATTTCTAAATGAAACACAACATGTATCATGTTCAACTTAGCATATAAACTATATTTAGGCTATCTGTGAAATTTTAAAATGTAAATAACAATAGTGATAAAATGCAAATAACATTGACAGTATACCTGTACATAGTGGTGGAGATGCAGCCTTCCACCTCTAATATTCTTAAGATATTTTAACATATTGTTAAGTTAAAGGTTCCATCTGACAATTAGGTCCAGCCACTATGAATGCTAGGGGTTCATCTCGTAAGCTGAAGAGCTGGCGTTTATTTGTAAACACACTTCCATAATCATGTGGCAGGTATGACTAAGCATCTAAGCTCTTGGAACGCTGTTACCTTCCCACTGAAGGGGTATTTATTTATTTACAGTACTTGCATTTTAACTGCTTTCAAACTGGTAGGTTGGGACAAGCAATGGAAGGTCAATGGATTGAAAGTACAGAATTTTGGATTCAAACTATAGCATTTTCGATTGACAAGCCCAGTGGCTCAGTGGTTGAACCCGCAGTGCCACCTGTCTCTGCAGAAGTATAAATTTGAAGTGTGGTGTTTAGTTATTAAAATATTGTGAATAAATTGTAAGCCAGTATGGAATAAAATATTAATATAATATTGTCAATATTAAACAAAAAAAAACCTGAATGCATGTGGGCCAAAATCAGACTGCCAAGTCCTGAAAATGTCTAATAAAGCAGTAAAACTTTACCAAAATATTTTCATGCTTGTGTTTGTGAGTGTTTGTAAATCAGTTACCAGGTCAGATGGAATAAGGATTTAACTGAGAACCCAGATTATGTATGGCATTTTTGTACAAGATTCACAACAGCAGCTGTAAGGAACATTATGTCAAAATGACATCATAATGATTATAGAACTCCACTGGATCATACGTGAAATTTACAATTATGGAGGGAGAACTGTATTGACATTATCAAGAATATAACAAGTCCTGTGTTATACATGGCAAATGGTAATGTGAAGAGGATTTGTTTTTTGGAAAGGATTAATTGAAATACTAGTAGTATATTCCATCTGCAAATGTCTACTTACTTAAGTGAAAAATGCATGACCTGCAATGTTTCCTGAACCAGTATTTGTATTTATCAACAACAGTTAGACAGATATATGCAGAATGGTGGAAAAAAACTGAAATAGATCAAGAAATTTTGGAATAGTAGCTTTAGTGATGTTCTCTGTTGATTAAAAATGAGTTTATAAATAGAATGAGATTTTCACAGCTAGAGGTCAGTGATTAATTATAACCAGATTGTCCCTAAAGACTATAGTTTGATCACTTAGATTAAATCTGCAATATTCTTTAATTTTTCAATTTTCTTTTGTACTATATATTTTGCTCTTGTTGCCATTCAAAGAATGTGTTGTTAAAACAGATTTAGCATCCTAAAACTTGAGGGTTCAAAAACGGACTGGTGGAAAAATGGGTTTGGAGTACAATCAAAGGTGAAAGACATAAGAACATAAAATAAGAAGAGCCATGCTGGATCAGGCCAAAGGCCCATCTAGTCCAGCTTCCTGTATCTCACAGTGGCCCCACCAAATGCCTCTGGGAGCACACAAGGTTGAATATCTGTCTCCTGAAACTACTCCTCTGCATCTGGCCCTTGAAGTACCCTGGTTTTAAGCCTGGAGATTACACATCTCCATCATGGTTTGTAACCTGGGATGGACTTTTCCTCCAGAAATTTGTCCAATCCCCTTTTGAAGGCACCAACCCCCTTTTGAAGGCATTCTTTGTGACTGAGGCATCGATCCCCTTTTGAAGGCATTCATGTGTGACATTTTGACATCAAAGTAAAAAAGTTTTTAAAATCATACACAACTCAATAACAAAATAATTCCTTTTTGAGTTAGTGTAGGGATAGCAATGAGTCTGGATTTCAGTACAAGCTAATAATTATATTCCACCATAATTGTCCAGAAGCGGTAGTCTTGTGAACAGCTAAGATGTGAAAATGAACCTTATTAAACTCAAAGGAGCTTGATTCTGAATAGACACAGGCGGGGATGTGTACAGAGTACTGTAGTTTTAAGAAAATGATGCATTTTGAAACCCTTCTTTATTATATTTTTCTGTGCTGGAAGCAAATCATCCTTGAACATACTAGCACAACTAAAGCTTCTTTCTCTAATCTGTGTGTAACTGGACCAGTTTTGCAGACCCTATTTTATTCTTACTAGAATCCTGAGGTCCATCAGCCTGAAGCCACTTGAAAAAAATAGTTGTAGAATGTCCTTTCTGCCAACTGTCACTTGAGTTAGTGTTAAAAATCCATATTTAAAGTAAGGGGGTGCTGCTTATCTACCACCCATTATGTTTATAGCATTCTCTGGGTGGTTTACAATTTACCGTAATTATGCAGACTACACATTCCCTGCTGCCGCCACCACTCCCATTAAGCGGGGTACACAATTTATCAGCCTCAAAGGGATGGAAGGCTGAGGCAACCTCAAGCCAGCTATCTAAGACCAGGATCAAACTTGGGTTGAACAAAATCTCCATTGCAGTACTGCAGTTTAACTGCTGCTCCTAGAAGATCCCAGTTCTTATACTGAGCATTTACTTTGATCTTCACAGACATCGAAACATGAAATGCTTTCAGAAATGGAAAGACATTCCTTAAACCTTCCTCATTTTGTAGTGTGTTCTGTGAAAATATCTCTTTGTTGACAAAGTTTTTATTTATTGGTCAGATGATACTTGATGACATTATGAACAGATCTTCAGAATGTTTTGTACCAAAGTTTTGGTGTCTCTGACAAGGTTTGATATTATGTATGCATGGAGTGTTAAAATAATTAATAGAATGCAACCCTGAAAATGAACATTGTGCTCAGAGAAGAAGTTGGAATTGCAGTGTGCTAAAGGTCACTGCACAACAATCAGCCTGCTTTCCATTTGGTTTGCCAGTGGCCTTGCTTAGCAGGAATCATATCAAAATCAAGTCAATTTGGCTATCAAGGAAGCTGCCATTCATGTACATCAGGCCTGCCCAAAGTCCGCCTCGGGGGGGCGCGGCAAATCCGGCCCGTCAGGCCATTCTGAGTGGCCCGTGGCTGGCTGGCCCACCCCTCCCTCCCCCTCCTTCACCCACACATTCCCCTGCGGTGGCCACGGCTCCCTGTGCTTCCTTTGGTCCCCACCTTCCTTCCTTCCTCCCTCCCTCCCTCCATTGGTCCCCATCTCCCTCCCTCCCTCCCTTCCTTGTTCCCCACCTTCCTTCCTTCCTCTGTTGGTTTCCACCTTCCTCCCTCCCTCCCTTGGTCCCCGCCTTCCTTCCTGCAGGTGGGGTTGCAAGGGGTCAGTGGGTGGGGCTTATGGGTCAGTGGGTGGGGCTTGCAGTGGGGCGTCAGGGTCGGGGAGCAACCGGTCCCTGACACTTTCGCAGCCACCAAATCTGGCCCTCCTTACAAAAAGTTTGGGCACCCCTGATGTACATGCTCGATTCTTCACTTAGCTATGTATACAGTTAGCATGCAGCTATATCAACAAGCTGCCTTGGAGCATGTAAACTTTGAGGATGTAAACTTTTATAAGAAAAGCAAAACATAATCAGAAAATATAAATATACACAGTGAAACAGCTAGCTATTAAGCAGAAAGCAAAAAATATAGTAACACAGATCTGAGGCCATCAAGCAACATGTAGCATGAGGCCAGCAAATCAATGAAAGACAGGCACAGAAGAAGCTAGGAAAAGGACAGGGTAGTATCCATGCAATAGAAACTGGCTTTGCTGGATAAGCCCAGTTCTATGCATGTAATATGTTAAAAGGATACATAATAGATTTTATTTGTATATATTTTTACTTGTAAGAACTTCTGTAATTTTAAGAGATGTACTGTTAGCTTTTATTGTGCCTTTTAAAGACTAAGCACCTGTATTTTAGAATGTAATTAAAACATTCTCTTTTTTTGTTCCTGCAATTTTAAGACATGATTATAAGATGAAATAAGTTCTGGCCTATAACTTTAATAGCTATATGATATTTGAACCTTCAATTTTGCAATGTTTATGAATCATGACTAAAGTACTTGTTACAACCAGAATTTCATTTTTTAATGTTTTGAATATAGTTTTGTTTGCAACTTTCCATAGCTGTAAGAATTTTGATTGTCTTTTGCATGATGGAAGCACTTGCACCTAGAGCTTTTCTCATATCTGTAAAATTGTTTTTTGTAAGAGATAAATGTGCCTGTGACTTCCAAGTTACATGTTTCAAATAATTTTGAATTACATATATTTCATGTATATGGAATATAGAAGCAATTGGATGAATAAAAATTATAAAAATAGGCAAACTATTTATTTATCTGACTTATATACCACACCATCTGGTGTAAAAGCCACTGTCGGTGGGTTACAGAATGTCTCCTGATGTTATTTTTGTACATGGAAATAGCAGGATGAATAAGAGGTGGATGTCTCAAGAAACATGGTTTCTTATGAGTGAAGTGACCTCCTTTTCTCATCTACTTAAGGGAAATAGAGCATTTGTGTTTTTTAATGTAAGTTTTATTGTTTACTACAATAGAAGAACAAAATAACATATACGCAAAATGAAAAATCCTTATAACAAATCCCATGCGATCCAACTCCCACTAGGAACTTAATCCATACTTAAAATCTTTAAGATATTGATCTTCCCATTTCTCTCCAGACCGGCATTGAATTGCCTCTTGGTGTGTACCCTTTTTGTTTTTGAAATACATCTACCAACAATTTATCCCATGTTAAATAATTACTATCTCCAAATCCCTTCCTAATTTTAATTTCACAGATAAGTTTTCCTTGATAGCCATATTCCATAACTCCCTGTACCATTCCTCTAATGTTATTTGATTCCTGGATTTTTTGTTTTTAGCAAAATTATCCTTATAACATTAACATTACAGTATTGTTAACTCCCTCTTTCTTCAGTTACTTATTCACAACCATATTCAACAGTATTTCCTTTGGGGATATTTGAACGCTTTCCCTTATAAGTTCTTGACTTTCCTTAAAAGCCAGTTTCCATTTCCTGTTTCTTGTTTTGTACAACCACCGCATATGCAAGTATGTTCCTTTTTGGGGTTTTCTCACCTCCAACATACTGGGGATATTTCTTTATTTATTATACTTAACTTTTATATACCTGTGGGGATTCCATACCCCAACAGACTCTGAACCCCAATAAGTTGGCAAGAACCAAGGAAACTTAAGGCCTGGATTCCCAGAGATTTCCAGAGACTGAGCAGGAGCCCAGTGTGTGGTTAAGCTGACCCTGAGCTGGCCTCACTCAGGAGGCCAGAAAAACAAGGGCATTTCCAGATATCAGGACACAGCTGGTCTGTGACCGAGCCAAAGCCCCTTCCTCTCTTCCCTTATCAATAACTCTACTAGCTAAGTATGTTCCTTCAAGATAAGGTGCATTTCTTCCCCCCACCAATGGAATGCATTACGTGATCAAGAGCATCCTTCCTTTGTCCTGTTGTATGTTGTTTATTCTTATCAATAAAGGCGTTGGTCCCAGGCGGCCCACCAGAGACACTCAGACACATGCACACACCCTCACTCAGCTCATGAGGACATGCAGAGACACAGAGAGGCACATGCACACACGCAGACACTCACTCACAGAGACATGCAGCCTGGGACCAGATATGGTTGTACCCCAAAACTCTGTGTATGCGTAATTAATAACGCTACATATACCCTCTCCAGTAGACCTTGTAACAGTTCTCTTTTACTCCTACTTGAGTATTTTCCATTATTTTTATTCCACATTTCATTTTCTATTTTGCTACTCTTTCCTATAATTCAAATATGGCTAATTTTCTAAATTCTCCTACATTGGTTTTCCATTCTTTAGTCTATTTTTTCCAATTGTATAATATTTAACCAAGAAATGAAGCATTTCAACAATGAAACAGTATTCACCTTGATACCCAGATTATATTTGATGTGATTGATAAGGTTATTTGATCACTTGCTGAAATTGACTGTTTCAGGGATAAATGCCAACTGTGATGGACCTCACAGACTTAAATTGGAAAGTTTTATCAGATTCTGAAGTCATTGTTTAAATGTCATCCACTTCAACTTGAGATCCCCTTCAGAGACAATATGCTTGACAGGTCTGTAGTTTAGGCCAAGTCTCTGAACATGCTCTGCATTCTCTAACATTAGCCAGTGACTTTTTCAAAAATATGTTGTGATTTGTGTTTATTGGTGCAGGGAAGCACGGCATATAGAAAGCTGTGTCACACCAGATCAGACTTTTTTTTCAGTTAAGTAAGCACTATTTATTTTGACTGCCAGCGGGTCTCTACTACCTACTCTTCAGGTTTTAACTAGAGATGGCCATCACTGAATCTGAATCTATACAGTCTAATTAGCAGGAACAGTTTGTTGTAAGACTTGATGTACAGAAAGCATTTCATTTATTGTTGAGAAAAAAATTACCGTATTTATCGGGGTATAACACGCACAGGCGTATAACACGCACCCTCATTTTAAGAGGGAAATTTTAGGAAAAAATTTAAATTTAAAATAAAGAACTTTGAAGCAAAATAAGGGTATGCATTGAAACTGGATTTAATCCGTTCCAATGCGGTGCTAGGTTTTTTTGGGCGAGGGGGGGCGGGCGGGCGGGCGGTGGACCCCCATGCAGGTGCCAGGCAAGGGTGCCCCTCCCCGGCTCACCCCCCCCCCGTGTCTGCCGCCCCTCGTCTCCCCTCCCTCCTTCCCTCTTTCCCCGGGCGGCCGCAGGTGGTCGGGCGGAGGTGGCCGCGGGGAGGTGGCCGCGGGGGTGGGGGGAGGGAGTGGGGTGCGCTGCTTGGCCTGGGGTGGGGGGCTTGGCCAGGACCGCGCCGGGAATTCCCCCCCGGCTCACCTCTTGCCGGAGCACCGGAGGCGCAGACGGCGGGGCTGTGGCCGAGGCGGAAGTGACGGCCGCTTCACCTGCTGGGCTCCAAGGAGGAGGAGGAGGGGGGGTGACACGCAGGGAGGAGGAGGAGGGGGAGGACAGAGGGCAGCCAGTCAGTCAGTGTCCGTTAGGAAATTCGCCCGGGGAGGAGTCGCGCCCCCCCGCTCGCCGGCTGGCTGCTGTCTCCCTCTCCTCCGCCGGCCGTCGGTTGCCAGCCCCCGCCATGGAGTCCCTCCGGCAGCGCCCGCACTTGCTGTGGAGTCTTCTCCTCCTGACGGCAGGTAAAGCGAAGCCTGGCAGCGGCCCCGGGAAAGGGAGCGGAGGGAGAGCCCGCCATCCTCCACCCCCACCCCGTCAGAAGCAGCTCCGTCCGCCCCCTTGTTTCTTTCTCTCTCTCTCTCTCTCTCTCTCTCTCTCTCTCCACTCCCCCCCCCCCCCGGTCGGCGCTCGTCCTTTTCTTCCCTCCCCGCTCACTCCGGTGGCCGGGCGAACAAAGAGCCCGTCGGGGCTGCTGCTGCTGTTTTCCCCGGGCGTCGTTGAGCGACTGAGTCTTGGCGGGCGGGGATTTTTTTTGGGGGGGGGTCTCCCTCAGAAGTAGAAAGCCTTTATCTCTCTCTCTCTCAGTGTGTGTAATGCGGACCTCTTTTGTTGTTGTTTCTGAATTGCGGTCTCGGCGTTGGGAAGGGGAAAGGAGGGCGGGGGAACCCACGGAAAGTCCGTGCCTGGCACCACCAAGGAACGCTTCGGGTGGCGGTTCCTCACGACGCCTCGGTGCTTCGTGGGGGGTGTTATTTTTTTATTTATTTAAAGTGAATACTTTCTCCTCGTCCGTTTTCTCATCGTTTGCCCCTCCCCGGCTCACCCCCCCTCCGTGCCTGCCGCCCCTCCCCTCCCCTCCCCTCTTTCCCCGACCGCCCCCTCCGTCCTCTTCCCGGGCGGCCGCAGGTGGTGGGCAGAGATGGCGGGGGGGTGGAGAGGGGGGCGGATTTTTTGCTTCTTAACATTATATCGGCGTATAACGCGCATACATGATTTGCCCCCTATTTTCAGGGGGGGGAAGTGCGTGTTATACGCCAATAAATACGGTAAGTTCTATCCATTTTCTTTGAATTTTAATTTTCAGAGTGGAATGAAAGGGATTTTCAGGACATTAGATAGTCCCCTTGAGCACCAACTCTCAGGCCCATTAAAACTTGGTGCAGTTGAAACGTAGTAGCCATCCACTTCCTCTTCAGTCTCCAGAGAATGAGATCCGCTCATTTAGTAAATGCTTGACCAAGCCCATTGCTGGACCAGGGCCACATGAAGTGCCATTTGCTGGCAGAAAGACAGTGAAAACATTTAATAAATCAATGGTTTGAATTCAACTAGCTTGTTTCTCTAGTGCTGTATGACCTTGTAAGTATTTTCATTTGTTTTCTTAGTAAATTTGCTTTGTCACTGTAGTTGGGATGCTTAAGTCTTGATTTTTTAATATCTGTGGTTGTTTCTGATTCTAATCTGAGCATTTCTTTGAAAAAATGAGTCTTCATTCCCCAGCTTCATAGTAGGTTTGAATTAGAAACTCAGATTTCAAAACCAGAAAAGGAGAAAAGTCAAGTGGCTATTCTGTATAATTTGAAGAAAAGGGTAGGCTGCAGCCCAAAACATAGCTTTCCACCTTTTTCATCAAGATTGGGGACTGCCATTCTGTAGGTCAGACAGAAGAAATATAAAAGTTCCAAAGATCATGATTAGATTTTGGGGGTAGGCTCCTTTGTTAAATTAAAAGTTTCAAACCTGAGGCTGCAAACTCAGGTCAGAGATACAGTATAGGTGTCAGGTTTCACCTCTGGTGATGCAAATTGTCTCTCCGGATTTTGTTAGGCAAAGGGTTGCTGTACCAGTCATTCATTATCACTCCCTACCATTGACCTATATCAAATATGGGGCGCCTTTTGAGTGGAGAATGGAAGCACATGGGAATATAGTAAATTCAAAATTGAGTATTTCCACTAGGTTACAGTATTGCACATTTTTAAAGTCAATATAAAAACTAGGTATTGAAAATGACACCCAGTAGAGAGAAAAAGACAGATCATTATAAGTTAATGTATTGCTCTTAATGGCACTGCAAAATAGTTTTTAAAGGACCAGAAATTAATGTGTATATTTCTATACATTATAAATGTAAATAAGACCTGTAAAATCCACTATTTTCTTTTTGCAGAAAAGATGAAAAGGAATATGCACTGAAGCAGATTGAAGGAACAGGGATATCCATGTCAGCATGTAGAGAAATAGCAGTAAGTAGACACCACATTTTGAAATATTTTTTTGTAGCTAATGGGCATGGGGACGATCCAGCTACTTTCTTTCCATCAAAAGCAGGCTTCCTTTAGTGGAATTGGGAAGGGCATGAGTTTCTACAGTTCCCTCCCCACCATGAAGACATATCACACATAGCCATCTGCTCTGGAAAGTTGAGGGACCTTCTATAGCAGGTTTTAAAGAAGGCTAAATGGGAGAGGGAACTGAAAATCATCACATCCTTCTAGTTTCCCTGATGGATACTTCTCTTGCAAGAAGGTTAGTTAATTATAGTCTGCCATATGAATTTATTTCCTAACAAACATCTAGGTCCATCATCCTAAATGTATCTCACTTGAAACGTCATTTGAAACTTTAAGATAATATTTTGTATATTCCATTCACTGTTTATCTAGTTACATTTGGCCCATATTTGCTGATAAATACAATGCTTCATTGTTATTTTATGTAATTTTTTTATCTGTTGGAAAAGTTAACAGAATTATATCTGCTCATCTAATAGGTCAGGACTGCACAATGTGTCAACCGCGGGTGACCAGTCGCCCGTGGCACCGTTGGAAGTCACCCACCGTGTCCCTACCAGCTTCCCAGCATGCTGCCTGTGGCAGCATGTTTTGGGGGATGTTCCCCCCTGCTCGTGCACTGTTGAGACGTGCAGGAGCACAGGCAGGTGCTGGGCCGCCTGGTGGAGCTGCAGGTGGTGGCTCCATTGGGCTCTTCTAGGCTTGGCACCTCCTCCCGGCTGCCCTCTGCACTCACAGCCTCACTGGAGGTGGCCTCAGGGAGCTGCCCGCTGAGCCGGGGGGGGGGGTAGCCAGTGGCGGGGGTGACCACTACCGGGAGGGGTGGTGAACTCCCCCATTCCCCCTCCTCGGTCAAAAAATAAGTGCCCTGGCGGCCTCAGAAAAGGCTGGGGAGGGGGTGCTCACGCGGCACCCAATTCAAAAGGACCAAGCCTTCCCTCTCTTCCCCTTCACTCAGGCGAACGGGAGGACGAGGAAGGCTGCTTGATCTTTTTGAATTTGGTGCCGAACAAGCCTGGGCGGGGAAAGCAAGATCTCCTGGGTTCCTGGAGCCGCCACCGGCTGTGCTGCCGCTGTGGTTTGTGTGCACACACTCTAAGAGTTGACCGTGGGGACGTGACGGAGTGTCAGATAGGTCGCGTGCTGTTCAAATTTGGACAGCCTTGTAGTAGGTGAATAATGGTGCCTTCTATGTTTCAAAAATCAACATTAGACATGGGAGTTTCCTATGGAAGCTCAGCACCGCAAATGCTGTGGTGTCCACTCCCTCTCCCCAGAACCAGCCAATCCACTCACCATTTGCCATGATGCACTTGGCCCCGGTGGCAGCATGACAATCACAGAAAGAGCCCAGCCAGCTCTTTTCTGCCTCCTCACACAGCCTATCACTCTGGCAAGGAGCCAGGACAGGGGAGTGTCCCTGCTCAGCTTATCAGTGGTCGGCTGCGTGGGGAGGCAGGGGAAGAGCCAGCCAGGATGCTTCTGTAGTTAGCATGCTGCCGCCGCCACCAAAATCAAACACCATGCAACAAATGGTAGGTGAACTCATCAGTTCTCGGAGAAGGGATTGCGTCACCATGGTTGATGTCTAATCAACCCACACTTGATCGTACAGTGCTTATTGGTAACCGAATTCATGGGCTAGCTACAAGGAAAGTGTTATATTTAAAGTGGTATCAGGTTATTTTAATTTCTAGTATGTTTGTTGGTCTGGTTGCGCCATAAAAATTAACAGAAATTTAGATTTAAGTGTTATCATAGCCCTACTGAGACATTCAATAGGAGAGGCATTTAATAAAAGCATTCCTCTTAACATGTCTGAATGGCCTTAGGACACCCCTGAAGCGTGCAGTTTATGATTGTCTTGATATAATCTCCAGGCCTTTTCGGTAGTTGGCCCTCGTTTGTGTAACCAACTTCCGCCTGTGATTCGATTGGCTGCCACGCTGTCCGTCTTTAAAAAACAACTGAAGACATGGCTATATATATCTGCTTTCCCTGGTCATTAATTACTCTTCTCATGATCTGTTTTTTAAATCTTATGCTGATCTTTGTTTTTCGAATATGTGTTTATGATTTTACTGAGGATTTATTTATGTGTATTTTTATTGGTTATGCTTATATATTGTATATTGTTTTGTTTTGTTACGATGTATCTTTGTAAACTGCCCAGAGTGGCCTTGTTGCTATTTAAACGAATTACTTTTTTGCTAGATGGCGTGGTATAAAAATCCAATAAATAATAATGTGAGCAAAGAGAGAAGGCTAATTCCATTACCCTTCATCCTCAGTTGCACATGCAAAGGTCTAAACGTGAAGAATGGGCTGTACAAATAGGTGGTCATAAAACTTGAAAAAATAGGATTGCCAATCATGTACAGATACTTCATGCATCGGAAGTAGCTCTCCATATATTTGGTGCTGGTTTATTCCTTTAGGAGAATGCCTGAATAGGATTGCAGTATGTTAGAAGAATCATGATGTAGGGTGTATTACATCAGGCTGTATAAACTTGCATGCTATATATTTTTGACTAGATCAAACATAATCCCAGATACAGTGGTACCTCTAGATACAATCGCCTCTAGAAACAAAAAAAATGTGATACGAAAGGAAGTCCATCCGGAAGTCTATCTGAAAAAAAAACTTCTGAAAAACTCGAGATACGAAAATTCTCTATGGGAAAACTCAAGATAGGAAATTTTTGTAAGACTTACATTTCCAGGGTGCATTGCACCCCATTCAGATCCATGATATGAAATTTTCCAAGTTACAAAGTGTTATGAGGAACAAATTAATTTTGTGTCTAGAGGTACCACTGTAATTAGACTCACTGAATAAATAAGATTTGGTAAAGTAACAACTATACAAATTCTTTTGATTCAGTGGGTCCATTCTAGGTGGAGTTAATAACTGGATTTAGTTCTTAAAAATTAAATAAAACTAGGTTTCAAAGGTAATTCGTTTAAATAGTGTATACAGTATGTGTATTTTCAAGGTTCTCCAAATTGAACAACTTTCCACTGGAAAATTACATGATTTAGCTGGTAGAAGCCTTTAAATCCCCCTTACTTATGTTAAAAATTAGATTCCAGCATAGGAAATAGGTCAGTATTCTGCTCAGGACAGAACAGCCATCACCTAATTGGTCCCCTACACCACTTTGAGAATGATCACACAATTGGCCAAACAGCTAGTCTCGGAAAGAGCACAAGATAATGGTGGATGGGGACCTGCTGGGCATGGGAAATGCTTATGTAGCCACCAATGTGTCATCATCTGTCTGCAGTCATGTAACTCAACAGACTACTTGCCATAGGTGTCTCTAAATTTTTAGTGGCAGTTTTTATTTTGGGCTTTTTACTTTACTTTGTCTTGTTTTCTATAACCGGGGCAGTTGAATTATGTGTGACATACAGCTGAAGAGAGTTCAGAAACAATTGTGTGTGTGTGTGTGTGTGTGTGTTTTTTTTTAAACTGTTGCACAACATTTGGTACCACTCCAGTATGAAGAAAAAATGATTTGTAGCTTGGAGCATCTTGAACATGTTCTGTGGTTTAAAAAATCTTATTGAAACATATTCATGCGTAATTAGAAGAGATAGGTTATTAAAGGTTATAATTGCCCAATATTGGATTTCGTCTTTACAAGGGGTGTCACTCACTGCCTGCGAGCTGAAGGTATAGAAATGATCCAGTTTCTGATGGAGTAGATTTTAAACACATCGGGTACTATTGTGAAAAATCCAAGAGTTTTTTTAATAGCTTGCTGTTAATTGGCTTCAGAGTCTCAATTCAGTTTTCTTCTTCTTAGTAAAACCCTAGTAAGTACAATTGATTCACTTCAATTAAATGTATTTTAATCGCATTGGTAAAATAAGATTCTTCTTTGTGGTCTTCTGTGATTGCACACTGTTTAATGTGCACATGCACAGTTACTTCTTGGAACCTTCTAGAAGTGAAAAGTTTCCATCAAGGACCTCCCCCTCCATATATAGGTCTGGCTCCGCCCATTCTCCTCTGTTCCTTCTTTTACGCCATTGTAGTTCTTGCACCTGAGCTGTTCTTCTCTGTGAGTTCATTCCTAAACAAATGATTAGTATTTTTTTCCTTTTTTGATACTCTCTATAGTTCACAAAGAGAGAGAGAGTGAAAGGATCCCTTCAGTTTTCCCCTTCCATTCCTCCCTCCCCCTTTCCTGCCTCCCCCCTGCTTTTTATGGCTGCTTCAGACCGGTTCAGACACTTCTGTCTTGTAAGAATAAAATCTCCGTCTGCCTTTTTTGCCTGGAGGAAAGCCATCAGCATTCTTCCTGCCAGCACTGCAAAAACTTCACTTAACCTGCACTTAAAGCCAGGCTACAGAGACTTCAGTCATTCCTCTGGGGAAAAAATCACTACAACCTGCAATGGACAGTTCTTCAACACCAGCACCAACAGTTCCTAGAGCAAGCCTGACTGTAGCCTCTCAGCCGCCCACCGCTACTCCATCAAAGGCTTCTAAAACCAAACCTAAATCGGCCTCAAAACCTAAGCTGGCCACCATGGTTGATAAGAAAAAGAAAAAGCCAATGTCGACCTCAACATCTTCCTCCAAGTCTCCTCATTCCATAGCTTCTTCTGGGCACTTTCTTTCTGCAAAATCATCCTTTCCTGGACTCCTTCATTATAGATGCTACAGAAAACGGAGCTTGATTCAGATCAATTTCTGCTCCTATTAACATGGATGGATGGAAACTTGATCTCATTGGATGCAAGTTTTGCTCTCCAGTGTCTTTCATCCATCGAGTTGCAAATTACACCACAGCAATGGGAGCTTAACCATGGACACCTATAGATCAAAATCCAAGCCATGCTCAATCTACTCCTGGAAGACCACCATGCTCAGGTATTAACATCCTACCGTTTAAAAAATGAGACTTTAAAAAAATGAGAAAAACAGTATGCTTTTATTTCACCTAGACTACCTACCTATCATCAGTACAGGCAACTTTGGCATAGTACATCCTTCTACCAATACAGATACCAACCTGAACACCAAAGGTTTCAACAACAAGCATCCTCTCTGCCTCTTTGCATGTCCAGTGTCCATGTCCATCTTTCCGCTGCCCTGAAAAGAAAAACAGACAAGGTTTTTGACTCCTCTGCTACCCAGCTCTGCCTCTCCTCCTTGCCATACCAGCAAACTCATCTAGCTCCTTACCTGTCCGTCTAGAATCAAATTATGTCTAACGTATGGGTTCCTACCATCATAGCCGCAGGGTATGCTATCAAGTTTGATTATCCCCCCCCCATGGGCAACGTTCTATCTATTGCCACGTCCTGCCCCTTGTACAAGGAAATTCAATCACTTCTATAAAAGGACATACTAGAGATGGTACCACCCATGGAGTTAACATTCAGTTTTTATTCCCGATACTTCACTGTCCCCAAAAAGGATGGTGGACTGTGTCATATTTTAGACCTGAGATGTCTAAATACGTACGTCACCACAAAATGCTTTTACATTACTTTACTGGACAGTGTTCTTCTTCTACTTCAGAAAGGTGATTGGTTTGTGGTAATTGACCTCAAAGATGCTTACTTCCACAATACAATCAGGCACTCCTATCACACATTCCACCGATTTGCCCTCAACAACATAGCATACCAGTTCAAATCCCTACCCTTCTGCCTCTCTACTGCCCCAAAGGTGTTCACAAAGCTTACCTCAGAGTCTGTGGTGTCACTATCTTCCCATACTTGGATGACTGGCTCCTGGTTGCACCGTCGAGGTATTGGGCACAGGGCAACACTCAACTCACCTTGTCTCTCTTGGAGGGCCTCAGTGTACAAATAAACAAACTAAAATCCAAAGTGACTCCATTCACAGATCATGTTATACTTAGAGGCAGTCCTGGACTCCTCTTCAGGCAGAGCCTTTCTACCCATGGACAAATAAAAATTTGTCAGGCCACTCGCCACCTCAAGCCTCACACCTTATGGCACAAAAGGCTCAAGAATTACTGGGACTTATGGCTTCTACAACTAACACCATTCAGCACATCAGGCTTAAAATGTGTTCTCTCCAGACATGGGTTCTTTCATTTTTCAACCCATGTTGGGATGACCTGCAGAAGCTACTACCAGTATGGGAAGAGCTGGCTTCCCAACTTACCTGGTGGGCAGACCCTTCCAACTGCACGATAGGCAGACCGTTCAAACCACTGCACCTCCCTGTCTAGGTCACCACGAATGCCAGCCCATCCGGATGGGGAGCCCATTGCAATCATTGCAAATTCATGGCATGTGGTCTCTGAAAGAATGACAACTCCACAGAAACCATTTTAAATGCTGGCTGTGATCAAGGCCTTCAGAGCTTTCCAGTCCCAAATTGTAGGGAAAGGCATCCAGCTTTTAACAGACAATATCATGGTCATATACTATGTCAACAAGCTGGGAGGAACACACTCTCCTACCTTACTTTACCTGACCATCATCCTATGGGAGTGGTGTTATGATCATCATGTGTTCCCAGTGGCAATGCACATTTCTACAGATAAAAACAAACACGCTCATCAGATGTCACCACTTCAACCTTGAATGGACACTCCACCCATACATTTTCCACAAATAGTGCAGCAAGTGTATCATACAGTAAATAATACAGTACCTGTTGAATGTAAAACTCCATTTTTGTCTCATTAATTCTAAGATACCACCCACTGAATTCTTTATCAATATAAAACCAATTGTGTTTGAGTAGTTACGCTGTTTTGCTAGTTAAATGAATCATTGGTCTTTTATTAATAGACATCTAGATATTTCAGTTTTTTGTTTAAATTTAGCAATAAGCAAGTTCTAACTTCACAGTGACCCAGATATATTGCATGTGTATGTGTGTTCTGTGCATGTGTTTATGTGACATTTTTTATTGTTGGACTGAATATATGACAGCTCATGCTGTGATATTTAACTGTATCTTATATCTGTCAGTAAAAGTGCCAAACTTATTTATACTATTTCTGTGAAAGCCATGGAATAAAAGCACAATACCAATTGTCTCATTTCCTTTATTTGAACTGAAGCACAATTCTTTTAACGCCACTAGTAATGCTTTTGTTTAAGAAGAATGCTGTTTAGTAATACTGGAACATTTTCAGATCCTGAAATAAAAGTATTTATAGAACAATTGTCTTTCAAAATGTTTGTGACAGAACAAGGGTGGTAACAAGACTTGTGCAATTGTGGGTGAGTGAATGGGGACAACACCCAACATCAATGCACAAAAAAACAGTGTAAAAAAGCAAAGGTTCCAAAACATTCACAGATATAGAACTCATTTTCAAGTGTGTAAGCATTTAATCTGTCTGGGTACTGAAGAGCCATTCTTATCTGATGTAGTAAATTGGCATTTTAATTATGATTTCATTGAGAATCTAGCATGTCATCTAGTTATACTGTATAGAGGATCTAAGTATTTGTCGATTAAATGTGCCATTCAGTGTGTTTTTACAGTAATCACGAACTTCTACACTTGCAAAAATGTTTTTCCATGTTTCTGATTTCAGCACCTGTCTCTTTCCTCTTCAGAAACTTAGCGTTTACATTATGAAAGTGCCTGAAACTACTTTTGCTATGCGCGCTAAGTCTTCCTCATTTTTAGTGCTTCATAACAATACTACCTGTTTTAAAAGGAAAGGGGCTCTCCTCTTACATTCCTTGTTTCTGCCTGCCAAGGGAGGCACAGGGAATAATCCTTTGCTGGTGTTTGTCAGGCAGGAAACACAAACTGGCAGATTGTACATCTTCCCTTCACCCTCTTGCAATCCATCTAGACTTTACCTAGTTGGTGGTGCACATTTCTGTGGGTTGCCTAGGCAACACGGATGGTGGTGCTTGCCAGCTGGCAGTAACAGATTTTCTCTTGCACTGTCATAGAACTCTCTGACTTTGCCATGATAGGTTTGGGTCCAGCAGTAGGTGCTCCCAAGCAAATACTTTCCTGAAAAAAAGGATACTTAGTTTTAATTAGGGTTGCTGAATAAATTCATTCATCCATCATCTGCTTTTAAACTAATCAATTAAATATATATATATATAAATGTATATTACCAAAACATCAGCATTGGTACCATGTGGAAATAAATAGAAGAATGAGAATTCTTCTAGTGTAGTAAACTGTTGCAGCATATGCTGATCAAAATGTATTATTTTAATACTTTCTTTTTCATTCCCAGTTAAAACATCAGAATCAAAATGGGGTGGGGTGGGGCAAGTATAGCTCTCTGCCTTACTGATTTTAAAGTACCACTTCCAGTTAATCAACTAGGCTTTGTACCTGATTGATTAAAGCTTGGGTTTTCTCATGGATGCTGTTAGTAACTTGAAGGTGGATTTGTTTTCTCTCTTGACTAATTGCCTTCTTTGAAATGATTTAATCTGTTACTTCAGTGCCCTATTTTTTCATCCTAAATCCATTGTGATGCAGACACAATATTTCCTTTCCTTCTCTTTGTACTCCCAATTTTAAGAGCCATCCAAAAAAAATATCTGGAGGGTTTCCTAGACTACTGGAACAAGACTTTTGGGTGCTCAGGAGGCTGCAGTGGGAGGTAGAAATAGTTCTCATTTGCTTTATATTGAGCTTTTTGGGAAGTACATCTCCATTGTATCATACAGTAAATAATACAGTAAAACCTTGTGAGACTAATTTAATTTGTTCTACAAGGTCATTCGTCTTATGAATCATTTGTCTTACAAAGCACAGTTTCCCATAGGAATGCATTGAAAACCTATTAATCCATCCCCTCCAGATTAATAGGTTTTCAATGCATTCCTATGGGAAGGCTGTCTATACCCCCCTCAATCAGGGGACAAAGAAGGCTGTTCCCAACCTCCGTGGGTACGGAGAGTAGCGGGGTGCATGGGCACCCCACCAGGTGTGGGCACGCAGGAGGGCTGGGTGGGCATGCAGCACCAATCAGCTGGGCAGCAGGTGGGGTGAGAAATGGGGGATCACTCTGCAGCCCTCCCATTTGCTGCTGTCTCACCCGCCTGTCCTCCAGATTTTCCCCAGCCTTGCCCCCCCCTTTTAGCATGCTGCACCCCCTTTCAGCTTGCCCTAGCTCTTACCCAGCCTTGTCCCTCTTGCAGCCTGCCATGGCCTCTGGTAGGGTGGGTGAGGAAGCGGTGCTCAGCAACGATCAGCTGGGCAGTGGGTGCAGGGAAAGGAGGGATCACGCCATGGCCATTCCCTTTGCCACCGCCTCACCAGCTCACCCCAACTCGTCCCCAGCTTAGCCTCCCCTTTTTCAGCTTGCCACCGCCTCTGGCCCAGCAGGAAGGCATCCTGTGTGGCGGGTAGAGGGGAGATGGAGGACTGCACCACCCTCTCCGTTTTCAGCCTGTTCGACAAATGGGGAAGTGGCGTGCAGCAGGCGGTTTTCAAATAACTCAAGCTGAGCTGCCATTGGCTCCAGCCCTTTGAAAATTGAGCGCCTGCCACAGCAAGATCCTTATCCAGCCTGGGCTGTTCCCTTGCAAACACACCAGGCTGGGTGGGGATCAATGGTACCTCGTAAGACGAATGTGAATGGGAAATTTTATTTGTCTTGCAAAGTTTTCTCCTAAGGGCCAATCGTCTTATGAGGTATTACTGTAAATCGTCTTATGAGGTATTACTGAACTTAACTGAAAATGCAGCATTTTAATAAGATATTTAAACATGTGTAATTTATTGATTGAGTGATTCTATCATAACAGTGCTTCCAAGTATTTGCCGCCTTAACAATCAGACACTACACCTGGTTTCCATAAACACTTTAAAACAGTAAAGTATAATCAATATAATAATCATTCTGTTTGTATATTATCTTTATTAGGTACTTCCCATAATTTTAAGTACACATTTTAGGAGTTGCCTCAAATTTGAGGATAGGTATTTTACAGAATGCTGTTATCCAAAGACTGCAGTTCTGCTGGTTCCCATTTTTTGATTTAAACTTCAAGAAAGGTGCAGATAACAGATTTATTCTACTTTCTTAATTTTATATGCAATTATGAAATGGCAGTTAAATAGTTCTTTCCCTGAACCTCATGTTCGCTCTTCTTTTGGACTGAGATTGCAACATATGATAAAGGTATGGTAATTCCAGGTTGTTTTAAGAACCTTGCATACTTAACCAAAATTTTAGTTAGCCTACTGTATTTTAAATAAAATGTATTTTATTTAATTTCCTCATTTAGCTTTCAATTTATTTATACATTTCTTTATTCTCTGTTTTAAAGCAGATTCATGCCCCTGAGCTTTATACAAACTAAAATCTGCTTTAAAACATGGCATGTGCTCCTTTCATTTCTAGTTTTAAAATGAATGTGCTTTGAAACATGATTTTTTGCTGCCTAAATACCACCCAGTTTGGCAGTAGGGATCACAAAAAAGACAATGGCTCACACCTGGTTTTAAATAATCAGATTTTTTTCAGTTGTGGATATATTGAACACATATGGCAAGTGCCTAATGAATCTTCAGTTGACACAGAGAGACAGTAGAAACAAGTTAGGAGACAGAATGGGAGATGGAGATAGTTCTGTCTTTGCTTCCCATTTTCTTACAAGCTAGGCTCAAGAGTGATGGTTCCTTCCCAAGCAGGCTCTCCATCCCTGTAGTTTAGCTATAGGACACTGTGTCTGCTGAGGAAATACAAAACCCAATGCCAGAGAGACTTTCTGGCACCAAGCCCTTAATAACGTTCATCAATATAAAACCAGCAAGCAGATGCCTGTCTGTGTGCATGTCTCATGGAGTCTCCCAAGTGCCACGCAGTGGAGCGAGCTCCCGCTGATAACCCCAGCTCCCGCCAACCTAGCAGTTCGAAAGCATGTAAATGCAAGTAGATAAATAGGTACCGCCGTAAAAAGCGGGAAGGCAAAACAGTGTTTCCTTGCAGCCATGCTGGCCACGTGGTCACGGACTTTCACAACATTGGCTCTTTGGCTTGAATACGGAGATGAGCACCACCCCTAGAGTCAGATTCGACTAGCACGCATGTGCGGGGTGAACCTTCACCTTTACCTTCTGGAGCCAGGACGGCTGCTGCAGATGACATCAGGGCACTGTCCTTGATGTAGCAATTAGCATTCCTGATCCTTTTCCTGGTTTCAAACAATAACATTTTTCTTTCATCAGTTCTTCAACAAAGGCATACATGGCAAATTAGAAGTTTTTTTTTTAAAAAAAATCTTCTCTCCTACTCTGAGGAAAGTGAAGCACTATAACCATCAACTATTTCTGCCATATTTGTCCTAAGTTGGTGGAACTGCATTCAATAGGGGTTTTTAATTCTGGTGCGTTGCTGTTTAGCTGCCTCTTGGCATCACCCTAGCATATGCGTATCAAATTACTTTTGATTTATGAAGCCCTGCCGTGGCAGGGGTTTTGTGTCATATGAGGTGTAGAAGGAGTGGTTTGGCCCTGTGAGGTTCCATGGTCAAGAAGGGTTTTCAAGCCCTGTCTTCTGAACCCTAGTCCAGTGCCCTCACCACTTCTCAAAGTCATACTGGGAAACACTGGATGAGTAAGAGAAGGCTCCTGGTGGTAGTGCATGTCAGCCTTTATTGTGGTTATGTTCTGGTCTGATTAAGTTAAGACAAGTACATTCCTGCTGTATGCAAAGAGTAGCAATTCTTATCAGGCGGCTTATTTTTAAGCAGCAGGTTAACACAGCAGAAAAACGTGGAATAAAGTGTAGTTAAATTGATATAAGCATATAGCAGAGCTTAGAAATAACACAGAGAATGACAAATCATAGATTAGAGTAAAACTCTTATATTCCATATATACATCAAAATATACAGACAGCAAAATACCAAGCAATATATACAAGCAACAGAGTGTGGGGTACTGTCTCTCACCATAGACAGACCCAGTCTGACATGATACAAGCTAGTGCTTATATACAGTTACAGACCCCATCAGATATGACTCATCACTCATTACAATCTGATGCAATCCGATGCAACCATGATGTTATAAACTATTCCATCTGTGCTTAATCACATAACATGCAGGTGATTACTAATCCCTTGCACTTGTGTATAACATCATGAGACTGGAGATTTAACTGCCTCCATTTTACAATTCTCTTTTCCTATCTGTTAAATATACATAACATATATTTTATCAACTTTTACATATCTTGACAATTCTAGAGAAATGCAAATCCATTTCTGGATTTAGAACAGTTCAACAAGCAGAACTTAAATTTGGTACTCTAATGCAAGAAGTGTGGTACAGTCATAAAATATACTTGCTTCAAGATTATAGTATCATCCGTAGGCCTTTTTGCCTTGCTTTGCTTTGCTTTGTTCAGACTTCCATGACGAACTGCTATGTCTCTTCATGGAACTCTGATTTTTGTAATGCTTTGTCAAGTAGCCTTAATTTAGTCATAAAACAAGGAGTGGGATGAAGGCTCTTATTCATCACCCCCAGACTGAATACATTAAAATCTTTGCTATATTTATTCTAAATATACCTAGAGTCATTTTCTTCTTTCTGCTTTCTTAGCTGTGTCCTATAATTTCTCCTGAATACGTGTATAGTTTAAGCACTCTGGAGAATTCTGGAGACTCTTAAGGCTCTTCTTCTTGGAATCCAATTCATCTTACCATCCAATTTTTAAAATCCTTCCTTCTACTCTGGGACCAAATACCTAGTGCCAGGCTTTCACCATGCTTATATACCTAGATCAGCCTTTACATTTTTGTGAAAGACCCACTGCTGCATTCTTATTCCAATCATGACAGTAGTTTGTCTTAAGTCAAGAGATGTACAAAGGGGCATCTTTGCCTGTGTTCATTTAGCTGTGGATATTGTGACCTACTCTTTTAAACCATTTTTTCCAATGAGGCTGTGGTTTCTAACTCAGTGGTTTTGCCTTTTCGTATGACAAAACTGTGGAGAGCAAAAGGTGTTTTAATTGATTTTTCAGGTCTTGAGCCAGGTGCCTCTAACTAGCGGAGAGCTTTTCATTCTTCTAGTCCCCACCTTCCCATGCATCCCTGTTTATGATTTTCTTCAAATAAATTAGAGTCCAGGGAGGAACCTGTATACAGTGGTACCCTGTATAAAGGAATTAATTCATTCCAAATGAAATTATGTTAAGCAAATTTTCCTTTATACAAATTTCCCATAGGAATGCCTTGAAAATGGAGTAATCCCATTTTTATGTTGTACGGATTCGCCCCATAGGAGATTATGTTAAGCAAATTCCCCCTATCTCCGGAATTTTTTATGTTGTACAAATTTTATGTTATACAAACTATTTGTTATACAAGGGTCCACTGTAGTTTGATGGGGTCTTAGGTAATTATCTGCTGCTGTTTTCAAAGGCCAGGGTATCCTTTTCCCACATGAGTTCCTCCATGTTTTGCAACATACTTGCTCTGACTTTATTGTAATTGTGCTCTAAACTAGAGATGAACAGTTTATGTCTCCCCAGATATTGGCAAACTGCTACTTTTAAAAAGCCCTGAACAACATGACAAATAATAAAGAATTGTGGGAATTGCAATCACACAATATCTGGAGGAGGGCCATGGGTTGTCCACCCTAAAGATGTCAATTAAACCCATCAAATGGGACCACATGTGTCAATCCTACAGAGTTTCGTGCCTCAAATGCCTGCTCCACCACTTCCCTAGCATCTTTACAACTTCTTATCAGAAGAAACATAGTTCCTCATCTGTATGTTCTCTTCCTCTATCGCTTTTCTCACAAAAAGTCTGGATGTCTGGTGTTACAAGCTGTTATGCTATCAATCACTCTTCCCCTCTCTAAGAAAAATGTGGTAAAGGAATATGGGTATTAATCTTAATGGTTTTTGGGAATGAGCAATTTCTTCACCTGAGCAAAGTGTATAAGTAAGCATGGGTGTGATTTATAACTTGGGAAAAGATCCCCAAATTTCCAGTTTTATTGTATGTGTGTGTACACGTGGGAGTTCAAATGCATGTCTTAACATTCCTGTTAAGCAACACTTAGTAGTTTTTTCTTAGGTCTTAAGAATGTACGTAGGGTTTTACCTGAAGAATCATGGATGAAAGTAAAATTGTCACCCAGTCCGTTCCATAAACAGTTCAAGAATTAAGCAATGTTGTAAAAACAATTCTTATGCTTCTAATTGCACATGAGATTGTGTAATCAGAACATCATAATTATACTTTGTTTTACTATTCTCACACAGCATTCCAGTGCAAGGAATGCTTTATTGTGGAGAGAGGACATTTTAGATAGCCATTTAGGGGAGAAATTGATGGGAAACTATTGTAATAGCATCAGGAGAAACTACATGAAAATATATGTTAGAACAGTGAGGTACAAAAATTTGTAGATAGATTCATAGATTGACAGATTTAGAATTTTCATTGAAAGGTTCAACCTTAAAGAGAGAAACGCAAGGAAAAATACAGAAAAGTGTAGTTCATCTAAACATGCTAGTAGCTTACCTTTATGCAGTTTTTTGCCACATATATGTAAGTCAGCAACCTTTTCACCACATGTAGAGCTCATGTGATCCCCAGCTGACCAGTGTACAAGTTGGAGGTTACTGCCATTGTAATGAGTGGTGATTTTGCTTGGTATTGGATATCCTCTTGCATAATCTCTGGATGGAGAGGGGAGAGAGAGAGAGAGAGAGAGAGAGAGAGAGAGTGTCTGGATGTAGTGTGTGTGTGTGTGTGTGTGTGTGTGTGTGTGTGTGTGTGTGTGTGTGTGTGTGTGTGTGTGTGTGTCTTTGTGCGTGCAGTACAACATTGCAGACCTGGGGCAGAGCAATTGGATTCTGACCTTAGTTTCTAGTTGGAATGAGTAAGATAGCCTACTTGTCTCTCATTAACTCATCCACCCAGGGTTAGGTTTGTAGAGTTAGAGCAGAAATAAGGAGCTTCTAGTTCACAGGAGTCAGCATCTGGCCCAGTATCTTTTCTTTGGAAAGTAAATCTTACCACCATGATGAGAGAGAAGAGATTTTCATCCTTTAAATTTTTGCTTCTGTAATAAGAGGCAAGGGGTCTTTCCCCCAAACTGTATATAAACTTTTAAAAACTTCAATTGCTGAGGAATATTAAAAGAGATAACTTATAAGGAGGGAAAGATCACAACCTTGCAGCTTCCTTTGGCTTGACCTGACTACTACAAATAGTCTATCCCAAAAAATCTCCACTGCAAGATTGTGAGAAGTTTTCCAGAAGAGACAAGTTTATTTGTAGGAGGGCATGCTTATGTGTGTGAGAGAGAAGAATGGATGGGGTCTGAGCAATAAGTTTGTGGAAATGCGTTTCCTGGACTTGCTTACCTTTAGAAGGGCCTGCAGCACCATTCCAGCATGTGATCCCTTCAGAAGTGGTTCCTGCCATGTTTGCCCAAATTCAAGTTGGCTCATGTCCCAAGCAGTGAAAACTGTCGGCTAAAAGGTCAGCAGCTCAGTGGTTCGAATCCCGCATGCCACGCAGTGCAGCGAGCTCCCGCTGATAACCCCAGCTCCTGCCAACCTAGCAGTTCAAAAGCAGGTAAATGCAAGTAGATAAATAGGTACCACCATAAAAGGCGGGAAGGTAAAAGTGTTTCCTTGCAGCCATGCCAGCCACATGGCCACGGACTTGCACAACACTGGCTCTTTGGCTTGAATACAGAGATGAGCACCACCCCTAGAATCATACATGACTAGCATGCATGGGGGGGACCTTTTTTTACATTCCCAAGAAAGGCTATAAGTTGGAGAGACCTCCTGAAAAAGTTTAAAATCTGAAATCATGTAATTTAAAACCAGCCTGAACCCTACAGTGCAGGATGGATTTGATTTAGATTTTAAGTTGGATTTTTGACATTTAGATTTTTTTGTTTAAATCAAATCTGTTTTTTTTAAAAAAAATCATTGATTTTTATTCACCCCGCTATCATATTAATAGCTGTTTTTGATGTAAATACAGTAGTTCCCCCACCACAACGTGGTTCATATATTACAGTCTCAGTATATCACGTTTTTTTTTCTTGAGAGAAGCAGGCCACAGAAGCAGCCCTTGCTGAGGTGTCTGCATTTCGCTTCCAAAGAGAGGTTTTTAACCCCCTCCTGACATCTCAGCAAATAGAGCTGGGGTTGCTCCTGCCAGCGGAGTTTGCAAAGAGAGGTTTTTAACCAAACCCTAACACCTCATCAAACTGACCTTGGGCTGCTTGGCTGCTTTTTTCCAAAGAGAAGTTTTTAACCCCTTCCTGACACCTCTGCAAACAGACCCTTAAGCTCCTGGCAGCAAGGTTTGCTGAGGTGTCAGGAGGGGGTTAAAAATCTCTCTTTGGAAACGCAGCCAGCAGGAGCAGCCCAAGGTCATTTTACTGAGGTGTCTGCATTTCATGGATGAGGCACCTAACTCCCATAATAAACGGGAGTACTGTAGTGCTAGTCAGCTTTCATAAATATATAGAATATCCTTATATGTTTCTGTTGCTACTGCTAGTCATTGCATATTTGAAATGAGCTACACTGCAATTGTTTGTTGCAGTTGCCCTAGATGTCATGTTCTTATGCTGTGAATGCCCCAACCTATAAGAAGAGAATGTTAGATGTTCCCTCAGGAAGGTCAGACAGCCAGATTAGTTGGTACACACAGAGACAGGAGCAGAGAGGTCATATGTAGTGTACAAGGCTTAAAGAAGAGCCTTCCATCCATTGCAGTTTTCTAAACCCCTGGAAGATTATACTGAGTATTTTCATTAGTTTCTGCCTGAACCTTCCCTTTCCTCCTGATTTTCAAAATGTGTAAGGACAGCAAAGGGATTAGGAAACAAGCAAAAGTTTCCTCCCACCATTTTTGTTTGTAGAGGCATCTCCTGAATGGAACACCATTCATGATGGGACACCACTCAGGATACTTTTCCAGACAAATACAAAAATGATATCTAAAATAAAACTATTTCATTATGTACTATATCTTTCTTCATTATATCTTTCTTTCTATTAAATGGACTAGTTCTTGCACCTCTATTATCCAGGAGATATTGAAATTGGAAAGGAAGACTCTTTATGCTTCTTTGTCAAATTAGACCTATGCTTTCTTTCTTTTTTTGTTATGATGAAAATCTTGACTTTGTTTCTTTCTTCACTTGCAGCTTTTGCGAGAACTGAAGCACCCTAATGTAATTGCATTGCAGAAGGTTTTCCTTTCTCATAGTGACAGAAAGGTGTGGCTACTTTTTGACTATGCTGAACATGATTTGTGGGTAAGTATTAATTTGAATATGTTTTACATTTCCTGGTTACTCAGAAGTATTTGTGTGTTTATAGGAGGAGACTGACTCTTCAAAGAAAACACTTCCTAAATCTTGTGGTCAGAAGAAATTATGGAGATTTATCTTGTTTGCATATGGTGGTTTACATTTGTATAGCCATAAAAATTGAGGAATACTGGGTGCTGTCGGCGCATGGCCACTCCAATATTCCTGCCAAGAAAACCCCATGGACATGGAGTCATGAAGAGTCGGTCACGACTGTAAAGACACACACACACACACACACACACACACACACACACACACACTTTGAAGAATGACACAGTTTGGGATAATGTCATGTAGACTCCGGTAAATTGTACCCTGAAGAAATCTTCACTGGAAATACATCGAAGGACCAAATGTGGAAGTCAAGGTTCCCATGCGCTGGTGCACAAGGACCTGTGTGCTTCTACCCCCTTTTGTCCAGGGCTTTTCCACACCTGTGCACCCGTTGTGACCATTTTTGTTCCAATTGTGACAGAACTGATGAGGGAGGCACATGCATCTGTGCCCCATGCAGTGGGGACAAAAATTAGTGGGCACATTGGAGTAACAAGTAACATAGTTACCCCTATCTTATGTTCATTATTTTGGTAACTGTAAATGAACAGAATAACATGTTATAAGTAACAGAATAGGTGAAGAAAAAGAGTAACAAGTAACATTAAATGTTATGTTTTAAGAGTATTCTTAGGGGTATTTTAAAAGGAATGTTTAAGTTTTTCAAAATGATTGTAGTTAAAATTTGTTTTAAATGATACTGTAAATGATACTGTAAAAAAGTTACTTGCTAAGCTTTGTAACAAGTGATGACTTCATAAACACTAGAGATGGGCACGACTTAGCGGTATTCCCGTTTCCGTTTCCGTTACTCGTATCCATTACTCGACGGAAACGGAAACGGGAATTACGCCGCCAGACTTCGAGCTCGAACCGACGAACGAACAATTTGGTCTGATTTGTCGTGCTCGTTACTTGCATCGCGCAATGCCAAGTGGGTCCCAAAAAAAGTTTTTAAAAGTTAAAAAAAACCCCGATTCCCGGCAGGAAAAGTAGGCGAAAACTGTCTGAGGGCACCTACCAGGCCAGAAGGGGGTTTTTATTTGGCGGGGGGGGGGGTTCCCCGCCCCCCTCTCCTTGGCTATTGCTACTGCTGCGCTGCTGGTACCAGGCTGGGAGGGCGCAGTTTGCCATGCAGTGCGGGGGATCCAAAATGGCGACCGCAAATTTTTTTGAAAATCGTTGCCCAAAACCCCACCAAAGCACCACAGAAACATGCGGAAATTAGCTATTTTAAATGCTTGAATTTTTACAGTAGCAGCAGTGGGTTTTTCTTGCAAAAAAAGTCTCCGTTGATTTTATTTATATATTATTTTATTTTATTTTATTTTTATTTTTTTACACCTGCGCATTCGTAATGAGGGCTCGCCCATGGGAGTGGACCATGCAAAGTTTTGGAGCCATTCCACCAATCGCATGGCCAGGTTTTGCTGACTGTACCAGGCTGGGGAGGGCGCATCCATTTGCCATGCGGTGGGGGGGGGGATCCAAAATGGCGACCGCAATATTTTTTTTTGAAATTGTTGCCCAAAACCCCACCAAAGCACCACAGAAACATGCGAAAATTAGCTATTTTAAATGCTTGAATTTTTACAGTAGCAGCAGTGGGTTTTTCTTGCAAAAAAAAGTCTCCGTTGATTTTTTTTTATTTTATTTTATTTTATTTTATTTTTTTACGGCCTGCACATTTGCAATGATGGGCTCTCCCATGGGAGTAGACCATGCAAATTTTCCACCAATCGCATGGCCACTTGGCCAGGTTGACCACAGAGACTTCTGGGATGTGCCAATCGGGCATAAACAGCCCACTAATCGTAGCCCAAACCCGAACCCTAAGCCTAACCCATACGCCAGTACACTGTCCTTCTAAGGGGGTCAGAGAGGCACCCAGATGCACCCCAATACTCACCGTAACCTCACCCGTAACTAGCCTAACCCTAGCCGTTGCGCTAAGCCGTCTTAACCCTAAGCCAGATCTACTTGCATTGCACTACATGCAAGTACGTGAGACACAGCGGGTGCAAAGAGTCTGCCAGTCCGTCACTTGTGGCTCTGGCTGACTCCTGCAGCTCCCTCCAGGAGCCCGCTACCCCCTCCCCAAACCAGTACTAACGACAACGAAAAAACGAACCGACTAATTTTTGCAAATTTTCGCGAAAAACGGAAACGAGCCAAAATGGAACCGGCCCGACTAACGACAACTCGAAAAAAAATTTTTTCAAGTCGTGCCCATCTCTAATAAACACTATAACAAGGGAAATAAATCAAATATTTTTACCAGAATAATCTGGAGTTCTGAGATTGAAATAAAGCAATAGCATGCAGAGAAGGGTTCAGCTGAATGGACTCCTATGCTGGCTAGCTATGATCCAGTTTGTGGGTCCCAGTATCTGCTTTTTAGGAAAAGAAAAGTCAGGATATCTAATTAAATATTTTTAAACTCACTATTGACCTTGCAATGTGGTTAACAAATTTCCAGTTTCAAAAGTGTTGTCTTGTGCAGTGTGGCAGATGCAATGAAAGAGAATTTTTGAAGCTCGATCTAAGAAAACAGCCAACTATTGCTTATAAATTGGAACTTTACATGTGCAGTAATATCACATTCTAAAATACTAATATGTGATATAGAAAGCAAACATTTATTTTATATATATACAGTAACCCCCCGCCGCCCCCCGCACGGCCCCGAGACTTCTCGGAGGGGCCCGGGGGGCGGCGCGGAGCGAGTCGATCACCCCCCGCCACCCCCCCTGCCCCTCCAGAAGCCTCAGAGCCACGCAGGGACGGGGGGGTCGCATCACTCCCCGCCACCCCCTGCGCGGCTCCAAGCCTTTTGGGAGGGGGCTGTGGGGAATGATCCGATTGCTCCTCGGCGCTGCCGCCCCCCCGCGTGGCTCCAAGCCTTTTCAGAGGGGCCCAGGGCGGCTGCGGGGAGTGATCCGATCGCTCCCTGCGCCCCCCCACCCGGCTCCAAGCCTTTTCAGGGGGCCCGGGGGGGCACAGAGCAACCTGATCGCCTCCCGCCGCCCTCCCACACACGCTCAAGGCTTCTCGGAGGGGCCCCGGGGGCAGTGCAGAGCGACCCGATCGCCCTCTGCTGCCCCCCTGCGCGGGTCCGAGGCTTTTCGGGGGGCGGGGGGATGACACAGAGCGACCCAATTGCCCCCCCCCCAGCGGTGCAGGTACTGCGATCCCGCGATGTAGTGGGACCGCGGTACCTGAACCGCGAAATAGCGGGGGGTGACTGTGTGTGTGTGTGTGTATCTATGTATCTATATATATCTATATATCTATATCTATATCTATATATATATATACACACACACACACACACACACACACACACACACACAGAGAGAGAGAGAGAGAGAGAGAGAGAGAGAGAGAGAGAGAGAGAGAGAGAGAGAGAGAGAGAGAGAGAGAGAGAGAGAGAGAGAGAGAGAGGTAACTTGTATAACGTAGGGTTTGTACAACGTAAAATCCGTACAACGGAAAAAATCTGGAGATAGGGAATCCTTCAATAACAATAAGAGTCTGCTCCGACTCCCATGTCCTGGCAGGCACCTCACCTTCTCTTCCTCAATCTTAACCAGCCCTCTAGGCAAAAACTGCCACAGAGCCGCCTCCACCTCCGCCTCCTCTCTCTCATCTCTCTCCGTCCGTCCGTCCCTCCCTTCCCCCTCCCCCGCCACATACAGCGCCTTTCCTTTTGCTTCCTGCTTTAACCGCCCAGCCCTAGCCCGACAGCGCAAGCAAACGAGAAGCAACAAGAAGCGGCAAATGAAAGGGAGAAGGGCGAAAGAGGAAGAAGGGGAGGGAAGCGTGTGACGCACCGGCAGGCACCACGTGTGCGCGCATGCGTGGGCACGGAAGAGGAGGACGGGCAGCCTTCCTCCCCAAAAGAACAGCAGCAGCAGTGGTCTGGGGGCCATCCAGGGCGAACGTCGCTGGGAGTCAGAGGCATTTTCCTCAGCAGGGGCGGCAGCGGAGAGAAGGGAGCCTTCGCGAACCAGGTTATAAAAGCCCTCGCGCTCCTGTGCTCTCCCTTCAGACTCTGCCCACGACGCCTGCCTCTTACCTTCTTGGAAGAGATAAACGGGGAGCCTGGCTGACTTGGCATGGCACGCCTTGCTTCGCCTCGCCTGCCCGCTTGCCTCCTAACCTTGCAGCAGCAGCAGTGGTGGCCAAGACTCCTTTCCTCCTCCCCCCTCCCAAGCATCACAGCCAGGGCAACCTCATTAGCCTTGGCTATGCATTGGAACAGATTAATTCTGTTTTCAATGCATTCCTATGGGAAATTGCAATTTGTACAATGGAAAATTTGTATAACGTAATTTCATTTGGAACAAATTAATTACGTTATACAAGGTACCAGTGTGTGTGTGTGTGTGTGTGTGTGTGTGTGTGTGTGTGTGTGTAAAACACCTGATCAGGCAAATGCAAAAGTATATATATAATACTTTTGCATTTGCCTGTTCAGTTCACACATATTCATCCCACAGCTACACCAAAATAAAATTTATGTTTGTCTGAGACAATTTACAGTATTACTTAAAATGGTAGGGAGCTATGTGATAAAAATCAGTTACGAAAGTTATGATTTGCTGCCAAGAAAAACATGCACATAATATTCAACATAAAAAATTACTTGGCTCAAACTTCTCTCTAGTTGTGAGATTTCATGCTGCTGCATGCACCGTATAATTTATTTGGATGACTTGTTCCTAAAGATTTACTAACTTACACCCACTCACTTTTGAAGTTTCCCCGTCAAAGATAATTTCGCAAAGATTGAGTGTGGACTACATAACTTCAAAATGTGATTATGAATAACTTAATTTTATAGGTGCACATTTTCTTCAGTAGGTTGAGTCGGTTTGCTTTTAAAAGCAACCACAAAACCATATTCTCCTGCTAAAATTATTCATGTGATTATTTATTTAATATGGTACTGTTTGGTTTCTGTTTGCTTCTGTTTTATAGAAGGGAACATGTACCCAGCATTGAAAAGTTGTTCATTTTAAAAGCATTTTAAAATCAATTAAAAAAAATTATGAGACATTAATGTATACTCCACCCCCCACTGAAATACCTTTCTCACAAGGTCTTTCAGTTATCAAAAGTTTGTTTGAGAAGAAGAAGAAAATCCCTGCCAGTGGAGAAGCAACAAGATGGGGCCCAGAGCAGAATAATCAGTGTCATTATCTCACTGAGAAATGTCATCTTTCCTGTCCTTACCAGATATGCCTGTGAGGGAAGGAAGACTGAAAAAGAAGCTAGGAAGTATTATATGTGAAGTTATGGTTTTTGAATTGTGAGGACCTGAGCTATATACACACAAGGCTTTATAGGTCATAACCAGTGCTTTCAATTGGGATCTGAAACAGAAGAGTAGCCAGTGAAGCTACAAGGGAGTTATATGATCCTTGCTACCAAGCCTAGGCAACAGTCTGGTTGCAACATTTTGAACCAGCTGAAGTTTCAAACAGTACTCATACACAATGTGTGCTGTAATAGTCCTACCTGGTATAAAGAAGGCATGTTTCACCATAACTGAATCAGACATTTGCAGGAATGAATCAGACATTTGCAGGAATCACAGGAACTGGTGAACAAGTTTTAACTATATCAAGGTTTGTTCTCAAAGTGAATTGGCATATTGAATTCTGGGAGAATGACTTTACAGAAATTGCTGAACACCTGTGGAATACTGTATTTGTCTAATAGGTATAGACATTAGGTGACACTTTGCACATGTTCAGGTCTCCATATGCTGAATCATTGTTGCATCAGCCAAGAGTATAAAAGGAGGCTTGATGTATAGCATATGTGGTTGGGATATGTTGGAGAGAGCAGCACATCATTTTGCCAGTCGGATTGGTGAGTTCCTGGATTATTGGATCACTGGACTGGACTGTATTTTGACTACATTTATGCCTGCCAATTCTGTTATGTTTGCTGGACTTGTATATATTTTGTAAATACAGATAGGTTTGGTGAAGGGAATCACCACCGTGTCTGTGTTTTCATTTTTAAGCACTACTATCTGGCTGTTAAAGCCCACACTTTACACAGCCCTTCCGCTGAGCGTTCAGAACTCTGCAACAAACTATGCAGATGTACTCATAGTACTACTGAGACCTGGGATAAGTGTTTCGGGTTGAGTTTAAGTGTATATCAAAACTGCAGACCTCAGTGTTCAGGTCTGCAGTATAACCTCATCCAATACAACTTGACTTTCTGTTCCCTAGTCAGCCTTTTGACTGACTGGGATTCCCTGTGTGATGCTTTTTTACTTCACCTTTATCCATTCCATTACTGGCGTAAGGTATTGCCTTAGAACAGATGCAGTTTTCTTTCAATTAGAAGAAAAAGAGAAATAGAGTTGTCATCAGCATACTGATGGTACCAAAACCACAGACTCAGACCTAGTTCTCCAAGCAGTCTTGTATATGTTAGTTAAATGACATGGGGGACAATACAACCCTGATGGAAGCTCAGAAACCAATAGCAGACTAGCACTCCCAAACACCATTTTTTTTATTTTGAATGACCAGGAAGAAAGATGCTGTGGTTGATGGGATTGAAAATAATTGAGAGGTCCAGCAAAGACACACTTGCCCCCACTCTGGTCTCTGGCATAGATAATCTGTCAAAGTGACCAGTGCCATTTCATTCTATAACCAGGGCAGACTGGATTAAATTTAGACACTCATTCACAAATCCCAGCAGCAGCTGAGAAGCCAGGATACTTTCCAGTACCTTGTTCAAAAAGAGAATATTGGAAACTGGAGAGTAATTACTCAGTATTATGGAGGGGGCACTTATGAGCAGTTATGGCCACCACAGGTCCAACTATCCATAGACTAGAGACCATTGCAGAATCTACTTCATGTCAGTGGTGGCAGCAAAGAAGTCTTTGTACAATGCCATCGCTGTGTGTGCTCAGCTAGGTGATATTTTGTGTGAAGAGTAACATGGTTGGCTGTGCCTGTTTGATTTTATATATACATATCTGAAGTGGTGTTGGGCTACTGTACATGGTGCAGGTCCCATGCACTTGAACAAATATAAAATGAATTTTAAATAGTGGTTTTTTTTTTGTTTTTGTTTTTTGGGGTTTTTTTTGCTGAAATTTGTCTCAATACCATGGCTTTTTTTTCAATAGCAGAAATGTTCTTGTGAGTTTATTTACCTTATGGTGACTAAAAATCTGGATCCCAAAATTTGGGAATCCATAATCCTACAAGTCAGCTTCATTACTCTTTGTTGGATTTCTCCCTCCCTCCCTCTCCCTCTGTCCCTTTTTCTTTCTTTCAGCACATTGTATAAAATGTTGGAAGGTATATGGAGGCATAATTCCAGTTGCATGTGTTCTGCATTTAAGAAGCCTGTAGTTTTGGAGAGGGAAGTTCAGGATTGTGGGAGACACTGGCCTAGTAGAAGGATACAAAATAAAACATTGGAAGAACATGGGTGTGGACATACCTAGATGACTTCATATAATAGATCCCTGGGATCACTTCTTCTTGACGTAGAATTTTCAGTTATGTTTGCTTCATTGAGGGAGTGTGTGTTTGTGAAATTTGGTGTTGACCAAAACATTATACCTCCTGTTTTGAATTATTCCCGCTTTCTCACTTCCTGAGCACCATATCATATTTCCCCATTGTCTTTTTGCTCACTCCCAACTTTGTCTTTTTCCATGCTGCCTGTTACACTTGGAACAGCCTCTCAATTAACGTATGTAAAGCTCCTTCACTCTCCTTCAAGAATCAGTTTTAAAATCCACATGTTCAGGGACAAATTTATTATTCTGAGAGCAATTAAATTGTTGGTATTATATACCAGCTTGCATTCTCTGTTCTAAGAATAATCTGTACTGTTTACTCCTTTCAGAACAGAGAAGTTACCAATTTTATATGTTGTATTGAAAATCAGTATGGCATAGCATTTGAGCAGTACTTGGAAGCCCATGTTAAATCCCCTATAAGCTCTGAAAGTTCATCCACTAATCTTGGGCCAGATGTTACTCTCAGTCTAAATTACTTTGCAGGCTTGCTGTGAGGGTTAAGTGAACTACAAAGAACTATGTGTATCACTTTGAGCTTTTTTGAGGAAACACCAACATATAGATGTGATTAATAATATTTGAAGACCCTGTTGGTCATATTTTTGAATTAGTGAAACTTATGATCCACCACAATATTTTCCAGTGTTTTGAATTAGAAAGCCTGTGTACATCAACTAGGCTTTCCTGGCTCCTCTCCCCACTACAGTGCCTTCTGAGGCCCCTTCTCCTAGAGCACTGGTTCCCAATCGAGTAGCTCAAGTGTTCTTGGACTGCAGTTCCCAGAAATCCAAGCCAGCATAGCTGATGGTGAATACTTCTGAGAATTCCAGTCCAAGAACACTTGGATTACTTAAGGTTGGAGAGACTTTACATGGGAATTCCATGGGCACCCCAGCTCTCTGGAGCAGACTTTTAACATGAGCCTGAAGGATACAGTAGAGAACCAGAATCAATAAATATCACTTCAGTTGCTGTTCTGCTAATAGACATCTTGGTTAGATCAGAGCTTTCCATCAGTGGAGGGGCAGCATCAGAGAAACCCCTATGTAACTAACATTGATCTTAAATGTTTGATGTTCTTGAAAATCCATTATTTGTTCCTACATAGTGAGTGAGAATATCAGTGCAGTATATGTCTCTGTGTTGTACTGGCAGGGCTTCAAAAAATTCTGGGTGATGGTATCCAGGAAGAGGGGAGGTGGTTAAGAGGAACGGGGGTGGGGGAGTTACAATAGAGAGAAGGAGGAGTCATAACTAGTAAATTGGAAATTTCTCATTTTGTTTAAATATGGAAATGCTGTGATGCTGCAATATAAATCCACAGGGCAGATTTTCTGCCCAAGATTGATTGAATAATATGTTGGGTGAAAGCAGTCAAGTTTTTAAAATGTAAAATGATGGCTTTAATAGCCAGGCTGTTGATGGTAGGCTTGGTGAAAGTCATGTGGGGTTTTTTTCCTAGCTGTTCTGCACTGAGGATTGTCATTGTGCCAGACACTACAGTGTAGATTGTGAAAATCATAGGGGGCAGCCAGATAATGTACTTCTTTTTTTTTTGTTGAGTAACAGGTTTTCTAGAGGCAAAAATTTTAGCTGGCCAATTAAGTACAGTAATAATTCGTAAGATGAATGCTCCTTAAGATGAAAAAACTCGTAAGACGAATTAAAATTTCCAGAAAAAGAAAAAACTCACGAGACAATTTTTCCCCTATGAGATGCCCTGTAAGACGAATAATGGTCATGAATTTTTTAAAAAATCCAAAGGAAATTTCAAAAAATGCTCCCTGGATGCTTAGCAATCTTGTAGCAATACAGGTATTGAATCCAGAGGTGTGCACAGTGTTTTATGCACAGTGTTGCACAGTGTTTATGTCTTTAAAGTGCACTTTTAAAAAAAAAAAGGTGTTTCTGTGTTTTTCTCTAGGGTTTGGAACGAATTTATCGGTTTCCCATTCATTCCTATGTGAAACCGCATTTTGCAAGACAATTTTTTCGTTAATACAGATTGACTCGTAGAACAAATAAAATTTGTCTTACGAGGCATTACTGTATCAGATCTGTGATGGCAATGGTTTCATTTATTACTATATCATTATAGTTGCCATATTGTTTGTCATCATTGTTTATGGCATTTTGCAAGATTAAGAAAGAGAAGAACAAATCCCTTCTCTTTAGCATTCTAAAATGTGAAGATGGGGAAGTATAAAAGAGGTAAAAGAGAAATGCTAGGGCACATCCTAATTGTCAGACAGTAGGAGGACAGGTACCAGGAGGGGTACGACAGTGCAAGGCTGCGTATTTAGTTTGCCAATATGCTAATTATAATGTTCAGCAATTCTGCTACGTTTTGTTTTAAGAAATACATTTTGTCTAGTTTTTAAATGGATATGGAGGCAATAAATTTTTTAAAAAACATGCTTTTAAAAAAAGAGGTTATGCATTTACTCATTGAGTGGTTTTTAAGAAATGTTACTTGTGTGTTCACATGCATTGGCATTTTTTTTAACCTTTATGATGATTTGATACCAACTGAAATGGGGAAAAACATAATCAGCTGTATTCACAATTAGCAATGCTGGTACAGTATCTGTAAATTTCTGTGTGTATGTGTGTGAGTGGGTGGGTGAGCGAGTGAACAGGTCCTGTGAGTAATTGGCTCCCCCAGCTTTAGTGAGATGAAAAGTTCTGGCCTGGCTCCTGAGTCACAATGCTCTGCCTTCAACATACAGTACAGGGATACATAGTATTATGTGACAGAGCGCTGACAACAGTTTTTGTCCCTGGCTCCTAATTACTGTACAATGTCTTCTGCATATACAGTATCTCCTTTAGTCTGTCAAACTGTCTTAACTGGGATGTTGCAAAACGTGGGTAGAGGGTGAATTAATCTGAGGATGAGATTATTTCATTTGTTACAAATCCTGGTTTTACCCAACTATTCACTGTTGCTATTTTCCCCCCATTCAGCTCAACTTTTTTCTACTTGTAATCAGTGTACCAAGAAAGGAATTCCAAATCTGCATTTTCTCACCCTCAGTACATAATGAAAGCAAAATAAGACATGCAAATTTGTTGAGTTAGCATGGGCTGTTTTTGTTGCAGTCCCTGGAATTCTTTGGCACAGATCTCTAGGGTCTAGTACTTTTCAGCAGAAATTAAAAAGCAGCTAAATTATAGTGCAATTCCTTTAAACCTATGGGACAGAATGCATGGAAATTTGAAATATGTCAGCAAGGTGCAAATTTGCACATGGAATCCATTTTACTTGAAGAAGCTTCAAAGCCAGTTAATTTAAAAGTTCAAATTCTATGTTTCATTTTTTGAAATAGTAGATATAAAACCATGTTCTTAGAAATACCTGTATGTATTTACTCTTTTAGTTTTTAAAACAATAAAAGGCTTTTTAAAATAATGGCAGTGAATAAAGATTTTATTTGGACAAGATACTTTCATGTTTGTGCTCTTTTTATTTCCAGCATATTATCAAGTTCCATCGTGCCTCAAAAGCAAACAAAAAACCGATGCAGTTGCCAAGATCCATGGTCAAATCTCTTCTTTATCAGATTCTTGATGGAATTCATTATCTCCATGCAAATTGGGTACTTCACAGAGACTTAGTAAGTGCTTTAACTCTTTAAGAATAGTTTGGATTGTATTTGTGTTCTAGGAAAGATGGACAACAGTACAGAATATTCATCTTGCAGATCATAGTGTTTCTTGTTAAATATTATTAACATTTTTAAGATACATAAGTAATATTTATGCTTTCATTGCCTTTTAATGGCAACGTCTGTTAGAAAACAGTGACCACAGTCCTATTGATTGGTTATGCCAGTGTAAATAGAATGGGATAAATAGCACCAGTGAATAGCAGCTAACTATTCACTATTTTTTCCTGTTGTTCGTTCACACACACACACGCTCGACGCCCACAAGCGATAAATATTAATGCAGGGTGTTCGTGATTTTATATTTGTATTTGTATTGACTGTTTTTAACTTTGCTGCTTGTTGAAGATTGTGATTTGTATATCTTGTTTTTTCTAGCCCTGTAAGCCGCCCAGAGTTCCCTTAGGGAAGATGGGCGGGGTATAAATCTAATAAATAAATAAATAAATAAATAAATAAATAAATAAATAAATAAATACTTGTATTCCCCATTGTGTGCTCAATCACATGAGTTGGTGTGTGGTAAGGGATACAAGCAGCAAGTTGTTAACTAGCACTAATTCATTGCTGTGATTTCCAACACTGCAGTTACACAAGCATAACTAACCAGTAGGATTCTGGCCATTAACACACTGTATCCAGTAGGCAAATGCTGTATAAGGAAACAGCTGGTGACCACTACCAACATTAACACTGTCTATAGTGTTCTTACCAAGATCAGTGAGACAAACAAGTCTTATTCATTTCACTAGGTTTACTCCAGGCAAGACTAGTGTTGTAAATGGTATTGTACTATTGCAGCCATGCCCAAACTTTAGCCCTCTAGATGTTTTGGACCACAACTCCCACACTCCTTTGCCATTGGAAATACAGGCTTGGAATTCTGGGAGTTGTGGTCCAAAACATCAGGAGGGCCAAAATTGGGACATGCCTGTACTATTGTCTTTGCAATATTCTACAAGTGCAATGTTCTGCAGCAAGTGTTCATATTCAAGTAGTATTTATTTCTGCTGTCTGTTGGTTTAAATTCTGATACAACTTCCTTATTACCTAGCTAAACGTTGGGCCTTCTTCCATATTTGTCAATCTTTTATTTCAGGCTAGTTCTCAAAGCAGATTTAGCTTCAGTTTAATCACATTCATAGGAGCTTGGTTCTTGTTCTGATTCAGTCTTATTTGTTACAAATTATTCACAGGAAATCTACGTGTATGATGAGAAGTTTGGAAGGCAAACTGTACAAGGAGATTTTGAAGGAAATTAGGATAAGATTGATGTGGGGCACAAAAATGTATGTGATATGTTAAAGACATATGCTATATTTATTTAAAATAATGACATTAATGTCAAGAACTGATAGTTCAGTCACCTGAAAATAGGGTGAGACAAAATTATTGAATGTGACTTTCCAAGTACAGGTACTTTGTTATGGGGAGAAGAAAACCTAGGTGAATGGTTTATTTCTCCAAAACAACTCTCTGTGATGTATGACTTGGGTCAGTGGTTCCCATCCTTGTGCAACCCAGGTGTTCTTGGATTGTAATGCCCAGAAGCCTTCACTGGGAGCTATGCTGCCCATGGTTTTGGGGAACTGCAATTCAAGAATACCTGATTTATACAAGATTGAGAACCACGGGTTTAAATGGCAAAAGAGTTCTTGCAGGTTTTCCTGAGTTGGCATCTGTATTGGAAGGCAATTTTCCTCTGTCCTTTCAAGAAATCCAGATATATCAGCTCACGGAGCCACTCTATATTATTTGTCTCAGAGGTTAGGCTGACATGTTTCCTACATGGATCATAGTGTCAGTTGCATTGGTGTGAGAAGGGCATTCCATAGTTGAGTGCCACAGTAATAAGGCTGTCTCTGTTATTGGCAAATAGTTTACCAGAAGTGTTTCAAGAAGAGTATCTACTGATGGTCTTAAATTATGGGTAGGCTGATTCAGGGAGGGACACTCCTATAGATACTCAGGGGTGGAAATAACTTTCATCTGTAAAACAGTGTGCTTTAGTGCCGTAGTGGAATAAAGAAGCATTCTTATACTCATTTTTGTGTATAGCTGTTTTTTTTTTTATCATTTGCCTGACATTATTTTAGCCTTCTCTAATCTGGTGCCCTCCATATCTGTTGGACTGCAGCTCCCATTTCCCCGTAGCTGGCACAGTAAGAATGGCTGCACTGTCCAATAATAATTGTGACACATGTCTTGCCATGTTGACCTGCAAGAGGTTTTGTGCAGTGATGGTATTAATATATGGGAAGAATTACTTCAGCTATCGTAAATATGCTCTTCTCTCTTGGAGTAAAACAGTCAATAGTGGGCTGTCTTTTCTTAACAACTCATATGTGTCCACAAAACTTCAGTCAGTGCATTGTATGAAAAATGGTCATAAGCTTTCATCATTCTAATGTTTGTTATATTCAAATGGTTGTAAGAACCCTGTATGCATATACATGTGTATATGCACACAGTGAATACCTCCTTGCAACAGGGCAGGATTCCAGCATGCTCGAAGGAGGCAATAGTAAATGAACTGTTAAAAAAGCCCTCTTTAGATCCAACAGTACTGAGCAATTACTGAACCGGGATCTAACATCCCATTCTTGGGGAAAGTACTAGAGTGGGTTGTGGCCTCTCAGCTTCAGAGGTTTCTGGATGAGATAAACTACCTGGATCCATCTCAGTCTGGCTTCAGGCCTGGCTATGTGACTGAGACAGCACTGGTTGCCTTGGTAGATGACCTACACCGGGAAATTGATCTGTGTCCCTTTTGGTTTTACTGGACATTTCAGCTGCTCTTGACACTTTCAGCCACAGCATTCTCCTAACTTGTCTCTCTGAAAGACATGGGGGCACTGTCTTACAGTGGCTTCAGTCCTTCCTGCAGGAGAGAATGCAGAAAGTGGTGTTAGAGGACTCATGTTCGACACCATAGCCACTGACTTAGGGAGTCCCCCAGGGTTCTGTTTTGTCTCCTATGTTATTTAACATCTATATGAAACCAGTGGGGGGAAATTATCCAGAGTTTTAGGGTTAAGTGTCACCAGCATGCTGATGACACTCAACTCTACCTCTCGTCACCTCTGAGTTCCAAGGAAGCTACAGTAGGACCCCCGTATTCACTGATTAATTAACCACTGATTCATTTATCCATGGATGGCAGAAGAAAAAATTAAATAAATAATTCAGCAGCTGCGAAGCAAGCTACTGTCACAAGCAGCACCTGTAAAGCAAGCTACTGTCGCAAAACTAACTGTAAAGCAAGCTGCTGTCACAAAACAGCAGTTTTTGGGGAGGGGTGGTGCTTTCTCTTATCCATGGTTTTCATTATCCATGGGAAGAACTGGAACCGATATCCAGTGGATACCGGGGTCCTACTGTATTTCGACTTTAGGTCAGTGCCTAGCTTCAGTTATGAACTGGATGAGGAAGAACAAACTGAAACAAAACCCAGACAAGACAGAGATGCTTCTGGTCAGTCAAAAGGGAGATCAAGGAATAGGGATGCAACATGTACTGGATGGGATTACCCCAACCAATCCCACCCCATTGAAAAATGAGGTGCGTAGCTTGGGGGTGCTCCTGGACTTATCCTTGAGCCTAGATGTCCAGGTCACAGCTGTGGCCAGGAGTGCATTTGCACAATTAAAACTACTACGCCAATTATGCCTATTTCTTGAGAAACCTGCTCTGGCCACTGTGATACACGCCCTAGTGACATCCCAGCTGGACTCCTGTAATGTGCTCAATGTGGGGCTACCGATAGAAAGTCTCAGGAAACTTCAACGGGTGCAAAACACAGCAGCCAGATTGCCTACAGGGGGTCGGCTACAGAGACCACATCACACCCCCTACTAAAGCAGCTCCACTGGCTGCCAATCAGCTATCGGGCACAATTCAAAGTGCTGACCTTAACCTACAAAGCACAAAATGGCCTGGGTCCAAGCTATCTCAAAGACTGAATGTCGCAGTATGAACCGGCTCGGGTGCTAAGGTCATCAGGAGAGGCCTTTCTCTCCATCCCCTCACTATCACAGGTGTGTCTCATAAGAACACATGAAAGGGTCTTCTCTGTTGCTGCTCACATACTTTGGAATTCCCTCCCACTGGAGGCCAGGACTGACCCATCTCTTCTGTCTTTCCAGAAGCAGGCAAAGACCTTCTTTTTCAGGCAAGCTTTCCCTGAATGATGGACTACTTATATGTGACTTTTATATGGACTACCATGCATGATTGCATTGACATTTCATAAGAACACCAGCATTTTCCATGTTAGTTTCCACCCCTTATAATGGATTTTTGTGTGCTCTTTGTAGCTTTAATATTACCTTTTAATATTCTAAGATGCCTCTTCTAATTCCCTGTTCTTAACTTGAATACCGTTGTGACAAACCCTGCCGACAGGAGTGATGAATATGCAAATCATCAGCCAATCCCAGCAGGAGGGCGGGGAGTGGTAAGATATAAAAAGGGTGGAGCCTAGGCAAAGCAGTTCAGTGAAGTTAAGTTCAGTTGAGAGCTAAGAGTGCTGGGAGAGAGCACTGTTCTCTGAGAGTTCTGTCAGGCAGTGAGGGCTATACTGTTTACTAGCTAGTTAAGACAGGGAGGCTTGTGGAGCTGATCAAATCTGTTACAGTATATGTTAAAGGCAACACATACCATCCTCAGATATTGTTATAGTTATTATCTTCTCAATAAACTTCGTCATTATTTTTATATTATATATCTCTGAGTCAGTCCCAATTCATGAGGCGACGAGTGTAAAAGGTGGCAGCATTCTTAAGTGAATAAAAGGTGGCAGCGGTACCATTTCCATCACAGAATTCAGTGTGTAAAAGGGAGGTGTCGTCACAATTTAGTGGCACAGCAGTGGGATGTCGAAATAAACCCGGTTGTGCCTCTGAAAACACAGTCTGGGAAAGGGGTGACGTCACAATTTGGTGGGCAGCGGTGGGATTTCGAATATATCCAGTTTGCCTGAGGGAAAAAAATCACCAGCTCAAAATATTTAGCCTGTACCCTGTGAAGAAATTGAAACTGGAATTTAAAAAGAAGCCTTTAGTAAAAGTTAGCCCTCAAGTGTTGTTGGTAGTCTGTGGAAGTTCCTCTGAAAAAGGGGTTAGGACTGAGAATTAGGTGAAGCTAATTTCAGTTCCTTGGAAGCCCTGTGTGAGAGAGAGGAATTCAGACTTTAAAACCCTGTAGTGCTATCTGGTTTTTCTTTGGTGGGCCTGTTAGAGTCTGGAGGTCAGGACTCCAAAAGGAAAAGGAGTCTGGCTTGACAAATTATAGGACACCTGGAAGAGAAAATCTGTAAGGATAGACTAAAAATTCTACAGTGGTTTGTTTGGGGAAACTGCCTGAGAGCCAAGGAACTCTGTGCTGTCCAGCAGCCTGAAAATTAAAAGGTGCTGAGACAAATTTCCTTTGGGGGTGACCCTGTAGTGCTATCTGGATTTTCTTTGGTGGGCCTGTCTGGAGGCCAGCGCTCCACAAGGAAAAGGAGTCTGGCTTGACAAATTATAGGACACCTGGAAGAGAAAATCTGAAAGGATAGACTGAAATCTACAGTGGTTTGTTTGTGGAAACTGCCTGAGAGTCAAGGAACTCTGTGCTGTCCAGCAGCCTGAAAATTAAAAAGGTGCTGAGGCAAATTTCCTTTGAGGGTGAAAGACCCAAAGCGTTTGCCCTTGAATTCAGGGTGGCTTTGGTGAAGGTCTGGAAATCACCCTGGGTTTTAACAGAAAGAAATCTCCAAAGTAAAAGGTCTGTGACAGAAAATTTACCTCAGAAATTGAAGAGGCCTGAGGAGATTTAAAAGTGACAGAAGCTCTGTGAGAGGGGGAGTTGGCCAATTAGAATTCCTTTTGGAGGGAAAGTGAAATTGTAAAGCCGAAGATTAAAAGCCGAAGAAATATATTTAAATCTGTGTAGTTTAAACACTGAAATAATATTTTAAATAAAGAAAGTTTGAAGTCTGGGCACTGTGCCAATCTTGCCCTTGGCAACAGTTGCTTAACAGGAGTCAGGAGCTGGGAGCTGAGGCAATTTTGTTTAAAAGTTGCCATTAAAACAGCTGTGACCTAGTCTGAACCTTCCTTTTCTTAAGAAAGAAAGAAATAAAAATATTTGATTTCATGTCAATTCCAAAAGTAAAATCTAAGAAGGCAAAGAGGGGAATGGCGGCTGAGGGGCCGGTAGCCATTGTGTCTGAGGAAACACCAATTTCACCCAGAGAGGCAGAACCTGATGAGGACCAGAGTCTTGAGAGGTGGCGATTGGGACAGGAGTTTAAATTGCAACAATTAAAACTAGAAAAAGAAAGAGAGATGGAAAAAGAAAGGATGGCCAGAGAGGAACGGGAAAAAGAGAGAGAAAGAGAGGAACGGGAAAGAGAGAGAGAAAGAGAGAGAGAAAGAGAGGAACGGGAAAAAGAGAGAGAAAGAGAGGAACGGGAAAAAGAGAGAGAAAGAGAGATGGAACGAGAGCGGATGGCATATCAATTAGAGCTGCGAAAACTTGAGTTAGCTAGTCAGGAAAATACCAATAATAATAACAATAATTTGAGTGAAACTCCCAAGAAAATAGATTTGAAAAGGTTCCCTAGCTACAAGAAAGGAGACAACATTGAAGCTTTCTTAGTTTCTTTTGAGAGAACATGTGAGGATTTACACGTGTCAGACGAAGAGAGAATGTCCTATTTGAGGCCATTATTATCTGGAGTATTGGAAGAAATATATGCTCAAATCGATAGCGAACATGCCCGAGACTATACCCATTTTAAAGAGTTAGTGTTTACTAGAATTGGTATTTCAGCAGAACAGCTGAGGAGGAGATTCAGGTCAATTACGAAAGCGCCGGGAGATACATATGCACAGCTAGCTTACAGATTGACAGAGGTATTGAATAAATGGATGAAAATTGAAAATGCTAACACAGCTGAAGAAATCAAACAAGTGTTTGGGTTAGAACAACTGTACAGTTTATTCCATCCTGAGATCAGATTTCTAGTAAAGGATAAAAAGCCACAGAACATGATTGAGGCTGCTAAAATTGCAGATGAAATTAATATTATCCGAGACTCTAGGTTTTCAGAAGTGACCCCTAGAAATAGGGACTATCAAAGGAAACCCTTCCAAAGTGAGTCTGGGAATGCTATATCCCCTCAGAATAAAAGAAGGCAAGAGAAACTAATTGGATCCCAGTCACCAAAGTCGGGGAGAAGGGAAGGAAAGGTTAAGAACGGGAGCCCTGAAAACAAACATAAATTAACGTGCTGGGAATGTTTTGGAGCGGGGCACACAAGACAATTCTGCCCAAAATTAAACAAATCACAAGACAAAACTGAGAAAAGGGTGTTTCATATTCGAAAGAGTCATGAGGGAACTCCCAAGCCCAAAGAAGGGGAAAGGTCAGAATCAGAAGGTGAAAATGAGGGAGAGAAAGAGCTTCCCTTAGCTGAAATAGTTCATTGTTTTTGCATACACACTGATGAGAAATTACTAGCAACCTCAGGAGAGTCAGTAAACATAAATGACAAACCTTACTTGGGTTTGATTGATACTGGCTCCAGAGTAACCTTAGTACACAAGGACATTTTAAAGCCTGAAGATTTAAACCCAGGAAAAACTTTAAATGTAAAAGGAATAGGAGTTTCTAAGGTGGAATTGCCTATGGCCAGAGTGAAACTACAGATGAGAGATTGGGAAGGAATCTTGGATGTAGGAATTTCAGATCAAATACCAAGTGCCTGTTTAATTGGAATAGATGTCTTAGAGCATGTGCAGAATGCTTTTGTAGTAACACGAGCTCAGGCACATCAAGATGTACAAGATAGTGACAACCACACAGTTACAGAACAAATTTCAGGAGAAGCACATGGGAGGGAAACTCAACCGCCTGAAATAGTAGGAGAAGGAGATTTAGCCGACATTATAAAAGGGCCAACAGCAGACTTTAGTCTAGAACAAAGGCAAGATGACAGTTTGAAGGGATGTTTTGACTTAATGGAATCGAATACACACTTCTTAAGTTATAAACACCCTGAAAAGTTCATAATAGAGGAGAAAATGAGACAAGCTTGTGAGGAACTTCGTGTACCAGCAGAGAACTCCAGACTAGAAAAATATTTTAAATTAAAAGGAGATGAAGAAAAATTAGCACAACTTGAAAAGGTACAAAATGAAGCAATAGCAGAAGAGCTGAAAGAAGCTAAAATTCTGCAGCCATCAGTTATTGGTGAACTCCAGAGTGAAATTTCACCTTTGAAAGCACTTTTAGGGATGAAGAACAAAGTGGCTCTGGACAAGGAACAAATGATACAAGAAGAGAATAAGATGGCTAATGAATTTAGAAAGCTGCAAGAACCTGAAAAGCAAATAGAAAACCGTGTAAAGAAGAAACCCTACTTGGAAGTGAAGGATGCTAATAACAGACCTGATTCGGTGGTTGCAAAAGACGCCTGGGAAAAACAACGACAGCCTGTGAACATCATGCTTCAGCGGATCCGAGAGGCCGAGAAGACGAAGGGAGCATCCAAGTGGCAAGTAGGAAATCTAAACATCAACTACCTGAGACACATCGTGGGACAAGGCATGATCGACACCGTGCAGAGGAAGATCGACGCGATCGACTTGTGGCCAAGGCAGACCAACAAAAAGAAGGTGAGATCCTTTTTTGTGTCTTCCGGGATAACACAGGAGGTTTAGTACACATTTGAGCACCATTGCAGCACCGCTGACTGAACTGATAAAAAAGAAGCACCCGTATGCCATACAGTAGTCATCTGAGTACCCAGCTGCATTCGAGGGGACTATAATGAACTGTACCAGGAGTGGTGACAAAGAACCCAAGAAAAAAATGGCATCACTTTACTGTGAACTGGACTTTGAATTTATGTGCCAGAGGAAATGGTCACCCGTGGCGTATCATCGTCCAGCCGTTGCAGCAAGAAGCGGAAGACATTGATTACCTAGACCATGGTAAAATAATGATAATGTAATATTGTTATTTTATTGCTGATGTAAGAGAAAGTTGTTTAAAAAAAAAAGTATGGAAATGTAATAAAATGTGGAAACCATAACTTAATGAGTTAACTGTAAATGAAAAATATTGCATTTTAATAATATTATATGGTAAGAAGGTTGAACATAGTATAAAACAGTTTTTAGATATGTATAGTTGAATATGATAAACAGAAGAATGTATGTATTAGTTAAATAGGCTCCAGAAGAGAATTTTAAGTGAGCAAACCGAGGTAAGTTTACTCCCTTAAAATTTCTTTATAAGGGGGGAGGTATTGTGACAAACCCTGCCGACAGGAGTGATGAATATGCAAATCATCAGCCAATCCCAGCAGGAGGGCGGGGAGTGGTAAGATATAAAAAGGGTGGAGCTTAGGCAAAGCAGTTCAGTGAAGTTAAGTTCAGTTGAGAGCTAAGAGTGCTGGGAGAGAGCACTGTTCTCTGAGAGTTCTGTCAGGCAGTGAGGGCTATACTGTTTACTAGCTAGTTAAGACAGGGAGGCTTGTGGAGCTGATCAAATCTGTTACAGTATATGTTAAAGGCAACGCATACCATCCTCAGATATTGTTATAGTTATTATCTTCTCAATAAACTTCGTCATTATTTTTATATTATATATCTCTGAGTCAGTCCCAATTCATGAGGCGACGAGTGTAAAAGGTGGCAGCATTCTTAAGTGAATAAAAGGTGGCAGCGGTACCATTTCCATCACAGAATTCAGTGTGTAAAAGGGAGGTGTCGTCACAATTTAGTGGCACAGCAGTGGGATGTCGAAATAAACCCGGTTGTGCCTCTGAAAACACAGTCTGGGAAAGGGGTGACGTCACAATTGTATGTCTTAAATGTTCTGGGCTGTATATTATCTCTTATTATTGTAAGTCACCTTGTGTCCTTTTCCAAGGAAAAAGGTGGGGTAAAATATTCTAAATAAATAAATAAATAAATAAATAAATAATCCAAAGGGAAACAAAGGTAATCTTTAACCACTTACTGTCTGGTTTCTTTATATTTTTTCCAAATGCCTGAGTTTTGCCTGCCTGCCAGCTTCTGAAAGAATAGGTGACTGTATCACCTAATAGTTTGCAAACTGCAGCAGTTGTTATAAAATACAAAAACACTGCTTTGGGTTATATTGGTTTCAAGGCATGTCTAACAAAAAAGAAAAGTGTTTACAGTGGCAGAGATTACTTCTGGAGATTTCAGAAAATGCATGATGTTTAATGATTACTGGTCAAATAGAAGTATAATTCAGATGCATTTCAGATATCTGAAGTATCAAGATAATTTTAAATGATCTTAATAACTTTCACTCTTCACTAAGAAATTTGGAGACATCAACTCAGTATAAAGCAAAAGAAAATGTATTTGTATTTGCAATTAAAATACTCTTGGTCCTTGTGGTTTCTGCTGTTTAATATCCCAATAATTATTTTAACTTGGAAAGGTGCCATCATTCCATAAATGGAATTAAACAAGAAGTTGTTAGTCTTTGTCTTCACAGTCTTTATTGGCTTTGTAGGTAGGTAGGTAGGTAATAGTTTATTGCTAAAAACCATTGGTCGTCGCAATCTTTATATATATATATATATATATATATATATATATATATATATATATATATATATATATATATATATATATATATATATATATATATATATGCATGTTAGGGTGGATTCGGGTTTCTTCCCGTGTAGAAATCTGGTTGTTTTGGCGACGTTTCGACGAGGTCTCACTCGTCATCTTCAGGCTGGTGTTCTGGCTTCTTTCTTCTTGAAGCAAAGCGTGATCTTAGTTGAAGTCCTTCTATAAATACTGCTGGGGGTGTGTGGTTTGCTTGCTCTGTTGCTGATTGTAGGTTCGTTTGTTCTTTTGTGATCTGCTGTGTGGCTGAGGCGATCGTTAAGGGCTTAACTGCTGGTGGGTTAGATGGCTGTTTAGAGACATCATGTGTGGGTGAGGTGCTGGATGTGTGTCTATTAGCCTTTTGTTTCTTAACGACCTTGGTGATGGGTGTTCTGGCAGCATCCTGGGCTTTGGTAGAGTGGGGTCCTGTGTCTTGTGAATTCATTTTGGTCTGGCTGCGTGTCTGTGGTCTCCCAATGTTTTTTTGGCGTGTGTAAGTGTGCTCCATGTGGTGACTGGAGTGGGGAGTAGCGGTAGATGGTGCAGTCGTGGTTTTGTTATTGGATGGTGGTTTCGTTTCATCTGTGGGAAGGGTCTGGGTTTGTGTTTGGTGTGGATGGAAGGTGGTGGCATCTTGTGTCCTTTTGGACCTGGTGTCAGTCTTTGTGACAGAGGCTCGTCTGTTGACCAGGGCTAGTTTCCAGATGTCAGGCAAGCGGGAGGTGTCATCACGTTTATTCATGTTGTTTGGGTGTTTCTCTATTTCAATGGCTTCCATGATTATTCGACTGTTGAAGTGTTCAGTTTTGGAGATGAGTTTGGTTCTTTTAAAATCAATTTCATGACCTGTTGTTTTTATGTGCTGGAAGAGAGAGGAAGATTTTTCTTCTTTTTTGACTGCGTTCTTGTGTTCTGCGATGCGTGCGCTTATTCTCCTGTTTGTCTGTCCGATGTATGTGGCTGGGCAGACTTTGCATGGTATTTCGTAGACTCCTTGGTTTTCTAGCTCAATCTTGTCTTTGGGGTTTCTTAAAATGTTGGCTATTTTTTGTTCGGTGCAAAAGGCTGTCTTGATATTGTGTTTGTGGAGAATTTTGCTTATTTTGTCTGTGGTGCCTTTGATGTAAGGGAGGAGGGCAGTGCCGTTGTTCTCTTCTGTTTCTTGGTTCTTGGGGGTGTTTCTTTTTGGATTAGTTTGGTGATGGTGTTTTTTTGGAATCCGTTCGCAATTAAAGCATTCGAGAGAGTGTGTAATTCAGTTTTTAGGTGGTCTTTGTCAGCGAGGCGTTTGGTTCTGGAGATGAGGGTTTTTGCTACGGAGTTGATCTGTGCAGGGTGGTGGTGTGATTGTGCATTTAAGTAGCGGTTTGTATGTGTTTTTTTCCGGTAGATGGTATGTCCTAAGGAGCCGTCGGGTTTTTTGTAGATTAGGACGTCCAGGAAGGGAAGTTGGTTGTTGGCTTCTATTTCCATAGTGAATTGTATTTTGGGGTGTAGGCTGTTGAGATGTGTGAGGAAGTTGTTCAGTTTGTCTTTCCCGTGTGGCCAGATAACAAAGGTGTCGTCAACATATCTGAGCCAGAGTTTGGGTTTATGTTCGGACCTACTCAGAGACCCCAACAGAGACCTACTCACTCTCCACCTCAAACTCAGCAACAAAATCCACCCAACACTCTGGAACAAATCCAAGCAACTCGCCGCCTGGAGAGCTGAAACAGAGACCTCCCACAAGACAGACATACACACCAACAAACTCCACAAACTGGAAAAACGCCAGAAGCCCAACCCCCCACAGCAGCCCATGAAACAAACAGTTCACAACATATCAGACAGGACACTCACCATCGCAGAGACCAAAGTCCTGTCCAAAGGATTCAACTTTGCAGTCGCCCCCAGACACATCCCCACTGAAAACATCATATGCGGAGTGGAAGCCAGCCTAACCAAAATCAACCCAGATGAAGCCAACAAAATCAGACTCGAAGTCACCAATATCCTCTGCTCCAGCAAACCACCCAGAAGCAATTTACACAAAGAAGAACAAAAAGCCCTCACCAACCTGAAGAAAGACAACAACATAATCATTCTCCCAGCAGACAAAGGCAATGCCACAGTGGTGATGAACACATCTGACTACCAAGCCAAACTATCCAACCTACTACAAGACCCTGCTTACATACCTTTGAACACAGACCCCACCACCTACCTGGAAAAAAACCACCAAAGCCAAAATAAAAGCCTCACCCTTAAGTGAAGAAATCAAGCCAAGCATCATCCCCAGAGAGAAATCTTCCAGATGCCCCAAGCTCTACGGCCTCCCCAAGATTCACAAAGAAGGAACACCTCTCAGACCCATAGTCAGCTCCATAGGCTCACCCCTACAAAACCTCGCCAAATTTCTTGCCAAACAACTCCAGCCCTATGCAGAATCCATCTCTTCATACGTACAAAACTCGTTCCACTTCATAGAAATTATAAAGAAACAAGACCTACAACCCAATGACCTACTCGTGAGCTTCGACGTTGTTTCGCTCTTCACACAAGTGCCCATTCAAGAAGCCTTGACAGCTATCCACAACAAATACAACCCCCCCCAAGCACATCCTAGATCTGACCAACCACTGCCTAACCAACACATACTTCATCCACAATGGACAAAGATACAAACAGATAGAAGGAGCACCCATGGGATCACCCCTCTCACCGGTCATCGCAAACCTATATATGGAACACTTTGAAACCAACGCGTTACAGAAGTCCGAACATAAACCCAAACTCTGGCTCAGATATGTTGACGACACCTTTGTTATCTGGCCACACGGGAAAGACAAACTGAACAACTTCCTCACACATCTCAACAGCCTACACCCCAAAATACAATTCACTATGGAAATAGAAGCCAACAACCAACTTCCCTTCCTGGACGTCCTAATCTACAAAAAACCCGACGGCTCCTTAGGACATACCATCTACCGGAAAAAAACACATACAAACCGCTACTTAAATGCACAATCACACCACCACCCTGCACAGATCAACTCCGTAGCAAAAACCCTCATCTCCAGAACCAAACGCCTCGCTGACAAAGACCACCTAAAAACTGAATTACACACTCTCTCGAATGCTTTAATTGCGAACGGATTCCAAAAAAACACCATCACCAAACTAATCCAAAAAGAAACACCCCCCAAGAACCAAGAAACAGAAGAGAACAACGGCACTGCCCTCCTCCCTTACATCAAAGGCACCACAGACAAAATAAGCAAAATTCTCCACAAACACAATATCAAGACAGCCTTTTGCACCGAACAAAAAATAGCCAACATTTTAAGAAACCCCAAAGACAAGATTGAGCTAGAAAACCAAGGAGTCTACGAAATACCATGCAAAGTCTGCCCAGCCACATACATCGGACAGACAAACAGGAGAATAAGTGCACGCATCGCAGAACACAAGAACGCAGTCAAAAAAAGAAGAAAAATCTTCCTCTCTCTTCCAGCACATAAAAACAACAGGTCATGAAATTGATTTTAAAAGAACCAAACTCATCTCCAAAACTGAACACTTCAACAGTCGAATAATCATGGAAGCCATTGAAATAGAGAAACACCCAAACAACATGAATAAACGTGATGACACCTCCCGCTTGCCTGACATCTGGAAACTAGCCCTGGTCAACAGACGAGCCTCTGTCACAAAGACTGACACCAGGTCCAAAAGGACACAAGATGCCACCACCTTCCATCCACACCAAACACAAACCCAGACCCTTCCCACAGATGAAACGAAACCACCATCCAATAACAAAACCACGACTGCACCATCTACCGCTACTCCCCACTCCAGCCACCACATGGAGCACACTTACACACGCCAAAAAAACATTGGGAGACCACAGACACGCAGCCAGACCAAAATGAATTCACAAGACACAGGACCCCACTCCACCAAAGCCCAGGATGCTGCCAGAACACCCATCACCAAGGTCGTTAAGAAACAAAAGGCTAATAGACACACATCCAGCACCTCACCCACACATGATGTCTCTAAACAGCCATCTAACCCACCAGCAGTTAAGCCCTTAACGATCGCCTCAGCCACACAGCAGATCACAAAAGAACAAACGAACCTACAATCAGCAACAGAGCAAGCAAACCACACACCCCCAGCAGTATTTATAGAAGGACTTCAACTAAGATCACGCTTTGCTTCAAGAAGAAAGAAGCCAGAACACCAGCCTGAAGATGACGAGTGAGACCTCGTCGAAACGTCGCCAAAACAACCAGATTTCTACACGGGAAGAAACCCGAATCCACCCTAACATGCATATATATATATATATATATATATATAATTTTATAAAATTACATCCGCAACAAATATAATTAAAACTTTAAAATACCGTGTAACATTTACAATGCAATATAATTCTTCCAGGGTTAGAGATTGACCCGAATTTTCATAGCTGCCAGCACAAACTTTGCTACTTGCTGTGTGACATACCTGTCTGTACCGACAAGTAGCATGCTAAGTTGGGCTCCAGGGGACCTATCGACCAGTGAACTAATAATCCCACCAAGGAATTTACGTCTAGGTTGGTCGTGGAGGGGGCAGCTGAGCAAGTAGTGGGGCACATCTTCGACTTCACCTGAGCTGCAAGGGCAAAGTCTGTCCCGAACAGGGATAATATCACGTCTCCCCTCTAAAAAGGCAGAAGGCATGGTCTGGAAACACAGGGCTGTGAATGCCGTCCTCAAGGGAGCTGAGGTTAAATTGTGGAAATAGCTTTCCAGCCCAAAAGATGTTTTATACAAAGGATAATAGAGGGAGGATGACGATAATGAAACCGCAGCCAATTCCTTCCATTTGGAACATAAATAAATCTTGTCTTTGACCAATTTTTTGATACTGGGGGAGACAAAAGAGGGGATAGATTCAGTATTGATCCCATAATGATGTAATATGGGTCTGACTAGCTTTGCCCAGGACTCCCGCAAAGGGTGCTGAAGTTGTTCTATATAGCACTTCTTTGGCAAGCGGGAGTCACTCATGCCGGCCAGCTTCAACCAGTACATTGCCAAGGCAATGTGTACGTGAGTTTCAATGGAAGTTAGCCCTACTTCAGCTCTTAAATATCCAGAGGGTGTGCCACGGGGTACAGCAAGAAGAGATCGAATAAAAGAATTTTGAACCACGTCGAGGTGTGGTATTTTAGTATACCCCCAGATTTCGGCCCCATATGTTAATTGGGGGACTATCTTTCTTGAAAACACCTCAACTGCAGGAGCAACCAGTTTACCACCTTGGGTTGAAAAGAATCTCAAAAGGGATTGAGTGGAGTGGGAGGCTTTCAAAACTGTTGCTTTCAGATGATATTTCCAAGAGAGCAGGGCATTAAAACAGAGACCAAGGTAACTAAAATTTCTTAACTGCTCAATAGGTTTGTTGTCAAGTGTCCACCTATGTCTAGTTCTTTTCCTCCCAAAGACGACTACTTTGGTTTTAGAGTAGTTAATGGACAAATATTCTCTGGTACAAAAGTTACTCAACTTAACCAAAAGTCTTCACATGCCGACTTGTGCTGAAGAAATAACAATGTCATTAATATAAAAATTAAACAGAAAAGGGGCCAAAAAATGGAATTAAACAAGACGTCGTTAGTCTTTGTCTTCACAGTCTTTATTGGCTTTGTAAATAGATGGAGGTAAGAGTTCAGTGGTGAAATATATCATCCACTATAGAAACAAATGACAAATGTAACACAGAAATGGAAGGAAGTACAGTAATACCTTGGTTTACGAGTGTTTTGCAAGGTGAGCAAACCTTTTTGCATCATGGGGTAACTAGTCAAATGTGTATAGGGTTACAAATTGCACTTTACTATTGCCACATTAAAACACAGTAAAATCCAGTTGTTAATCTCAAGCAGAGCAGATTCTACAGCCAGGTACCTAAACCATGCCATGGATGTGGACTTCTAGCCAACTTCTTTTGTGACTTCTAGTATTTTCTGTGTACAGTAGGTGGTCTATGGGCCCCCAGAACGAATCATCTGAGTTTCTATTATTTCTGATGGGGACTTTTGCTTTGATATATGAGTGATTTGGTTTACAATTGCTTTGATTTGGTTTACAAGTGCTTTGGTTTGATATACGAGTGTTTTGGTTTCTTGTAAACCAAGGTATTACTGTATTCAGTTTCTTTAACCATATCTTTGACTTTTATTATTCTTGGTTTCTCAAAGATATCTGTTATATGAATAACATCCTTTGGAATGAAAAAATGTATTTAATTAAAATGACATGAAGTAATTTGAAAGAAGAGGAATGTTCTAAAAATATCAGTAGCATTCTGGCTCTGGGTTGAAATAACAATTATGTACTCTCAGGTTGATTCCAATGGAAGGTAACTCTATAAGGTTTTCTGGGAATAAAATATCCAGAGGTAGCCTGCACTTTTCCCCTTCCAGTGCTTTTCTGGGACCATGTAGGTTGCCCAAGCACAGACAGGTGACCAGGAATATAACCTTATCAGGTATACTTGTGCTCCAGGCAATCCTGGCTTGCTCCTTTTCTAGGAGGCACAGCGAGAATTTGTACTCCTGCCTTTGTAGCTAAGCACTCCTACCAGTTGAACGATACTGGTACCCAGGTGTTAGGCAGGAAGGACTGGCTAAAACTGTCCACTAATTTTGTGAGGGTAGTATACTGCTTCGTGTCTGATGTGACTGTTCTTCTGTTGCTATCGTACTTTACCTTAATACTTGTTTCTGACAATCGTTTTTGCATACAGGACAAAAGCATAGTGCCTGCATGTGCCTTAAGCTTCTACAGCTAATCATGGAAAGAAGAAATAATTCTACCTTCCTTAAAGTTTCTTGACTCTGTCATCTTGATTTTGAGGATTTGTTCTTAACAAGGTTCACAGACCCCTGCCTACCTGCACCAGCAGTTTAGTGTCCATTGTGACAGGTTTGTGAAACTGTAACTCGCACTGAGATTGTGAACAGTGTCCTGGACTTGTTGACAGCTGTGCTTGCTTGCCTAGTTAGCTACATTGTCCATTTTTCTTTGAAAACACTCCTTTGCTTTAAGTTATATATTGAGGGAAGAGGTTTATGAAACACTTGTGAGTGTACTGTGTGATCTTCTGGAGGACAACTGGAATAGTGGAGAGGAGGCAACTGCAATGCCCATTATACCAATCTAAGCAGAATGGTTACTTTGAAAGGTTGCTTTCAATATAAATGAGAATTATAGTTCACAAATGTAATATCCTGAGCTCCAGTCCAGACTGACATAATTTTTGCATTAAGAAGGTTAAATGTACTTGATTTCTACCTTATTTTTCCTTCCTTTCGAAGTATTTCAAATATTGCAGAACATTATGAGAAGAAATAGCCTACAGTATAAGCAAAACTATAATAGGATCTTACTATGGTATCTCCACATGAGAAGCACACACTACCAGGAAACCTGCTTTGCCCCAGCGGCTGATGATACTAGTTTATATTTCTCAGCTGCTAGCCCCTGGAGTCTGAAACAAATGAATATCAAAGCTGATAGTCTGACGCTGAATATTTTCAGTGGGATAAAATCTGTAATTTGTATGACAGTCACAGCTAGAAAACTGTGAATTGATAATCTGCATCTGTTATGCATATTTGCATTTACCTGCGCCTATTTTTTTTAAAATAGCAGCTATCTGCTTCTCCCAAAAGCTGGCATCGATAAAAACTTCATCACAGGGACAGTAGTTTCTAGTTGTGGGAAGTTAATCAGAATCATGGAGGATAGAAATGTCAAGCTGTACTTCCACCTATCCTGCAAATCCTATCTACTACTGAAAAACATGTTCATGTCATTCTAATGTAGTGTTGGCCCTTAGGGCAGCCATATCCAAAGGAGCCACGGGGTGGGGGGGAGGCTAAGGACACCACTGCCTTAGGGAGAATATTTCAGACGAAGACCCCTTGGGAAAAGGCCATATACAGTGGTACCTTGTATAAAGGAATTAATTCATTCCAAATGAATTTCTCTTAGGCAATTTTTCCTTTATACAAACTTCCCATAGGAATGCATTAAAAATGGAGTAATCCCTAATCGCGACCATTTTTATGTTGTACAGATACGCCCTATAGGCGATTCTGTTAAGCAATTTTTCCCTATCTCTGGAATGTTTTATGTTTAAAGATTTTATGTTATACAAACTGTTTGTTATACGACGGTCCACTGTACTAGGGAAATGGGATAATTCCTTTCAAGAGAAGAAGCATCAGTACTATTTCATTCCAAGCCTAGTATTCTGGGATTTAGGGTAGTAGTGGAGTCCCTTTAATAAGAGGCTCAGTTGTTAGGAACATAAATGAATTGTACCAGGCAGCATAGCTGTCAAGTTTTTCCAGGCGCTGCGTGGAACAGGAGAAGGGAGGCACGCACAAACACAAACACAAAATTCCATAGGCACGTGTGCATGTGCACGTGCACTCACGCATGCGCACACACCACATTTCCCGCCACATGGCCGCACCAGGGCACGAGGAGGGTGACAAGGAGGAGGAGGGTATGTTCCCCCCCCCCAGCATTCTGCGGCCTTGGAGGGCAGCCGGTGACGTCTCGCTGGGCTTTGCCATACTCTCGGGTGGGGGGAGCTCTCGTCAGCTGCTGGAGGAGCCGAAGCCGCCAGCCAAACTTCAAGCCCGCAGCCGCCGGCCAAGTGTCTTGGACTGGCAGACCCGAAAGGGTCGCCTGGGACAACAGTGGGAGGCTGGCGGGCGAGCGAGTGCTCCCCCTGCTCCTGCGCTCTGCCCCCCTCACTTGCTCTTCGTCCTCCTCTTCTGCAGTGCATTGTGCTCCTGATGAAGCAGCTATGGTCAGTGCAAGTGTGGAGGACTAATCTATGATAGCAGAGTGCCAGGGCACCAACAATATCTGAAGATAAAATCATGGACATAGGTTCTGGAAAAATAATTTTTGAGAAAATCTTTTGACATAGAGATTTGAGGACTGAGCTTCTGGCAAACGAACCGGATGACCTAGGAGCTGGTATAGCTGTGAAAGTTTGTATATAGCCGTCCCATATGCTGCTGCCCAGGCTGGCCACTTAAATTATCCAGAAAAGGAAAAAGAATAAGGGCTTCTGTTACAATTGAAACTTGTCTAAGTGACACAGTTTTCTTTTCTGAGATCAGGCATCACCTTTCAAATACTATCACCTGATGCGTAAAACTGAAACATCAGAGGCAAGTAAGAAACAATGGGATATTCAGGGTGTTGCATAAAAATCTTGACACTGTGATGCTTTAAAAATGTGTCTGGTGGCTGCAAAACTGTAGATAGAGTCTGTACTAATTGTTCCTAAAGGGAAAGATAGCTTGTGAACAGCTTTTCTTAGAGCTCAAATCACCACATATTATCAGAAACTCGTTCAAAGTAAATGTTTTTACGGGACTCAGTGAGACTCCTTTTTATTTTGCTGCTTCCTGGTCTTGCTACCAACTTGATACTGTGGGGGTGTTTTCCTTCTCTGCACGGTTCTATGAGACACTGAAAATTATCTTGATCTCTTGGCTTTGTTCTTGGTATCATGTTAAGATTTGGTTTGGAGTCATTGGTTTGGACATCTCTATTTCCTAGATACAGTAATTCCTAAGGGAAATGTTTGTAATACACATTTTAGTATTCTGATCTTACACTGCTGATTGTGTATTTTAACAATTTGCTCTTCAAACAGCATGTGCAGATGGTGGGTAAATATAATAATTAAAAGCAGAATATAGTGGTTTTGTTCTTAGCAATGGCTTCTGAAAGGCTGACATTCACAATAAAATATAAAAATCCTTCATTTGAAATCTGGTACTTTTAAAAAGCTATTATATATTTTTGTTGGGCAAATAAATTATGATTTTGTTGTTTACCTCACTTATTCTAGAAAATAAGTTTTCTTCAAGGTATTCCCAACTCCACCCAGGCAGAGCTGAAAAAGAAAGACTTATACAGACCAACCCCCCTCTCTATAAATAGCTAGGTCACATTCTTGCCCCAACTCAATATTTCTACTTCATTTGAAGTTTTGAACGTGCTGCAATTAGCCTAAAGCCATCAAAGTTCAGTCAGATGTGTAATTAAATGTTATATTTTAACCAGTACTTGTATTTCAACTTATATGTTGGAAGATATGTTGCTTTCATGGCATCTCAAACATTTAATGGATTATTAAGTGGGAAATTGAATTTTACTTTAATACTGCTGTTAGGGTATAGCCACCGAATAGCTAGAAGTATCATCACACATTATAAATGTGTGACTTTGTATCTGAAGAGTCTAAAAGTCAAATTTAGCACTTGAAGATTCATGAGCAGATCTCATGTCTTTTTATAAAGAAACACAGTGAATTAGAAACAAGACACTGGGGTGGGGTGGGGAGATGCTGAAGTCACCCCTTCCCCTTATAATTATTTCTCGTTTCCCTTGTTATTATTTAGCATGCTAGAGTTTGTTGAATCATCTGCTTTCAAATGAATGTCAAACTAAATACTAAAGATCAATAATTAGATCTCCTGTCTATGAAAAATCACTTTTAAAAACTTGTTGGAGACAAAAGAGTGATTGGTGAGCTCTTGGCTAACGTTAAAAACTTTCTCATGCAGTTCAGGATGATCATGTGTTGACCTGTTCTGGCAATAAGAACATAAGAAGAGCCAAACTCAACCAAACGAGGAAACCAATGGGGTGCAGTGCCTGGGATACTTGAGGGGAGATTAGAGCAACCAGAGTCTAGACCGGCTTGGTTGGCCTCAATTTTGGATCTTAAAAAGGCTGCAAAAGACTCACTAGTGAAATCACTAGGAAGAGGCCCAAGCTGACTAGGATCTGTGAGGTTTCGAACCACCCGGAACAACTCCGTCTGACAGTTCGAGGCCGCACCAATTCTCAAGGAGGCATAAGATCTTTTAGCCCCCTAACCGCACGTACATCGCGCCTGGTCAGCAAGAGAACTGCAGCCCAATTAATTGCCAACCGGTCCTTTCTCCATCTGCTCTCAAGCCTTCTTCGTTCTTGCTTCATTACTTGCAACTCAGCCATAAACCACGGCGAGGAGTGAGCTCCACAGCGAAGAAGATGTTTGGGGACGATCCGGTTGACAGCCCAGGTGGCATCCTCATACCACATTTCCACAAAGGCTTCTACTGGATCGTCAGCCAGACCATCATGAAGCTCCCCAAAGGCCTCCAGGAACCATTCAGTGTCCAGAAGCCTTTGAGGGTGGGTCCAAACAAGGGGCTAAGGCTCCCCGCGGGGTGGGACAGCGATCAACAGGGGAAAGAACAGCAGATGGTGATCTGACCACATGGGTTGGGAAGCAATGTCCCCAACCCTCAGATTATAATCTGCCAACATGGAGGGAAAAAACAGGTCCAAGGTATGCCCTAGCTCTATGAGTGGGACAAACAACATGCTGGGACAGATTCATAGAGGCCGTGGACTCCACAAAATCCAGAGCTGCTCCTGAAAGCCCACTCCTGGCATGCACGTTGAAGTCCCCTACCACCAAAAGGAGGGGGGACCTCAGCAATGCTGCCGAGATGAACTCAGTGGGCTCTGGAAGGGATTGTGCAGGGTTGCGGGGAGCACGGTACCCCAGCACAATGCCAAACCTGTCCTGCTGACCCACCAATAGATGAAGGCATTCTAACCCAGGACACACCAATGCTGCAGGTCTGCTGATGAAAAGAGATTCCCTGTAAATGATGGCCACCCCCACAACCCTCCGACCTGCCCACATGCTGGACCTGAAACCCAGGGGAGGGGGCACAACTGGGAGAGGGACGCCCCTCCCTCTGCCCCCACCCAGGTTTCCATAAAACAGGCCAGGTCAGCCCACCCATCCATGATAATATCATACAGCACAGGAATCTTATTGTGGACCGACCTGGTGTTAATCAGCAGGCAGGACAGGTCAAGAAGCGCTGGCAGAATGGCTCCCTGAAACGTGGCAGTGAGCTGAGGGATCAGAATGGGGGACAGGCAGCAATTGCCTGGCCCTAGTTCTTCTTTCTTGACTAATTCCCCAACTCCTAGCATGCCTACTGCAGCCAGAGATTTCCCAATTAGGTATGAAACTTACAAGGATTCATTTTATCCCTAGCAGGGTTAACACAGTTGGTCTGTTACTGCAACAGCAGCAGGTGGTGGTGCCTCAAAAACTAGTAAGTTTTGTTTGGCATAGTTTTTAGCTCATTTCATGGAGGAATGTTTATGCCAAATAAAACCTGTTTGTCTCTCAAGTGTCACAAGATTTATGGTTATTTTATCACTAGGGACTACTTTGTTTATTATTTTAATGGCTTTCTAAAGTTTTGCTGTGTACTTTGTTATGGCAGAGAAACAGTTGTTTTGGTTCCTGACCCCTGGCAGGTATAGAAGCAACAGCAGAAATAGCTTTTTGATTACTCAACACAGCTTCCTCTAATATCCTCAATTAATGAGTCAGTAACCCATGTGTCTTTTTGTGTGATAATAGTCATTGTACAGCTTCTTGTTTTGATGCAGAGGTATGCTCCAAAATAGTAAGTCGCTTTTGTTTCAATGTACTGTACATGATTTTAAAAGAAGAGGGTGAATGGAAAGGAGCACCACCCAGAGGAGAGAACCTTTTTCTCATGGGAATGTCATATCTCTAAAGAATTATATCCTAGATAAGCTTGGGAACAGTAAGGGCTAGTAAATACTAGCATTCTGTTGTCCTTTGTTTCTCTTATCATGTAATCAGCAGTGTTCCTCTCATTGAAAACTGCAGACAGTTTTACTGATGTTTGTTTTTGCTGGCTCCTTTCTGGCCGCCTCCATGCTCAACATTGATTGTAGCTGCATTAAATGCGTGCAGTAGCAATGTTCTTGTGGTTTGAGTTCTGTCTGACATAAAACATGTTTTATTCTTCAGGAACATGGGATAATGGCCTTACCTCATCTCCATCTCCATCTTCTTTTCCTTTTGTTTCTTTCCCTCCATTGCTTTATACCTGCTAGCCTCTCCATTTCTCCTCTCCTCTCTGCCCCTGAAGATTTATTCATTGTCTTGTACCCGATAGCCTGAAGAAAGAAAATCTGATCACTTACATGTTTACTGCTTTAAGGGATTTGTTTAAAATCCTAATACACACATTTTTTTGGCAGCAGACGCTTCATTTTTTATTGCTATTGATCTTGTTCCTTCTTCATTTACACCTTCAATGCACAGTCAGACTTCATAGTTCACTCGCAGCAGGGATCTGTTTGTTCAGTTTTTATTACTGGTAATTTAAACATGAGATTCCAAATCTAACCTTTTTGTTTCTATAGCAACTAAACGTAGGCTGATCCAGGACCATCATTTTCCATAACAACTGACATCTTCTGTTCAAACTACACAGAGTTTCTAGATAGCCTTTCCCAATCTGGTGTTCTCAAGATGTGTTAGGCTACAATTCCCATCATATTCAGCTAACATGACATACGATAGGTGATTTAGTATGTCACCTTCAGAGGACACTAGGTTGTAGAACACACAATATATAACTCATTGTGAAATCCAGTCATGTCCCTTCACCAGCAGAGTAGATGCTGTTGATGAAATGGATTCCTTCTCCCATTGCAGCCACCTGTGGATCCACAGTCTGCTTTGATCTGCTTTGAGGGGTGGGATCCTGTAGATTTATGTCTGTGAAGATTCTAAGTCATCCAGGTGAGTTCATCTGGAAGTTGAGTCATGGCAACTGGACTTCTTTTCTAGAGAGATTGAAACGTTTTGCTGCTCATCCAAACAGCTTCATCAGTCAGACAAAGCTCTTTGGATAAGCAGCGAAATGTTTCAATCTCTCTAGAAAAGAAGTCCGGTTGCCATGACTCAACTTCCAGAGATCCTCTAGATTAAATTTGAGCAGAGCATAGTAATGCAGGAAAGTGAAGGGAGGTGAAGTTCCATTAAACAAGAGGAGACATGGGTTTTACCTTAAATGAACCAGAAATATTAATAATTAACACACAATAAGAGAAGCAACTAAAAGGAGAACTTTCCATTGAAGGAAAAATAAAGATCAATTGTCTCTGCTCTTCAGGAAAGAAGAGGCACATATTATGATGGGTGGGAGCTTGAGCTAGTTGGAAATTCACATTCTTAGGACTCTCAGCGAAGTACAGTGGCTGTGCTTGCTGCATGGAGAGAGGGTTGGCTTGACATTTCTTTTCCATATGAATAGAGTCCAGACTGGCCCATGTGAATGCAACCAACCCTGCTATTTCTTAACCATCACAGGCAAGAGGGAGTGGATGACATAAAATGTAAAATGGCTCTTTCAAGGAAGACAAGTACAGTAATCAGGACCCGAGCACTATAAACCCTTTGTAAGCACATTGTCATGCAATGTTGTAACACAGAGTAAGTTAAGTATTTTCCTTTGTTTTCCAGAAACCAGCAAATATTCTGGTAATGGGAGAAGGTCCTGAAAGAGGAAGAGTTAAAATAGGTAAGTGTTTTAACAATATGCATTTGGAGATACAACTGCTGCTATTAATGGTTGTGATCTGCTTCAGAGTGGAACCTTCCAGCTTCCTCCTATTCCCTAGTCTACCTTGTTCAGCAGGTCTCCTCACTACAAAAGATCATACAGACTTTCAAGATTTCCAGAATGAGGAGTTATTACATGAATTCTGGGCCCTTAGCTGTACTTACCTATAACAAGAATGATAGAGCCCTTTAGTAATATTGGGCATAGGCAGCACCTTCTTCTGACTTGGATTTGATCGATGTTGCATTTTTATTTTGTCTTTCTACTCCAGCAAAGAAAATTTGAAGTATCAGTCTGTAATCATTTACATTTTCTTAATGGACTTATGTTTGTGCATGCTAAACATACCACTTCATCTTTCTGGTAAATATGGGTGGTAGCATTCAAAAAGCTCACACTGCTAAAATTGGTTTAACTTTAAGATGCCACAGGAATCCTTATCAGTACAAAGTATATGATTATTTATACCTTCTCTGCATGTGATATCATAATCTCAGAGTTAGATTCAAGTTTTTCAAGTCATGTTTTAGGACTGGAGTAGCTGAAAGAATGCCAAGAAACTGGGAAAACAAGGGACAATGGTTTCAGTTGCCTTTGAAATCCAGGCTGGGATGGGTTGCCCAGAAGACGGGTATAAATTGCCCATCATTTGGCAGGTTTTGCCAGCTGTGCCTTATCAGTATGAGAAGGAATTTTCCAAGGCCATAATTATCTCATGCTCTGTACCAGCTAATTAAGAGAATTGATTTCAGCTGTAATGAAACAAGGCCGAAGAAGTCAAGGTACTTTGGAAAAGTTACTCTGGAAGATTTGGGACAATTCAGATTGGTGAAATATCCTTAAAAGGTCTAGAAAGTTAGATGGGGGGGATAATAGTGGAATCCAGAATTGGCTTAGTTTCCAGCCCAGTTTCTCTGAGGAGAACAATAGACTTCCCTGTTGTTTTGCTCTACTTTTTTATTGCTTTTGATTATTTGAACTTAGTTTTTAATCTCCTTGGAATGTTGTTTCTTGTTGACTTGTTGAATGCAGAAGTTTGGTTATTTTGGGAATAGAGGGCTGATTCATAGTAAAGAAAACTGTTACCTTGTGCATCTACTGGATCCTTTCTGTTTTGGGGGTATTTTGATGTTCCTACCTGACAGGGTCAGCGTGTAAGTTAAAGCTTGTAATTTTGTGGATCTTTGATACCTCCCCAAAGAACTGAGAAGTCAGTGTGGCTCAAGAGCGTTGGGAGGGCTACCAGACAAGAAGATTTTCCCCAGCTACCAGCACATAGACCCTGCTGGAGATGATTCACACCAGGAAACTCTGGTCTGTGTAGCTGAATGGGTTGTGGAGGCCTCTCTGTCCCAGATTCAGTCTTGACAAGGAAAGTCTTCTGCATCCATTTGCCCAGCTACTGAAACTTGCCTCTGAAGATCTACTTACTGGGCTTTCAGCAAGGTTCCCTGTCGAGTATACGCCTGTGTGGGTGCAACTCCGTTTCCCTTCCTGCAGAGTTCCTCCTCCCACACTATTGTTTTCAGTCCCTTTGGTTTTGGTAGTGATGGAGCACCATGCAGCGGGGGGGGGGGATTTACATACGTGGAGCAGACCCCCACTCAGTGGGACTGAAAATTAGAGGAACCATTCCCCTTCACCATTGTAACTAAGGCGGTTACTTCATGTCTGTTTTGTCCCTGTAAGTGTTGCACTTCGGACCAGTACAAAAAATCTTACTTCATGTCCGTCATGCAACCGCTGAAATTTGTCTCGACCACACCCCTGTGACAATACTGTACCTGGCACTGGGTTGGGGAATTCTCTTGTCATGCTATGTTCCCGATTCCTGTTCTGAGACAAGGGACTGTGTGGTAACAACTGTCACACAACAACCAGTGTCCACCTAGTGGTCAGAGGCTGAAGCGGCATTCGACATTAGTTTCCCTATGGGAAACACCATGCAGTGCAAATATTTATTAAAGAAAGTACTGAAAATTCTGTAGCATTGACGTGTAATCAAAATATCAAAAATATCAAAATATCAAAAAAGTTTTATTTACAATATTTTTAAAAAGGGTTAAGAAAGCAAGACAAATTCAGAATTTGTCACGGAGCAAGACTGAAGTAACAGTTGTCACGAGACAAGTTACCACGACCATGAGAAAATGGAAACGGGGACTAAACAGGGACAAACCCATGTGATTGCAACCAGTGCTGTCACGGTACAAAACTAGTCGCGGAACAAGGAAGGACGTGAAGTAACTGCCTAAGATGTATTGTTAGCAAATACAGAGTCATTTCAATTTTAACATACATTTTAAGGAGCATCCTTCTCAGACATACTTCTTTGACTTTTTCTTCCATTTATTTTTTGGTACTAAATAAAAAACATTCTCCCAGGAATTTGATGTTATCTGTGCTGTATGTTTGTTTGGTTTTTAAATCCCCAGAATTTAACTAGAATGCTGATTTTATTGTGATTATTGCTTTATTCTGTTAGCTTTATCAGCTCAAGGACAGGAGAAGATTATTAATAATCAGTTAAGTACAGATGTATTTAGAATTTAAGTTAATTAGATTTCTGTACTATGCTGTGCTTTCTGATAGCCTAGTGTTAGAACATATTTGACATACTTCATTGCTGTTTGAAATAAATTGGATGATGTGGCTATTTTAGTTTGTTAGTTTGGCTCAGAATATTACCATAAGATTTATAGGTGAGCATCTGCATTATATGCAGTGTGGTACAGAGCAGTGTTGGTGAACCTATGGTACGGCTGCCAAAGGTGGCAGTCTGAGCCCTTTCTGTGGGCACCTGACATCACCCCTTTCACAGCCACCTGTATTCAGGTTAAACTGCTCTATTGGCACTTTGCGAAAAATTAGTGGGTTTTGTATTGCAGTGTGGGCACTCGGTCTCTAAAAGGTTCACCATAACTGGTATAGAGGATAGAGTGATGGAGTTAAACTAAAACACCAGGAGATTTGATATAAAATTCCCGTTTCTCAACTATAGAAACTCATTTGAGATGGTGGTGCTAATAAGCCACTTCTTAAATACCACACCAGTCTTGAAAACCCTTTAAGGGTCACTATAAGTTGGGTGTGGTTTTCCTGGATGTATGGATAACATCTTCATAAATCTCTATCTGTTTTTCATACATTTCAAATAATAATGTAAGAATCTCTGCTGCGTGGCAGATCTAAAAATCACCTATGAATGTGAAGCACTGAAGATGCTTAAATACACATGAGAGACCAGGAAAGAGTTATGGTCCACTTTGGGTACCAACAATGCTAGCAAGTGTTGATGCACACCTACTGACTTGTTGGCAGCAGTTTTCAAATTTTCAGCCGAATGCTTACACCAGATTAGCAAATGGGAACACAAGGCAGGTGATGTAAGAAAGTTATAAACTGAGGAATTATAAACGGTCTGTATGGCATCTTGGCCAAGCTTTTCACTCACTGGAATTTAATGGAATGGAGGAGGGGGTTGTGACAGGATAGTATAATTTAGTTTGGGAACATTTGCATTTACTGTAATAAAATATTTGTTTTTCAGCTGATATGGGTTTTGCAAGATTATTCAATTCTCCCCTTAAGCCACTGGCAGATTTGGATCCTGTTGTGGTAACATTTTGGTACAGAGCCCCAGAATTGTTACTTGGTGCAAGGCACTACACAAAGGCCATTGGTAAGTGTCTAATTTGTATGAAAAAGATTATGCTTTTATTCCTGGTTGAATAATTCTTAGATATTATAAATGGGTATTGCAGAATCTTCTTTTGTCCCTAACCCCCTCCATCCTGAAAAACAATACAAAACACCAGAATCTGCAGGTATAGAAACATTTCAGATTTAAAAACTTGTTTCTTTAAATATGTTAATGAGCCATACATAACCTATATGTATACTTGACTGGGGATTTCCAGCATAAATATACATCTCTGTCAGTCTCTCTTTTCATTTTCTTGTTTTCTTCCAAGCATTGATTTTGTCAATTTATGTGCTTAAAGTCATATCTGTCTAAGGACCTCCTGTAGCTTAAGGAAGAACAGGACGTTCTCTGTTGATCATTCTCTTCCTCGTCATTTAAAAATCTAAAAAGCTGACTACAGTAGCTTAAGGGTCATAACACTTTGCACCAGTACCAATGTAGGGAAATCTAGGCAAATACAGGATGCTGCAGATGGATTCCTGCCTGGAGCTAGTTACGGGGAGAAGAGAAACTCCTGGTTGCAACAGCTTTTCTGGCTACCAGTCCATTTCGAGACATAATTTAGAGTGTTGGCTTTAATGAATAAAGACCTAAATAACTTGGTCCCAGGCTATTTGAGGTACTCTATATCTCCATACCAGCTGCCTAGCTGCCTTAGCACATCCAGTCTCACCAGATTTCGGAAGCTAAGCAGGGTCGGCCCTGGTCAGTACTTGGATGGGAAAGCACCACAGAATACCAGGTGCGTGTAGGCACCTGGAGTAGGAACTGGCAAACCACTCCAGTATTCCTGCCAAGAAAACTCCATGGACATGGAGTCACGAAGAGTCAGTCACGACTGTAACGACACAACACACACACACTCACATCTCTCCATATCAGTATTAACATATCTGTTAAGCTTTCATAGGAAAGCTTGTTGTATACATGGGAGAAGGTCTTTTTTGGTAGCTGCTTCCAGACTGTGGAACTCCCCAACATCTGGCAGGCAAAGACCTTTATTTTCAGGCAGTTTTTAAAAACACATTCACTGTTGCTGAGGAAGAGATTTAAAAGTGGAAGCCTTTAAAACTTTTTCCATGTATGTTTAATTAATATGTTTAATTCCTTTTAGTGCATTTTAATGGGTTTTAATATTTGTTCGTTTCATTGTTAGCCTCCTCGACTTTCCCCTACAGAGAGAAAAGTAGGATAGAAATTAAGTAAACAAGTAAATTTAGACTTAGAAAGTGATCTACCTCTGTGGGTTGCTTAGTAATAATCCTGTACTTGCAATTAGTTATGTCCCATTGCATGAGCTGCTTGGCGTTCTTACAGAACTATTATCTGCATCCATTAAACCATTGGCACATACTTTTCCATTTTTAGCACTTGTATTTTGAATGCACTCAAGACAGGTTTTAATATCCCAGATACTCTGCCTCCAGAGGCCATGTCCATCTTGATTTTACAGTCAAATGTTATTGTCAAAAAGGTGCAGATTTTGGGGGAAAGGAAATATGGAAATGTTGGAATTGTTTCTATCTCTGTCTTGCCCAGCAAATGAAAATATATCAGCAAAAGAGAAATGAACATATTGGGAAATTGAAGAATAACCCCTTTGGGAGTTTCACATTCAGAACGATCAGGAGAATTTATCATTATCTTATAAAGATGCTCACTTTAGATGCTCAGTCCTCCCCCCCACCCCCCGCCACTCCTCCGGAAGTACAAGCTTGTATTTTTGCAATATAATTGTAAATCATTGTGCTGCTTCTAAGCCGACAGACATTACAATCCTTTTCATTTATCACAGTGTTTACCAGTTCTTAATGTATATTTTGTGTGGCAAAAATGTGCTTAGAAGGAATGTTAAGGAAGCAGCAATATGTGACCATACTGCTAATTAGCTGTATTTGTAGTTAGTATCTTCAGCTTGTTTGTGTAAGGTAGTACCATCAGCTTTAGGACCTAAAAGGAAGAAGGAGCAAGCTTGTCTTTTGTTTTCACTAGAGGTCCAAGGCATTGAACACAGAGCTAAGAAAATGAACTCAGTTTGCTATTGTCAGCCCTATAGAGACAAGTCTATATGGTTGACAGTGGCAAGATGCTGCTATGTGCTTTCAGAATCTAAGGAGAGTGTGGAGCAAGCTTATTATTGGACCTTGTCTACATCTGGTTATTGCTGGACTTCTGTTGAAATAGCCGGTGGTGATGGGCATTGCTTTTCAGCATTGTCTGGAAGGCACACATGACACATCTCTGGAAGAGGAAGAGAAGGGTAAGGCAAAGATGACGGCAGACTTTCTTCTTACCCTGTTTCCACTGATTGCTTGTGCTTTCTTGCTCCATCATGCTGGCTTCAGGGATCTCTTGATTATGCTCTCGCCACAAAGAGCTATCTAGGTTGGGGAAGATGGAATGTCTTGTCTGAAAACGTGTTCATTTTTCTAGCTGAGTGTTCAGTACCTGGGGCCTATGGTGGAAACAAAGGAAAGCTTGCTACGTCTTCCTTTTAAATTCTAAAGCTGCCTAGCAGTAAATAGCACATACTTCCCGGGGCTGATCTCCTTGCAGTTCACGCAGATTTCTAAGCAAGGGGTGCACAGTAACTCAACGAGCACACAGGCCTTTAATGCCATCTTTTGCCCTCCGTCATGTTTTCCCACTGCTACCACAATCGCAAACCTGCACTGCCTGCAGCAGCAACCACAAGAGCTCTGTCTGTTGTTCTTCCAAAAACATAGTCATGGCTCCCCCCCTTTAGGGCCGACCTAGCAGTGCTTCCTCCTCCACATGTTCCTGCTTTTCCACAGAAGCATTATCATCATGAGGAAATAGGCAGCATGAACTGCTGGAGAGCCCAGTGGTTTAAGTATCTGGCTGTGGAGCCAGAGGATGGGAGATTGATTCAGAGTGCCTCCTTGACAGGAGCTGGACTTGATCCAAGAGGTCTCATCCAGTTCCACAGTTCTAAGATTATTACAGATTATTCTTCTGTAGCAACCAATGGCAGCTGTCACAGTCAGTGAATGGTGCAGCCTTTCATGAGTTTCAGTGCAAGGCCCATTGTGGCTCTAAAATATAGCGGTACCTCTTAAAACAAATTTAATTTGTTCTACAGGTTAATTTCTTTTAAGAACAAAATTGGCTTACGGGACGCAGTTTCCCATAGGAATGCATTGAAATGGATTGATCTGTTCCGGAGGCTATTAGTCACTTCGTTTTATGAAAATCTTGTTTTAGGAAACACAGTTTCCCATAGGAATGCATTGTGAACAAATTAATCTGTTCTGGAGGCTAAAATAAAGACAGAAATAACCTGTTCCCCCCCCCGGGTACATGCAGAATGTTTTTTTTTGTCTTGTGAAGCATCCCATAGGGAATTTTTTTGTCATGCAAAGCATGCCTATTCCCAGATTTTTTTTTTCTTCCTACGAGTTTTTGTCTTATGAGGCATTTGTCTTAAGAGGTACCATCGTACTAAGAAGTCATTCAACTGTATTGAAAGGTTTCAGAGAATTCTATTACGGGTACCCATGAGTACCTGGCTGGCCACTGTTTCTCACACTGGTCAACCAGCTACTCTTGGGAAACCAATAAAAAACTCTGACAACTTACCCCTCTGCTTTACATTATTTCTGTTTTTAATTTTAGTACTATGTTTTAGCTAATCCACCTTTTTTGGGAGAAAGGCAGGATAAAAACATTTGAAATAAAATAAATAATTTACCATATCCATAGTAGTTAATCCCACATGGATGAGGTCTGTGTAAATATTTTCTTTTGTCTGTCCTGAATCCTGCATTAATAAAATTTACACAGTAGCCCTGGTTGCAATATTGAAAGCAAGGGAGTAAATCATATAACCCATTTTCTCCACAGCATGCATAATTTTATGTGCTTCTATGATTCCCCTCCTTCCCCTAAGCTGAACACTTCACAGCATTTCCTCGTACAGTATATGAGTTGCCACACTTCCCTGTCATTTTGATATTCCTCCCCGGCACCTTTTCTAACTCTGCTGTTTACTTTTTGTGGTCTGGCAAACAGAACTGTAAGCGGTATTCCCAGTGTGGTCACATCCTGTCTTTGTACAATATCATAATGATATTGATATTCCAGATCCTTCCATATCATCTGCAGTGCTTCAGGAGATTTTGAAGTTGCTTTTGCTTCATATATTCTGGTTCAGTTTTTGGCATGGATTTACTCTTCTTAGGTCATACATTGTCATGAAAAATAACTCAGTACAGTGACCCCCTGCCATTTCGCGGTTCAGGTACCACGGCCCCGCTACATCACGGGATCGCAGTACCTACACCGTGCGGGGCGGGGCGGGGGCGGACGGGTCGCTCCATGCCACCACCACCCGCACCCCCAAGAAGCCTTGGGGTGCGTGGGAGGGGGGGGGGGGCGATCAGGTCACTTCACACACCCCTCCTACGCACCCCCAAGAAGCCTCAGGGCGGCCGGGAGGGGTGGCGCGGAGTGATCGGGTCACTCTGCGTCGCTCAACCAGGCTCCCCCGAGAAGCCTCGGGCCGCACGGGCAGGCAGCGGCAGGAGGTAAGATCGCCCCCCCCACCCGCTTCCGCATATCGCAGATTTTCTTGCTGGGGTGGGTCCCTAACCCCCGCGATCGGCGGGGGTTTACTGTACAGTAAGTCTCCTATGTCTGTCAGACTCATAGCAGGTGGGACTATCTCTGAAAAAAGCATCCGTGTTGCTAAAGGAGTTTCCTTGGGTGCTTAATAACATTTTTTGATTATACCTTACAATATAGTTCCCTGCTTATCATTTATGAGATGGCTAGATAACTCAGTGAGTTACGTATCTGGCTGCAGAGTCAGAATTTGGAAGTTCAGTTCCCCACTGAAGAGCTAGTCTGTGTGGTTTTGGACAGAAAGCGGAAATGGTAAACCATTTCTGAGTACGTTATGCCTAGCAAACTCTGAAAAAGGTCACCAGAAGTCAGAATTGATTTGATGGCACACAATTACAGCATTAATCAGGTGTGAAGGGTTTTTTATTTTTGCCTAAGAAATGTGGATTCTTTCATTTTATTGTATATAGTAGGACTCTGTATCCACTGATTCATTATCCACTGATTCAGTTATCCACAGTTGACAGAGGAAAAAAATGAATAATTAAGCAGCCACAAAGCAAGCTGTTGTCACAAACAGCAGCTGTAAAGCAAGCTACTGTCACAAACAGCAGCCATAAAACAAACTACTGTCTAAAAATAGCAGTCATAAAGCAAGCTACTGTCAGGAAACAGCAGTTGGGGGCGCGCGGGCAGGCGTTATCTCTTATCCACGGTTTTCATTATCCACAGGAAGGCTTGGAACCAATCCACAGCGGATACCGGGGTCCTACTGTATTGATAATGTTCTTTTCAAAGGTGTAAGTTGGAACATGTGGCCTTTTCAGAACTCTAGTTCCATAATGTACCACAGCAATCCTACAAATTAATTAATCCAAAGTTTAAATGATTTCAGTCAGAAATATTGGTGGGAGCTAGGTAAAGATTGAAGAGATTATGTTCACGTTTATCAGTTGAGGGGCATGAATTGCTTTGGTCCACTTTCTCTAAATTTGTACAACACCTATGTATCTAAATACTGTACTATATAATGTTTGAAATTGTATCTGGATTCTGGTCTAGTCGGTCATTTGAAAGGTACTGCATTAACGGCTAATGTGATGATATATCTTTATTCATTTAGAGTCTTTAGACCAAATGCGGTTGCAGCTGTATATGACATGAATTACCAATATATGGCATGGAGCAAGGGTGCAGTACTTGTAAAATACTTGCAAATCTTGTTTTTAAAAGAATGTTATGGCCCAAAGGAAAGTAGAAGAAACAAATATTGTTGTTCTTTATTTTTGTTACATGGGCACCTAGAATCAAAGGTTAATTTGCTGCATGATCTAGTACATTGTTCCAGATATAGTAGTTTTCTATGAAAATTTGGTGTCAGGGTGTGCGTGGTGAATAGAAAAGTATTGGAATAGAAAATTTCCAATACACAAATAAAAAAGGATAATGTCCTGGATTGTGGCTATTACTAAAGAATAAGAGAGTTCCATGCATATGGAAGATCACATACTGCACAGTAAGATTCCATTTACAGATGAATTTTGGAAAATGATCAGACACGAACAAACATATGAATGCCAGGCTAGTGTTATGAAGCAAAGAAACAAACTCCACAACCATAATAACTTTAATTGTTTTTATGCCTCCCTGAGTGCAGGCTTGCCTCTAACTTTATGAACAAAATAATTAATGAATTAATCATACAATAGAGAATCTTCTTTTTAGCTATGAAGGGTTTCTTACGTGCACATTCTCTCTATGGTATGATGCAGCTTTCAAGCTACAGCATGAAATCGCTTCATAAACAAAACACAACACAATCAACATAATCCTCATAAGAGAAAATGTATTATTTATTGAATAGCTTGTCCGTGAATCATTTTGGGGTTTTTGGAAATTTAGCGAGAAAGGATAGAACGTACAATATGCATTGCAAAGTGACATATCAAGTGTGTAACTGATGTGATCTTTATATAGTTACAGATCTAGATAAATAATCTCACCCTTCAGCAGAGCTTTCAGTCAGAATAGTTTGCAAAAATGATGATACACAAAATTAAAAGGTTAAATAGTTCTCATTTTAAGAGATGAGAGAATACATTTTTTAAAATTTAAGAGAATAAAAAAATGGCTTTGCTTGACAGAAAGAACAAGAATGCAGTATCTGGGAAAAGCATGGCTGATGGGATGGATAGAAACCCACTGAGAGGTTCTGGATAATTAATGAGGTCACACACTGTTCTTCAAATATAGGTTATCCATCAGAGTGACTGAAGTCAATATGCAAACCAAGTTTGAAAACCAAATTGAAATGGCTCCAAGAACAACAGGAATTGCATAGCCAACTTCCCAGTGCTTGAGGGAGGTCCTGCCTATGAAACTCCTCAACATATTTGCCCCACCATGTCATTTAAAAAACCTAGTACAGTAGCACCCCATATCCGCTGATTCACTATCCACTGATTCAGTAATCCATGGTTGGCAGCAGCGGCCACATGGTGTGAATAGCTGGCCGATGGGTACATAAGAACATAAGAAGAGCCATGCTGGATCAAGCCAAAGGCCCATCTAGTCCAGCTTCCTGTATCTCACAGTGGCCCCACCAGATGCGTTTGGGAGCGCATGAGACTAGATATCTGTCTCCTGATACCACTCCCCTGCATCTGGCCCTTGAAGTACCCTGGTTTTAAGCCTGGAGATTACACATCTCCATCGTGGTTTGTAACCTGTGATGGACTTTTCCTCCAGGAATCTGTCCAATCCCCTTTTGAAGGCATCCAGGCCAGATGCCATTACCACATCCTGTGGCAGGGAGTTCCATAGACTAACAACGCGCTGGGTGAAAAAACATTTTCTTTTGTCTGTTCTTACTCTCCCAGCCCTCAATTTGAGTGGATGTCCCCTAGTTCTGGTATTTTGTGGGAGGGAGAAGCGCTTCCCTCTATCCACTTTATTCATGCCCTGCATAATTTTGTATGTCTCAATCATATCCCCCCTCAGGCGCCTTTTTTCCAGACTAAAGAGGCCCAAATGTTTTAGCCTTTCCTCATAAGGGAGGTGCCCCAGCCCAGTAATCATTTTAGTCGCTCTCTTCTGCACCTTTTCCAGTTCCACTATGTCTTTCTTGAGATGTGGTGACCAGAATTGTACACAATACTCCAGGTGCGGCCTTACTATTGTTTTGTATAATGGCATCATATTGTTGGCTGTTTTATTTTCAATCCCCTTTTTGATAATCCCTAGCATGGAATTGGCCTTCTTCACCGCTGCCACACATTGGGTAGACACCTTCATGGAGCTGTCCACCAACACACCAAGATCTCTTTCCTGATCCGTCACGGATAGCTCAGAGCCCATGAGTTGATAGATAAAGTTTGGATTTTTTGCCCCAATATGCATTACTTTACATTTGGCTACATTAAAACGCATTTGCCATTTCACAGCCCATTCCCCCAGTTTGGAGAGATCCTTCTGGAGCTCTTCACAATCTTCTCTGGTTTTTACCACACGGAAAAGTTTTGTGTCATCTGCAAACTTGGCCACCTCACTGTTTATCCCTGTCTCCAGGTCATTTATGAACAGATTGAAAAGCACCGGACCCAGGACAGATCCCTGGGGCACACCGCTTTTCACCCCTCTCCATTGTGAAAATTTGTGCGGCAGTGTGAGGGGTCTGCCAGTGGCCATGCAGCAAGAATGACTGGCTGGCAGGAGCAGCAGCGCAAGGGGCTAACTAGCTTCTGCAGTGCACAAGGGTCAGCCAGCAGCTGCACGGTGCCGCCACTTTTTCTGCCACCACCACCACCACCACCACTTTTGCCCTCACCACCCTGCCATCACTGTTGTCACTGCCACCCCCTTGCCACAGCTGCTACTTTCACTGTCACCGTCAGATAAGCGCATTCGCTGTTATCCTCGGATTCTGTATCTGCAGGGTGGCCCAGAACCATCCCCTGCGGATACGGGGTTGCTACTGTATTTGTATATAGTTTAAATTTAAGAAGTTGCTCAGTAATGGAGTTCACATATTACCTGTGGTTTCACATATACTAAGTACAGTAATCCCCCGCCTACCATGGGATTTAGGGACCTGACTCGACCAGTAATAATTGAAAATCCACGATATGTAGATGCTGAGTCGGGTCGGGACTGGGAGGCCTTTCTGGGGCCTCCTACACTTATCTGAGGCCTGGCACTGCCCCAAAGGAGCCTCTAATGGGCTTTCCGGAAGTCACTTCCTATTTACCGGAAACCACTTATGGGGCCTCCAACAGGCCTGGGAAGCCTGTTGGAGGCCCGTTTGGGGCAGTGCCAGGCCTCGGGTAGTGCAGGAGGCCCAAGCAGCTTACCCGATGGGGCCTAGCCTTTCATATACTGCAGACCCACGATATACCGGCACATGAGTATATGAAGTTGAACCACAAAATGGTGGGGGACCACTGTTCTACCTAATTTCCCTAGTTCTACCTAATTTGGATTACCTGGAATTTGTATATGTGCACCCCCTATAGATGATTCATTCAGGACCATATGCTTCCCAGCTATTGACATTTTCCCTGGAGATGAATTTAAAACCTTTTTGATATTAAGTGCCAGCATTTTGCTTAAATGGAATCCATCTCTTTTTGAATGGGTAGAACGTGTCTGAAAATGTTTCTGAAATTTTTTTCTCCCAGTGCTGCTGTTCATATAGACTGTTTTCTGCCTGTTGAGTTGATTCTTGAGATAGAAACAGATAACATGTTTGAAAATGTTTGAAATCCAGACCTTAAGGGGCCTGTATTTCAACATCCTGTAATGCCCCTGGCAGATTATTCCTCCAGTGGAAAGGAGCTAAGAGTCCCCTTACCCTACAAAGGCCTACAAAAGTCCTGTGGACCTATGGCTATCGGGGAATGCAAGACACTGCACCTGCAGGTGGAAGAGGCTGAACTCCCAGACTCAGTGTAAGAAGTTGGTCCCCCTCTCAAGCTAGAGAAGAAATGGAGAGTTTGGAAAGAGTGCCCGGTTCTAGAGAAGGTCTCATTTCAACTTGGGGCTTTCTGAGGAATAAGTGAGTCTTGGATATGTTATCATCAGCAGCATATAAAGCAGATGGCTCCTAAAACCTCAGTAGCAGGAATGGACTATTTAATACAGTTTGAACTTGTACCTTCCAAACCTTACTTTAGGATGCCTTGTTGGTCTGACCTGATTGACCTAAACTGTTGAATATTGTGTCTTGTGTTTGTCCCTCATTGGCTGCTGATCTTAAATGATTAACCCTGGCACTCTTTGTACATCTACCCAGATGCCACTGCTAAGACTTAAATTTGGTTGATTGCCCAGACAATGTAATCTCTTGCTCTATGAAGTTTTCTCCCTGTTCACATGCTTTGTGACATTTATTGACAGGTAAGGCCAGGAAACAGCAACCCAAATTGTATTTCCAGGACCATGATTCTACTCCCTGACATCACTAGTGCCAATGTGTTCCCCTGTATTATCTATCACATGTGATGTCTTCTGTGTTCTTGGTGGTAATAGAAGTCTGATGCCATCAACACATTTATCACAGTTCCAATCTTCCTGTGATTTTAATTATTAAATCAGTCTTTGGTAGGTATCCCTCCTCCTGCAATCCTATAGCCTTGTTTTTTGTGTGGCAATTGATTACACAGGGTATGGTTTCCTTCTTAAAGATTTTAAAGCTCTGTCACTCAGAATGATGAGTTACTTCCTGAAAGCAAAAGATCCATTTGGTGCATGGGTGGGTGAATTGCCTCTCTTCCATCCTTAATAGCACAGTCTACAGTGGTAGCTCAATTTATGGTTGCTTTGACAACTGAATGATTCGACTTACGAACGCTGCTTTCTGCTCCAGATCACAGCTGACTTTGACAGGTTCGAACTGTCAAAGTCACTTGTCGTGCGGAGCAGAGAGCAGCATTCACTGCCCATCGCCACCTCCTCCTCCTTGGTTGCTTCCATCTCTGCCATCTCAGGTGGGACCCGTCAAAGTCATCTGTCTGGCGGGAAAACGGAGAGCAGCCTTTGGCTGCCCTTGATTGAGGGAAAAACCCGGGCGCCTTGGAAGGGAAGCGCTTACCTCCGGAGGTAGGTAATCAAGGGCAGCCAAAGGCTGCTCTCTGCAACCCCAACCCCACCCCCGAGCTGATTTTGACAGGTTGGACCTGTCAAAGTCAGCTGTCTGGCAGGAATGGATTATTTGATTTTCAATGCATTCCTATGGAAATCCGCTGTTCGACTTAACAAATTGTTTGACTTCTGAAGATGCCTTGGGAACAAATTAAAAATGTAAGTCGAGGTACCACTGTACTTGGCAAGGCCCTAATGATGTAGGGCAACTGGGGTTTGTCCCATAGTCCTAAAAAGATGGCACAGAAATTGCTGCTGAAAGCCTGTCTTTTGGTTTATGCTGATTGAAAGGCATAACCCTGCTCACCATCTGCAACTGCTCCTCCACAGAAACATGGGGGGGGGGACAGACTAAATGGAGAATCAATATGTCTAGCATGTCCTCAGAGCCAAGTGTTCCTCTGTGTTCCACACTTATCTCCCTGTGTCTGCCAGGCCAGCTTTCTATGACCCAAGTTTGCCCACAGAATGGCAGTGAGGACCCATCCTCCAACATTATTCGTTATGGCTTTGCTATACTGTATACATTTCCTCATGTCTCCTAAAACCTTTGTGATGGTTGTCTTTATAGGGGGAGAATGAAATTTGTTTCCTGATAGCCGAGAGCTCATTGTGCAAACATACATTTATAAACGCTCTTCCATGTTCAGACAGGCATATATCCAACAATGTATTTGAGAACTCAACAAATAAACTGCTTTACTGACTTTGTGATTTTGCTAGTATTTGTTTGTTTGCAAAACTAGATTTCAGAGAATTCATTGTTCTGGCTTCACTGCCTGTGACAAACAGGCATTATGAATAGGTGATGCCCTTTATGAATATTTATGGGGAGTGTTTAGAATAGCCAATCAGTAGTTGGTGGGCATGGCTACAGTATACGGTATAAAAGTATAGAACCCTGTTTTAAGGAGGAGTAGCCAGAGAGTCATAAGGCAGTTAAGATCTCAGAGAATATTGTGAAAGTCAGTCAGTAAGGAGTGACATTCTGAGGCTGGTTAGGGTCTGGGATAGAGCTTGATACATAAATATAAACAAATGTAACTATGAGAAATAAGCATTGTGAACCACATTTTATTAAAGTAAAGTTAACCGGTCAGCGCTAAATACATATTTTTGAAGAACTAATTGTAAATCAATAAATGTTACAGGTTTTAGTTTGAAAATACACCTTTCTGTCAGAATCTCTTATTGAAATAACTAAAGTGATCCAGGCAACTGGTGGTGGCAGTAGGACTTGTACAAGTGTTGGCGGTGTACGTCACACTGTCCTGTTGCTAAACCTTTGCATGCACATAATTTGCCTCCTTGACTGTAGTATATTTACCTAAACAAAAGGATTTTGCATATGTATATTTATTGATTGTTGTTACTATAGATTTGTTACTATGGATAAGGGTTTCTTTAACAGAGAAAGGAGTCTGTTGACTATGCAGATCTATACAGTGGATGGGCAGAATCACTTGTGTTAGTTGTAACCTTTGGAGTAATCTTGTTCTGGTGTTCACTTGCAGCTAAAAAGCTAAGAGCATGGTCTGATCAAAATAGAATAATCGCAAGTTGATTTGATTTCACTAAAAGAGTTTCTAGAGTGTGTTGAAGTCCTTAATTCTGATAGGATGAAGCCAGAATTATTTCTGAAGTATATAAATACTCTTTATTTTCCTCTTGTTCAATAATGTCTGTCATGTGAAATTGTCTGTTTATGTAGTAGATTCCAGAATAATTCAACATTGGAACAAACTTTAGTACCTAAAAAAAAAATTAATGTGCTTTCTTGTATTTGTGTATTAGAAGCCTCGTGGTGCAATGGTTAAATGTCTGCACTGCAGGTAAAACTGTGCTCAGGACCTGGGGTTTGATCCCAGGTAGCTGGCTCATGGTTGACTCAGCCTTCCATCCTTCCGAGGTTGGTAAAATGAGTACCCAGCTTGCTGGGGATGAGGGCAATGTGTAGCCTGCGTACTGTTATTAAAATTGTAAACTGCCCAGAGACTACTTGAAGTGGTATGGGTCGGTATATAAGCAGAACACTTTGCTTTATTTGTGAGTATGATTAGAGTGTATCATGTTTGTGTGATGGTTAGAAATACTGTACATCAGATCAGATCATATGTAAGTGTCCTGAAAATGCTAAAGAACTGAAAGTGTGAGCAGAGAGCTGGAAATTACTGTGTTAAATTATATGATGGTTGTAGCTGTTTCTAGCGTTCAGCCTAAAGTCTTTAGTCTAACGTCTAAATACCAACTGTAGCTGTGGGTGTTGCAGGGCATAGTTAGCAAGTTGGGATTTGCACTGTTACTGTGTTCATTTAATAGAATAATTAGAAACAGATTCATGCTGAGTTCTGGTATGAAAATAATCAGCTTGAATGATTTGGAAAGTCGGATAAAAAGGAGTCTGAAACCCTCTGAAAGGTTATTGTGGAGGCTTTACCACAGGAAGTTCTTCCAACAAATGCAGTGAGATAATGTTACTCCATTCTTAAAGTTTTTCAGAATCTTAAGCTCTGGAAAAAGTGGCATCCAGGCCAGTATTCAAAAAATGATGAACAGTAAAATTGAAAGAGATAGAGAGACATTTTCCTTCTCTGTGAACTCTAGAATCCAATGAAATAGATAAATTCAAGGCAGAGGGAGTACTGCTTTGTATACCACAACTACTGTATATATAAAGTTGTATGCCAGAGGTGCTGTGGCCATTGATGTTGTGTGTTTATTGTTTTTAAAGAAAAGAACCTAGTGGTTAATGAGGCTTTTTCCATGTGCAAGTGCAGAGCTTGGAAATGTTTCTTTTTGGCAGAATACACCTGCCATCATAGTAACTAGGGTTGTAACTTCAGAGTTTGCAGGAAGTGTATGTAGGACAGACGTATGAAGCAGGTTTGAATGTAGCATTAACTAGATTTATGTTGGGTAGGTCTACAGAGAACAGCCATGAATGAGTCACAGTATTTGAATGTTACCTCCAAGTTCCAAGGCAGTAAACTTAGGAATGACAGTTGCTTTGAGACATTGCTTTCCTATGCAGTATGTTTGTAAACCTCCTGGACACTGGAATTGTTTCCACTTCTACACACACCTGTTCTACTGGGACACACTTGCTACTTTTCCAAGGAGTAACCTAAGCCACATTGGAGAGGAACATGCTGTTTGAATGGCTGCCCCTCCGTCTTACATCATAAATTGACCTCTTGACCTAAAAGGCCCGATGCTAATTTTATACCTAGATCTGTTTCTGCATGTAAAGGTTGTGACTCAGAGAACTTTCAGTTCCAAATGATTCCTTTTATTTGTCACCATCTGCATCTTTCTGATCCTCCCTCTCCAACAGTTTGCTTAAGAAAATAACTCTGTAGGTGGGGCTGGGATAATTTACAGTTGGCAATTGTTCCTCTACAAAAGTTGAAAGAAAATTGTCAGCCTGACTAGTTCTAATTATACAGCAGTTGTACAAAATTTGGTGGGAGTTAGGGAGTAGTTTCTGTTGTCTTTGAGGAATAGATGTGATTCCCATAAGAAAAATAGTTGAGGTAAAATTTGATTTTGGATTATATTCACTAACCTATTTTGTTTGAATTCATTTTTGTAGAGAGTTCTGTTTTTTGTTTTGTTTTGTTGTTTTTTGTAGTTGTTTTGTTGTGTTTTATGCAAGGCTTGCTCTGTCTGGAAGTCGAGTCATGGCAATTGGACTAATTTTCTTGTGAGATTGAAACATTTTGCTACTCATCCAAGCAACTTTGTCAGACTGATGAAGCTGCTTGGATGACTAGCAAAACTTTTCGATCTCACAAGAAGTCCAGTTGCCATGACTCAACTTCCAGATCACCTTACCTGGATGAATGATAATCTTTACAGACAAAGTCTTGGTCTGCTACTTCTGAAAACTGATATTGGTTCCAAAAATAGATGAGTAATATTTTTCCTAATAAATTAGTCAAAATAGTCTAATCATCTTCACATTTTCATTGTTTTTAAGTTTACATATATTTCATATAAAACCATAATTTTAAATTGTTCAACACTCAGTTAAAACCTGTAAATTAAGAAAAAAAAGATAAGAGATTAGAAAGGTAACCCATGTCTTCATATTTAGGTTAAGAATGTTTTGTCTTGTTTACATTTTGAGCTGTTCCTTTATTACATAAGGCTCACTTAAGTCAGTGGTAAAGTTTTCTTAGTTTTATACACTACTTACATCACAATGTGAATATATATTAAAAGACATTATAAATACTATTTATTTACTCCCTGGCTTTGTAAATAATCTTTGAAAAATAATTCTGTAATTCTATGTAGAATTAATAGTCTTCCTTTTTAGTTAGTGTTTTACTTGCAAGTTTTTGTTGTTTATTTTCTGAGATTTGTATAATGTATTTTATATATCTATCAGAAGTTTGTAATCTGCAGTACGTACTTCCAAGCAAAATTTGCCATTCGTTTCTCATCAATTTTTAAACTATTCATTTTTCATATACACATTTTCTATCTCTTAATGTATCATTATGTGAGGAACATTAAATGATAATCATGTTATAGTGAGGAAAAAGAGAACATTTACATTTCATATCTGATCATATTCCCAGATATATGGGCCATTGGCTGTATATTTGCTGAACTATTGACTTCAGAACCTATCTTTCATTGTCGTCAGGAAGACATCAAAACAAGCAATCCTTTTCATCATGATCAGCTTGACCGCATATTCAGTGTAATGGGATTCCCTGCAGGTAATCATAAGAAAGACATGATCTATATTCCTTCAAAGTTTTGATTTTGGTTTGTTAGTACATTAGTTATTTGTATGTATGTAAGACTGGGGAGTAATCAGATACTCCAGTGTGCATATGGGGTCATCTAGTATTTATAAGATTTGCCAATCATTTTTTTCTTCCAAAGATAAAGACTGGGAAGACATTAGGAAGATGCCAGAATATCCTACGCTTCAAAAAGACTTTAGGAGAACAACGTAAGTGATACATATCTAGAACTAATGTTCTTTTAAAATATAAATTATTGGGATCCTCTTTTTAGTAGCCTCATTCAGATGTGTGATGTATGTTTTAGCTGTGTGTGAAGCCATCACAGGTACTACTGACCATTTCATTTCCTCCTTTCCTTTTCTTCCTTCTCACACAAGGGTGAAAATGTGGAACAAACCTCTTCTTTTCCTGAATATGGGAGGCTGGTTTGTACAAACCAGGACAATAGAAGGGAGATAGGGAACCTTTAATTACAGGTGGCATCTGAAAGCTTTATACGGTATTTCCTCTTCTAACATGCAGGGAAGGAGGAAATACACCTACCCAGAGTTTTGCCATGGCACATCTCATCCTACTAGATTGTGACTTATTTATTTATTTAAAATATTTATGCCTCGCCTTTCTTCTGTTGTGATCTTTCATTTTGCTTCCTACTGCCTATCATCATCATCATCATCATCATCATCATCATCATCATCATCATCATCATCTCTGGCAAACACAGATGCTAGTTGTTAAGCTGGAATTGGCCTTCTCCAATGATAGAGCTCTTTCCAAGAGCCTAGGATGACTGGAGAGATCTTCATAGAAAATACACAGTTCCTAATAATGTCACCATTTGTAGTTGACAGATGTTGATCTTGTCATTGCTGAGAGTTTTCAGATGTTGATCAATCCAGGTCTTTTGGGATTGCACCCAAGGACCTTTAATTATTATTTGTATGGTTTCTGTCTTGGATTTCTATTTCTAAATCCCAATATTTGGTTATCTCTTCTAACTCTTTGCCGCTGACTCTTGTGTCTCCTGGTATTGCCACATTGACAATCTGAACTCTGTTTTCTTGCTTGTATATAATAATAATAGTAATTATTATTATTGTTATCATCATCATCATCATCATCATCATCATCATTGCTGCTGCTGCTGTATTTTTTAGCCTCCTTGGAACCTTCTTTAAATATGTGTAGTAAAGTCAGTGAATAAAAAAATAAATGTAGGTATGTGGTGACAGGCTAATCCAGGCATGTCCAAACTTTGGCCCTCCAGATGTTTTGGACCACAACTCCCACAGTCCTTTGTCACTGGCAATCTAAGCTTAGAATTCTAGGAGTTGTGGTCCAAAACATCAGGAGGGCCAAAGTTTGGACATGCCTGGGCTAATCCTTGATTAGTCCTTCTCCTTGTTTGTGTTAATGCATCCTAGAACAGAATGCATCTCAACATCCTTTTTCTAAACTAGAGGAATTAAAGAGGATCGACTTGCACATAACCTGACAGCTGTTACCTGCCTTTTTATGCATATGTGGTATGTGGGCAAATTCTAGGGTAAGAAGGGGGCCGTGTGCTCTAGGGTGCCCACAGGAAAGAGAGACGTTTGTTTAAAAAGGCATTTTTTGTTCCTTGAAGACTGGTTTTGTAATAAAACATGGAGTGATACCTACACACACACACACACACGCATGCTAAAATGAAACCAGAAGTAGACTCCCAGCAACATTCAGTTTTACCTTTTTTGGAAAATATGCTGGTGGGGTGTTGCTGATGTAGCCACTGTTGAGTTCTGGACTCTTCACAGGTATCCACTCATGGCATAAAGAGTCAATCATGTACAAGTACGTAAACAGTTTACGTACTAAAGGATATGGTATATTTTCTTTTCTTTTTTGATAGCATATTATAGTTTTGAAAGTTTTTTTTAAATTTCCTTTCGCAGATATGCCAACAGTAGCCTCATAAAATATATGGAGAAACACAAAGTCAAGCCTGATAGCAAAGTATTCCTTTTGGTAAGTTAGGATTATGCTTGCTCACAACATTCTTGGGATGATTAATAATTGGCAGTTTATCACACCACATAAGGAATCCCAGGGCACAGTGGTTCCACCGCAGCACTGCAGTCTCTGCTCAGAGATCCCAACTGGTTCAGGTAGCCGGTCAACATTGTCTCAGCTTCCATCCCTTTGGTAAAATGAGTAACCAGTTCACTGGGGGGCAAAGTTGCGTAATTATGTTGTAAACTGCCCAGAGAGTTCATTAGCACAATCCAAGAGATGTTGAGAAGAGGAATGTGAAATTTTTTATTCCTGTGTAGAATCCTAATTTGTGTAGGGACAGCAGGAAATGAAGAGTATTGACTTTTATGAACTTCTTACAAAATTTCTACAAGTATTGGGCTGTTAATAAGATGATGCCACATTAGACGACAGTCATGAAGGAGACCCCCTGAGTTCTATTTCTACCTCAAAAGCTCTCCCCAGTTAAATCGAAGGTAACCTAAAGGGACAGCACACATTTTACTGTATCAGGTTATTTTCTATCAGATGATCAGGACAAATTATTGCATGTCTATTTGGTGTAGAAAAGTATTTTTCTTTGATTTTGTAGCCCTTTAATGTTGGGCTTCATTTTGACATACAGTATATCCAGTAAATCCAATAATGATATTCATTTAAGCTTATATCCTCTAATATGCTGCACAGCTTCAAAAACTCCTTACTATGGATCCTACAAAAAGAATTACCTCAGAGCAAGCTTTGCAGGATGCTTACTTCCAGGAGGACCCATTGCCTACATCAGAGTATGTATTCCCTGTGATTTGACTTTTCTGCCTTTCCTAAGCCGTACCTGTTATTCTCCGAGCCTTAAATTGGACATGCTGTCGAATTTGCCCTAAACTCTTCATCCACTACCTGAAAACCTGCTGCATTCTGCATGTTTTAAGGTCGTGGCTGAAATGGGAAGGGGATTACTGAATAATCCAGTTCTATGTAACTACTCTCTCTCTCTCTCTCTCTCTCTCTCTCTCTCTCTCTCTCTCTCTCTCTCTCTCTCTCTGTGTGTGTGTGTGTGTGTGTGTGTGTGTGTTTAAAGGAGGCTGTTAGCCAGAAGTCTACCCTGTAGTGTGCAAGCTGCGTTTTATTACTTCCCTTTTTGAAGACATAGTCAATGAGATGCAGGTCTTAAATCTGTGAGAACATTGTGAGAACTGCAGGGAAAACAGATTTCCCCTGCAGTTCTCAAGAAAGTTAAGGAAGACCTCAGGCCCTGGTGTCAAGGGTCTGGGCTGCCCAGCATCATCTCTGCATGCAAACAAACTGCTAGCTAATCCAAACAATGGTTTTGGTTTCATCAGAGGTGGGACTCATGCAACCAACAGGATGTTTTTCTTACCCATAGATCCCATCTAAGATGTTTTTCTCGGCCCCAAATTTCCACCATGGGAGAATGGTGCATTTTTCTAAAATGGGGGAAGCTCACCAAATCCTTATTGAGTCAATGGACCTACTCTAGTGCAATTTACCAAGCTAAGCAGCAAGAGGCCACCGTGTCCAGCTGAGACTATGGACATCCTAGGTTATTTTAAACAAATGTAATGCTGTAAGTTACTGCTCAGTGATATAACTCTGTTTTATTCCTTCTCTGTGCCAGTGTTTTTGCAGGCTGCCAGATTCCCTATCCAAAACGAGAATTTCTCAATGAGGACGAACCTGAGGAAAAGGGGGATAAGGTATCGTTCTGCGACCACTTTATTTCCCAGATTGGAAACTGACAGAACACAGGGGCGAGCACTGAAATATTCATTCTTGGTCAGAACTATCCCAATGTAATGTCATGGGACACTATTGAAACGGGCACAATTTGCATGCATGACAACTTATAAAAAAACCCAGAGTACTTTATATTGAATAAGTTTCAGTAAATTTAGACCCTGTTAACAACACGTGGCTGGAGGAAGAAAGAAACGAGGCCTTAAGCTGTAGTCATCTGTTTACTGATGATATCTTAAAAGAGTCTGCAATTGATGAGAAATATCCCTCCAGCTCTTTATGTCCTATATTCTTTGTAGTAACGGAGCTTGACTATTTTTTTGATAATTGAGCTGTCCACAAATTTATACAGAACCGCAGGATATTGGTTTTGAAGTAGTACTGTACTATATATATATTTCTTAGCTGTATTTTACATCTTGGGATACAGATTCTCAGTATTCTTCCCAAAGGCCCCTGAGTTGTAGAACAACTTTTCTTTAGAGAAAAGTCAGAAATGAAAAGGTATGGTTGGTAACCCAGCTGTAGGCCCCAATAAGCTGCTGTTTTAATGGATTGTCAGTTTCTTCCGTTTTACCAGTTCTTACTTTATTTATACAATATATTATTACTATTTCAGTCTGCTTGATTTCTTATTATTGCTAGATATTTCTGGCATGCGCGAGGCTTCAGGAAAACACACAGGGAAGGAATTTGCTACTTCAGCAGGTGTAAGTTCAGCCATTGCCATCCATTCAGCAGTTCAGTAAATGATGTTCCAGCACATACCCCATATATACTCGAGTATAAGTCGACCCGAGTATAAGTCGAGGCCCCCAATTTAACCCTCAAAAACTGGGGAAACGTATTGACTCGAGTATAAGTCTAGGGTGGGAAATGCAGCAGGGCCTGGCAGCTCCTCCTTTGTGAGCTGGGGGAGTGGTGTGTGATGTTTAAAATGACTTTTAGCCACCGATGCAAGCACTTGCCTCAGTGGCTAAAAGTATTGACCCGCATATGTCGAGGGCCCCTTTTTCAGCCCAAAATGAGGGCTGAAAAACTAGGCTTATATTCAAGTATATACAGTATATGCGTAGAATGGATGAGATAGCAGAAGATGACTGTTAATTTTTGAGGGACATTTCTTTATCTTGTGTATAGTTCTTTGCTTTTAAGATATAACATACAATACTCTAAACATGAAATAAGTGTTAAGTAGAAAGGTAAATATGTATATGGTGTAATATGGATTCTTTGTCCAAATGAAAAAAGTAAAAATAATATAAAATCAGTATAAAGCTAAGAAAGGAAGAGGTTTAAACCTTGGAGAGGGTCTACTGTTAAGTATACAAAGAAAGAGTAGGGGTGAGGGTCTGCTGGTCCTGGGGGCAGAATGTGTGTGTGTGTGTGTGTGTGTGTGTGTGTGTGTGTGTGTGTGTGTGTGTGTGTGTGTGTGTGTGTGTGTGTGTGTGTAAATGACATAGAAGTGGGGAAAGGTGAGTAGTGGACAGATGTAGAATGAGACAGTGCCCTGTGGAAGAGTGCTTGTTATGAAAGTATAGGTAAAATTTTAAACACAGATGCTTGTAATGAAAATTCCAAGGCACACCTTCAAGGCGGGCCACAAAACACTGCTACAGTATCTATATTGATGTCAATACACAATTCCTAGTAGTTTACAATTTGTGTGTGTGTGTGTGTGTGGAACTGAACTGCCCAGTCATTAAGAAAGTCACCCCGTATATTCTGCAGAATAACAGGAATTGCTCCCAACAATATTTTGTTGCTGCCAGCCTCCAGGTATTGTGGGGACTTCTATTTATTCTAGAACAGGTGGGGGAGCAGAATGCAAACAGACAACAGCAAAAAAGGTACAGGTACAGATACCAATTTCAAGCAAAAAAAGTTACAGATGCAGCTGTTCAACCAAGAAAGAGTTGCAAAGATATTTTGAGTCACATTTCTGAACCCTGATCTATGCATATTTATTCAGAAATAAGTCTCATTGAGTTCCATGGAGCTTACTCCCTGGTAACTTAGGGCGTTTATACACGACCCCTAAGCTCCGCCGCAAATGGCTGCAAGGTCCGGACCTTAAAAATGTTTACCCACCAGCTCCGGACTTTGCAGACAATTAAGTGCGACCCCGCCCACTTTAGCAAGACCAAACAGCAGTTTTCTTGTACCTGCTTTTTGGAGGTGACAAATATTTGATCCGGTGTAAGGATAGTGAGTGCGGGGCTCTCCTGGCTTCTGTTTGTTGTTTTTCTGCCCCCCCGCCCCTTTGAGAGATCTGAATGCTGCCCGGAACAAAACGGAGGTAAGAAGGCATTCTTTTCTTTCTTTTTTCTCCCTCCCTCAGGCAGCCAGCAACCAGGAAGTGCCGAGGGGGGTGGGGACAGAGGAAGAGCGAGGAACCCCTAAGATCTCTGGTCCGAATTTAAGTGGCCAGCGGATCTTAGGGGTCGTGTAAAAAGGCCCTAACTATGGGTTGCATTGCTAGTTCAGTATACAAATAATAGCTATGTTCATTCCTCTGGACCTTCCAAAAACAAATGGTGAGTCCTTTGCAATCACAAGAGAGACTCGGGGACAATTTTTGAGAGCCAGAGAAGGGTATTTTTTTGAGCCAGCCCAGAAGAAAATCCAGAAGAATGGGGGGGGGGGGAGAGATGCTGCCTAGCTGTGGAAATGTTCTGGCAGTGACTAAGAGAACAAGTCTGGGGAAAGGGAGAGGGAGAAGAAGAGCTGGCCGAGGTAGAGAGTGGGAGTAGGGGGAGCACAGTGCCTTCTGCGTGTTAGTGGGAGTTTTTCAAGTTTGGGTGCCTTTTTACCTTTCCCCAGTCAAAGTCTACTTAGTTGCCTCTGGGTATAGTAATCAAGAGGATTATCTAGTAGTTCCTGGCTTTAAATAGGCTTCAAGACTTTCCATCACCACACTCACCGTGGCAGATGAGCAGCCAATCTTCCGGGCTTGCACAGTATACTCTGATAAATAGAAGGGCAAAGACATATGGAAGTTGAGTCATGGCAACTGGACTTCTTTTCTTGAGAGATTTAAACGTTTTGCTGCTCATCCAAACAGCTTCGTCAGTCTGGGGAAAGCTAGTTGCGAGTCCTTCATTTTGTAGTTCATTTTGACCTCATGTCACCCTGGTCTGAAATAGGCTCATAAGATGAACAGTGGCCTGAATAGGCTTGTTAGGTGAACAATAGTCTCAGTAGGCTCATTAGGTGGACAATGGCCCACCTTTATAACCTTCCCAACACCCTTAAAGTATGAGTCCTTAGCCATGGCCTTGTTGTTGGAGGTGTGAAGTATTCTTGATTTGCCTGGGGATTGTTGAAATGGCTGTTTGATAAGTAGCAGACAGATCGTGCCTGAGGCCCAAGCCTCTGTTGAGAGAGGGGTTTTCAGTACTCACATGAATGGCTTCCCTGACCCCTCTCTCAAACCACCTATCCTGTATGTCTGTGAAGATTCTCAGTCATACAGGTGAGTTTGTCTGGAAGTTGAGTCACTGCTACTGGACTTCTTTTTGAGAAATAGAGAGGTCAAAGCTGACTGACGAGACGTTTCTATCTCTCAAAAAGAAGTCCAGTAGCCATGACTCAACTTCCACACCTATCCTCTAGGAATAGGGTTAGGGTTACATCCTAATATGTGTACATCCCCATCTTTGAATGAGTGTCCTTCACGTGGAGGTGTACTGCTGATTCTCCTGGGCTGTTGCCCCTCCTGTTTAATGGCTGTTTAATTTCTGCAGTCTGCACACTCCTCACTGCATTGGACCGCATATACTGTATTGCTCCTTTTGTGTTTTGGTGTCAGGCCCTTTGGGTGGACAAGTCTCTGTCTTAGTGTGTTTGTGGCTTTGAAGTAAACAAAGATGTGGTCTTTGCCCCAAAAAAAATTCATTTTAAGCTTTTGCAACATTGAAAACCCCTCTCTCAACAGGGGGGGGGGGGGCTGAGGCACAGTCTGTCTGCTACTTATCAAGCAGCCATTTCAACAATCCCCAGGCTCATACTTTATGGGTGTTGGGAAGGTTGTAAAGGTGAGCCATTGTCCACCTACTGAGCCTACTGAGCCTATTGTTCACCTAACAAGCCTATTCAGGTGATTGTTCCTCTTATGAGCCTATTTCAGACCAGGGTGCCATGAGGTCAAAGTGAACTATAAAATGGAGGACTGGCAACTAGCTTTCCTCAGACTGACAAAGCTGTTTGGATGAGCAGCAAAACGTTTCAATCTCTCAAGAAAAGAAGTCCAGTTGCCATGACTCAGTTTCCAGATAAACTCACCTGGATGACTGAGAATTTTCACAGACAAAGGCAAAGAGAGCTTGGCCACTTCAGAAAGTCTCCCAGTGTCCTTAGCCTTTGACTGGCCAGGTTGGTATCAGACATTTCTTCTAGAAGGTTTCTGGGAGGCTTCTTTGGCTACTTCTGATAGAAGTAACCGGAAGAGATCCACCAGCAGAACATTTCCTTGGCTGCTGTCAGGCAGAGAGGGATTTAGGTGTACCAAAGCTCTGCAGCTGTGATACTGGCTTTCTTTGCTACCTGCCTCTTTTGCTGGAGAGGATGCCAGAGACAAGGGAGATCTCCTTAGACTTGTGAGGAGACATTAAGCTGGCGGTCACAATGTTTGCCATGGCTAGAAGCATGGAGGAACAGTGTTAGACACTGGTCATTAAAGCACCTCATCTGTATTTCTACACCTGTATAGGAAGTAGAAATGATCTTTAAGACAGTTTTACAAAAACAATGATGTTTTATGAAGCGAGTACAGAATGTCTTCCATCCTCCCTTTTAAACTTGATTTGTGTAAATAAAGACATGCAGTCCAATACCTAAACTATTTCAGACACATGTTTTAACTCTTGAACCTCAGCTTGAATCCTAAAGTTTTATTTTTCTGAACATTTCTTTAAATTTTGGTGTTAATAAAAGTATATAAACTTAGATTCTTTTCTACGGTTCATCTGCTACCATTCAATCAGCTGCATTCAGTTGGTTATTTTGCTCTTTGAACTGTGGTAGCAGCACATTCCTTTGGCAATAAAGCTAATACACAGTTCCATACTGTAGTCCTGGCTGGTCTGTCTCATTGAATGGTGTCATTTCTGAATGTCATGTCATGTTTTGCAACAAAACTGCAAACATTGCTTTAATTGAAGCTCTTGGCAAGAGAAACAGAGTTTGTGTCGTTAGTGGCAGAAATCCCTTTGCTTTGTGTTGCCCCTTTTCATTTTACAATGAAACCCTTTTATTGCACTGAAAGGCATGCAGAAATGAATGTTTCACACCAAATCCATCTGTTTTAAAATAGCCTTTTTTAAAATAGATTTGGTGTCAACATTCATTTTGCCATGCTTTTCAATGCAATTAAAAGGCTTTGCTTTACCTCACTAGTAAAGATGCTGACCTTGTGACCAGTATTACTTGAGATCAAGGGTTACAATGGAGCAATCAAGGGTGAGGAATGAGTTCATTTGACTTAAAAGATCCTGTTGCTATCCCACCCACTTTCATTTTCCTGCAAAAGCAATTAATTACCCTCTAGATCATCTGCCCCCTCCACTTCTTGATCATCTCTTCATCTCCCTCCAAAAGCAATTTTTCCCTTTGAATAAACGTGGAAAGCCTGTGTCCCAGCCATACCTCACTCTGCCACATTCTACAGAAGTAGAGATCTGTAAGTCTCAGATTCATTACAAATGTAAATGGACACATTCAGCTAGTGCTAGTATGTAGTAGAATTGTTTGACGGTAGTTAGACATCGCTTTCTGTCATACAAGAGGAAGCTCTTATTGAACACAGAATGAATCCCTCCCCAAAATATGATGTTGTGATAGCTACTGATTTAAATGTCTTATAAAAATAAGAGTATTAGAAAAAAAGGTCAGGCAAATTCATGGAGGAAGATAAGCACTGTCCATTAAAGGGAACATACACATTTAGTGGCACGATGTCCCTGAGCTATTAGATGACAACACGGGAAGAACATCACACCTGGGCTCTGCTTGTAGCCTCCCAGAAGTTGGCTGCTTCTGGAAGAGCAACGGGTTTTGTTTTGTTTTTGATAGATTTAGTCTAATCAGATGGGCATACTGTATTTTAATGGTGTGACTGTTGAAATGACACTATTAAACAGGTAAAATAAACTAGGTAGAGCCCCATATATTTGTCACTTTAGCATTGTCCAGGTGTCTCTTACTGCCACACTGAAGGTCAAAATTTGAACTAGCTTGGTATTTCATATTGAAAATTCCGTCACACTTATAATTTTGAAGTCTAGCTTTCTATGTTCCATTTAGTCCCAATCTAACTTGGAAGACCTAGAAGACATGCCCAATTTCAGTGGTAGAACTGATGCCTCATACACAAAAATTCTCATATTCAGCCTCTGATGTCTACTGGTAAGACAATCTCTCCCTCTGAAAACCCTGACAGAGTTTTCATAAAAATATAGTCTCCTGCCTCACTTTACTGGAAACAGAGTCCCTTTTAGTTTTTTATTCATTGCTAAGAAATACCTCTGAATTTGGGTTTGGATTCGTTTTGATTTCTTGGGCAGATAATCCTGCAGGGTACTCCAACTGTAACTGGCATATGGCTTTCTGGACTGCCATTTAAACCGCAGCTCTAACCAGCACAATCATGTCTAAATTTCTGAGACTTGTTCTGGAGACAAACTGAAGAAATTACAGAAGACCATTCTAACTCAGGCTCCCAACCCCTTTCAATCTTGTAGAATCAACAACAGCAGAACCAGCATCAGCAACAAACAGCACCTCAGCAGCAGCAGCAGCAACAACAGAACAGCACCCAGACAAATGGAACTGCAGGGGGTGGTGGAGCAGGAGGTGGTGGCACTGGGGCAGGCCTCCAGCATAGCCAGGACTCCAGTCTCAACCAGGTGCCTCCAAATAAGAAACCACGCATTGGTCCTTCGGGCGCTAATTCAGGCGGGCCTGTCATGCCTTCGGATTATCAGGTACATTTGCTCTGTTTATTCCTGCACCTTTTGTTTCTTTTCATTGGTCGGTGGAATGTGAGTTGAAAATGGCTACGCTGGAATGATCTCTGTTATTGAACGTTCTTTCCCAATGCATTAGTTTAGATTTGGTAAATCCTACAACACTGACTTTGAGATGATTGATTTTTAAAAAGATGCTCTCCTCCCGAACACAAATTCTGGATCCTGGAAATGTTCAGAGCTTGAAAGCAGCCAATGCTGTGTCACAAATAAAATAGGTCTGCCATGCTTTTTGCTCTATCAGCTAAAACTATATTCTGTTTTAACCTAATACCGAAGGTGAGGAAGTAAAAGTTTTTTTCCATTTGTTTCCATTGCATGGTTAACGTCCTTGTGTACTAGGCACAGTATAAAAGTGATAGTAGCCCCATATCCCAACTGCCAAGCTGGTTGCATGAACCCACTCAGCTCAGTGGAGGCTGAGAGTGATCAGTGATTTGGGTACATTATGCAACATACTCATATGACCCACTTCAGTGGATGCTCCCATAGGGGTATGTGAATCATCTCTAGAAAACAGTTTAACCACATGACTTGATCTGGCCATAATAATTGCAAAACAGTCATATGATAGCTTACCTGGCATGTATTAGCTGCAACAAATAATGGCATTTTCATTAGATGTAATACCTTCTGAAGTCTTAGAAAAGTTATGGCGGAGCTCTCAAGATGTGTCCATTCCTTGACACATCAAGCTTTGCCATCATGATGCAAGACCCTGAATCTTTTTTTATCCATACATTTAACACTGCCTGCATAATAGGGATTTCTGGTTTAATACTTACTGTAATACTTTAATAATGTGCAAAGGGATCTCTGCTGTAATACAGCAATACAGTGCTGGTTCAAAGGCAACAGGTGTTTGGTGCCCTGACCCCCCCCAAGCAGGTACCCTGCTCAGAGGCAGCGACTGTAGGAGGCGGGGCAGGGAAGCCAGGATGCTGCCTCTGAGTGGGCATCTGATGCTGAACACCTTTTACAGCCACAATCAAACTGACACGAACCACCGAACGAACAGTCTGTGCCCATCTCACGTTAGAACCATGAAATTATTTTCTGAATAAGCAAAATTCCAGTCATGCTTCCAACTTACATGACTCCAAATAGAGACAAGCCAAAATAAAAGTATGGGAGATAGGAGAGATAGTTGGTGCCCTTATTTCATTTCCCTGTTGAGTGTATTTGTCAAAGAGTAAGGGCTAGGAGCTAGACCCTAGAGTCGGACACAACTAGTATGCAAGTGTGTGGTGGGGGAACCTTTACCTTTTTTTAAAAAAAGGCTAGGATCCCGTAGTGTAATCATTCTCAGGGGAAATCCTTCTAAAACAATATGCTAGCTATTCAAAGATATACATGTGATATGTTTGTTTGTTTTTCTTAAAGCACTCCAGTTCACGCCTGAGTTACCAAAGCAACATTCAGGGATCTTCTCAGTCCCAGAGTACAATGGGCTATTCTACGTCATCTCAGCAAAGCTCTCAGTACCATCAATCCCATCAGTCTCACCGGTACTGAAGGGACTACGTAGACGATGTTGTAAAAGAATGAACTAACAGTCAGCGGACTCCAGCAATATGAAGTTCATAACCATGAGAAGAACCAAAAATGCAAACTGTGATGCAGATTTTGAAATTGCAGTTATAAAAGGAAAACTTGGAATTACTAAGTGTTTTCAGACAGTGAACAGTTCTTTTCTTTTTTGTCTTTTTTTTCCCTGTCTTTCTTTTTTCCCTCTTTGGCCATAGATGCTTGTGAAGTTTTCCCTCAGCTTGATTTCGCATGCTTTCCATTGTGGCTACTCAAAAGAAACCGTCTGATCTGAACCCAGCACTTAAAACGTCTTTACTATGGAATTTTTGAAAGATTCCTGGTGCACCTTTCTTATGTTATAATAATTGCCATAAATCTTACCTTTTTCCCAAATCCCTTTACCAGGATTTTAAAGTTTTGGAATCTTGAACTCCCAGGCTTGTATATAGTTAATTTTTTACTAGGCAATCCCGTTTAGCTATACAGGTATAATGCACCTTTTAAAAGCACTATGTTATTTTCACAGGATATTACTGTTTTGCTCATGGATGTCAAGAACAGCAGATTTTACTGTTCCAGAGTATTTTATTATTCTCTTTTTATTAGTCTAGTTTTCAGACGAGGTCTTTAAGAAAAAAGAAGAAAAAAAAAGAAGAAAAATATACTACCCACGTCTCTGCAGCAGCTATTACATGTTGTTTCTTTGGACTGAACATCAAATGGAAGATGATGAATATTTGTTTTCAAATGAGAATCCCATAGATGGTTTGCCATTATCTTCCAAGTGGCTTAAGCTTTGCTTTACATATATAGACATGAAAGCAAAGTGGCAGGCAAATACTTCTGTGGCCTCAATAGAACAAGACTTAACTTATGCTGTCTATTCTGGTGGCCATCCGTACATGCGGTGCAGCCCTGCTAGTCTTAATCTCCGTTTCGGGATCAGTGGGAGAAAGGGCAAAGAAGGAGACTGCTACTGCTTTCAGGGGCTTGGGGCTCAATGCGTGCTGTTTAGTATTTATGTACACTTTTTATATCGGTTGGTTGGTTGTTTTCTGATGTAGCCTTCCTTTCTTAAATTTTGGTTCTGAAACTTGCAGCAAAACAAACGCAAAAATGTTGCAGCACCTTAAGAAGCTTAACAGTTTTGTTGTGGCATGAGCAGCTGCCGACCTACAGAACACTTACAATCGTGAACCTTGACAAGCCATCACTATTATTATTATTATTATTAATATTTTATTACTTTAATATTATGTTATTATTCTTATACCTTCATGATACAGTGGAACCAGATCAAAAATTGAAAAAGAAAGCTGTTGAACGTATTAGAAATCACGGAGCCAAACTGCTCTGCCGGCGGAGCGCTCCATGGTTGCTCCAACAATCCACGGATTGCAGTGACACAAACTGGAATTGACCCCATTAAATATAATGGGCCTTAGGTGCGTACACGGGGATAATGAATGTCCCTTTGCAAAACTGGTATACAAAGACAACTGCACATGCAACAAATAGGATTTGGGCCCGTGCCCAGAAGATGTTTAGTGTTCTCATGCGCCAAATGGGGTGTTACATTGTCTTACTGTTTCTGGGATAAATCCCAGTTGGCTGAACTGGGCAAGATATACTGTCCGGCAATATCTCTTCTCTCAGGCCACACACGCAGCACTCGTGCTAACCGAACCTGGATGTATCGGACAGCCACCTGGCAAAGGAAATGTCAGCTTTCACAAACAGCATATCCATATTGGAGAATCATGGTCTGTGATCAGAGGCAACAATACTTTGAGGCAGCTCCTCTTTTCAAAGAGGCCTTGGAATTGCAGCTGGCATGCTGTATTCCAGGCTGTATCATCCAGTTTAGTATACAATTCAGCAACTTGTGAATCTGAACTTTTCTTTTGGTTTATTTCTTTATTTAAAACAGTTTTCTTCCCTTATGAAGATAGGCTTAAAAGTTTGCAAGCAGCTCTGATTGAAACATAGAAGATGGGGGAATAGAGCTGAATAGAAATTCCAGAGGGTAAAGTTTCAGTTCTGAGTAATTCCTTCCCTTCCCCGTGACTATCAAAAGCAAAATAAATTATTGAACATATATACTAATTTACATTATTTATGTAGATTACAGAATTCAGCTTTTTGTATCGAATTGGGGTTATCATGGTGCAGAAGTTTTTAAGCACACACAGCCCTAACCTTATTGCACTAGAATTGAAAAGGCGCATTGTTTAAATATATAAGCAGCACCCAATATTTTAAGAACATTTGCTTTTTAAAAAAAAAAAGTGGTTCAGGAAGGAGCCAGTTGTTTATATATGCATTAATGGGCCTTTACATGATATAGCATGAGCCCACAACTTATGGTGTTCTATTTTGATTGATATGAGACTCAAAGAAGTCACCAAACACTTTGCACTAAGACTGCAGTGGGAACTAACACGGTGATTAGTCAGTTTGCAGGATAGGCAGACTTCTTTTAATCCCTAAAGTAACGAAAGATACCTTACCCAAGAGATTGTGTGAACTCCTTACTAAGTCTAAAGACCACCCAAAATGTTGGTTACATTGTTCCATTTGCTGTTGCTATCAGGTGGCTTTCTGGAGAGAAATGCAAAGGGTATTGCAATTGAGGCAATATTGTATCGTGTGTCTGAATTAGATTTGTTGGATGGAACTAATCTTTATTTTGTATTAACGTTCAATGAAAAATGCTTCCCCAGTGCAATGTGGTCTTCTTGCCCCAAGTTGATGCTTGGTCAGCAGCACGGAAGGCTATTCTGACTGGCTTATGAACTGCTCATTTTTCACCCCTCCCTCTGTTACTTTATCCCCCACTGCTGACCGTTGGCTACAATCCTTCGCACCTGTGGCAGCCAAGCATATATTCCTCTGTGCATGCAGTGTGACAACCTGTGTTTAATGTGCTTTATCTCCATGAGCTTCCAGTCCCCTAGAATGAGGGCCATGATTATTTTCTGTACCAATAAGTTGATGTTGGCTGGCTAGGCTAATTGCTAATTATATGTCATTTCCCCGCAGCGTCTGTGCACACCAATGTAGCTGTGCTAAATACTTCATGGCCTTCCAAGCATTGACAGGGGAACAGATGAAAGTATAGGTTTACACTTTTTGAAATGTTTACTGCACTCATTCTCTATTTGTAACTTGGCTTTGGGGCATATTTGGACTATTATTGTGAAATGTTTGTGTATAATAAGATGAGTGTCTCATGTATTGCAGGGCTAAGGTGAGCCAAGACGAGGTTGCTTTGTGTCAGGGGAAATGTCATGAATCAAAAATGTAATGTAAGATAAATCATATGTTATATGTTATGGAAACACAGGACACAAAACATTGCTATAACCGTGCAGCTTGTGTTCATGAAGTCTTATATGCAGCTGCTGCATCATCTGTAGTTTTATTTTCGCTCTCATATTGGCCCTTAGAAGTGGACCATGAGTTATTAACCATGATATTTGCCACTTTGGGGAAGAGTAGCTGATTGCACCTCTTTTTGCGATACAGTGGTACCTTGTTTAAAGGAATTAACTTGTTCCAAATGAAATTATGTTAAGCAAATTTCCTTTATACAAATTTCCCATAGGAATGCATTGAAGAAAACAGAGTAATCCCTAATCGTGACCATTTTTATGTTGTACGGATTTGCCCCATAGGCAATTCTGTTAAGCAAATTTCCCCTATCTCCAGAACTTTTTATGTTGTACTGATTTTATGTTATACAAACTGTTTGTTATACGAGGGTCCACTGTATTTCTCTTTGGTTTTACAAAAAAGGAACAAAGAAATAGGATTAGCAAAGTAGTGATGAAATTAATTGTAGCACAGACTGCAAAATGAAGGAAGACTCCTGTAGAAGCCACACGTCCTGCACTGTATTGGTGACACTGTATCTTTTGGGGTGGGAGTGGGGTGGGAGGGCACCCCCTGTATTTAGGGAGGTGGGAGCGTGAAGTATTTGATTATGTATAATATTTTATATAAACATAATAAGCTTAGTTCCCCTACATAATCTTCAGTGATGGTACTTAAGCAACATTAAGCAAAGATAACTGTTTTAAGATAAGATGAATATGTTGTACATAACGGCCATGTATAATCTATACATTTTGCCACACCAGAACAATGTGTATTGCTTTACGGGGAAAAGTCCTTAATGCACTGTTGTCTCCTAAATATTTAGTAGTAAATTAATACTATTTAAATTTTTTAATGAATCTGTCTTGTGCAGACACTAAAAAGTATTACACAATGTGGACTGAACATGTCCATTTTAACAGCAGTTTAAATAATGTTTTATATATGTAATGTAGGTGTACTTTTCAAATTGTTTTATGTTGTATTTCATAATTTTTAACTGTTCGTGGAAATGTGCCTGCCTTCAGTTTTCTTTTATATGTAATTTCACATATTCATCTCCCCCCCCCCTTGTACTCTTTTTTATTATGCAGTTAGTTTTGTGTCTTTTTAATGCCACTTCAGCTCATTGGAAATAGCCTGTGTGTAGCAATGTGCTCTCTCGTAGCTGCTGAGGTCTGCAAATAAAAACAAAGCCTTTCCAAATCCAGATTTATGTTCTCACTTGTTGGGATTTCATGGGATATTTTATTCTCACGCAGTAGTGAGGGGGAGGCTTGTCTTATGTGAGTTGGGTTCTTTTCTGATTCCAGTGAGAATTCCATTATATTCTGCGGCATTTAAAATCTCACACGACCAAAGGAGTGTTTGTGCGGATTCAAATGTATTCCACCCCAGTATCCAGAATGAGAAAGGGTAGGATAAAAGGGTAGGATAAAAGTAATAACCTCAGATAAAAGAAAATTTTAAAATGTTGATATTACCAGCTACCTCCTCACCCTGTTGAATTCAATTGTCCAGACCCCAATGGAATAATTCTTTATTTCCCCTAAATGTGGCCAACATATTGACAATCAGACCATGTCACATCTGTTTTGCTGTGCATCGGTTTGCCACACATAGAAAGGCATGGGATCTTTTTAAATTATCCTAGCTTTTTTTCCAGTGCAGAGAAAAAAAATTCTTAGCAGTGGCAAGTGGGTAACATTTGGAGAAATGGTTTACTACTTGTAAAGGTGACAAGACTGTAGAGTATGTACATTGTAGGTTTCCTTCTGTGGATTCTTCAGCAAAATGTGACTTTGGGAAAGTAACATATCCCATGCTAGTTTGTGAGGATTAAACTGAGTTGACAATGTATGTGGAGCAATGACCTTCATTTTTAAAATGCACTTAAAGCCCCACCGAAGACAGACACTCATGCTGGTTCTTGAAGTTAAATTTGATTTTGGGAGGTCAAGAGATGATTTTTTGCTGTTACCAAGCACTAATCTCAGCTAGCCAATTTGCTGAAGTGAAAGAGGTAATAACTGCTCAGTTTGCTTCCCAATATTGATCAAGTGTAAGAGATACAAATATCAGATTGGTGAAATGTCAGCTCTTCACAGTACCCTGGCTCACTTCTGCTTCTGCTCTGAAAGGAGCAAACATTGAGACTAAGTACTGTAACTGGTTAAAAATATCCATCCACTTTGCTAACCAATTTCGGTAAACTTTGCCCTCATTTACTGTTTTAGTATGTCTTTATGTTGCTTTTGAAAAGACTGTTAAAACTATGCTTTTGTTCATTGGATCTCAATTTTTATTTTATTTTTTGTTGTAATTAAATTGTTTCAGTGTGAATTTTTTAAATAAAAACAATATATGTTTGTAATAATAATAAAAAGTTGAAGTCAAGCTGTGTGATGGGCAATCTGTGCACTTTGAACTGTAATGAGAATAGGGTAGTTGTCTCAAAATTCAGGTATAGGTGTTATTTAAGGCCCTGCTCAAGTTGTTGTGAGTTTTTCGGGCTGTTTGGCAGTGTTCCGGAAGTTTTTCTTCCTGACATTTCGCCAGACTGTGGCTGGCATCTTGAGAGGGCAAGGAGCTCAGGGGAACAAGGAGTTCTCTCTGTGCTCTGCTCAAGTCTTGATAATCTGCCTCCCTTGGCTTGTGGGTTTTGTTTGCTTTTCTTTTTCCTTTAGATAAGGTCAATCTTGAACCCCTTCAGCCAGCAGAACACGAAAGGCTACACCAAACGGACAGTGTCTTTGCAGCAGAAATTCTGCCAAAGTAAGTGGAAAGCCAAGTAGCCCAGCATCTCTAGACAGAATCCTGTATTCATTAAGTCAGTCCATTCTCCGACAAGGATATTGCATTAAAACTTTATTCAGATGTCAGCATTTGTACATATGTGCTACACAAGCAGGGGAGCACCTAGCCCTGGCTTCTTCATCATTTCCACCCTCCACATACAGTATGAGGAAGAAGAAAAGTCTGATAGGCAAGACATCTCCCTGGGGACACTGCACATGAAGTGACATGTCTCCATCAGATACGTCGTGGCACAGGGGTTCAGCTGCTGCACTGCAGCCCAGTCTGTGCTCACGACCTGGGCTTCAATCCCTGGTAGTTGGCTTGTGGCTGGCTCAGCCTTCTTTCCTTCCGAGGTTGGTAAAATGAGTACCCAGCTCACTGGGGTGGAGGTGGGGCAGCAATGTGTAGACTCCATAATTAAATTGTAAACCACACCTTCCGCTCAGTACAGGGCCATGGAATATAACTCTAGAAAATATATCATTTAGAACATGATTTGAATGGGATATGGATGGTGCATTAGTCTAAATACATTTGTTTAATCCCTGTACTGAAAATTTGAGGACACATTTGTTCTACCCTAAACCAGATAAGGATATATGAAATGTCCCTGGCCAGTGTAGGAGCATTAGATAATAAGTGTTCTGCTCCAATATTATTTTGTACAGAAGATAGTATTTTTCCCTCTCCTGCTTATATACAAACAGTGTGTTCACCAAGGCAATGGCATCTAGAGACTCATTGCCTAGAAAGCTATACAATTGTTTCATGCCCCCAAGGAGATACTGAGCTGTACTTGGACAGAACCATTCCAGTTCACTTCCCTGTGAGCTATTTTTGAAACTTAAATGACTTGCAAAAGCAGTTTGATAAGGCAGAGCAAGGTTGGCATTTAAACAGAGGAGAATCTTATGGAGCGTTACTTGGACAGCTGTTTGGAACCTGGCTGATATATCTCCCTTCAGAGAAGGAAATTTTACTCCAGCCTCAAGCCACTGTGCGTATGAATTTCTAGGAAAGCATCTGTATCACTAGATGAAATGTAATGATCAGTAGTCTAAGAAAGCCTTGTTGCAGTCTCAGTAAGTTGGTTCCAAGCTGAAGAAATATAACAGACAAAGCAGGGGTTTTGAAGAGCAAGTGATCATTGTTGGAAATATTGGCCTGGACCCAATTCATTTCCTTAAGAAATGTGTTACTTTGTACAACCTGCTGATAGTTTGCTGAGGATTTGAAAATGAAAAGGTGTTAAAAGTGGCAAGTATAGTAACAAACGACCAATAGTGATATATGTATACCAGATATTGCAGTACTAAGAGTTTGAGCAGTGTTACTACACGTTAATTTTAGAATCTGTGATAAAAGGTCTTAAGAGGTGAGGGAATTTTGAAAAGTCCTTTGGGGAGAAAGGCGGCATAAAAATAAAGTTGTTGTTGTTGTTGTTGTTGTTGTTGTTGTTGTTGTTATTATTATTATTATTATTATTATTATTATTATTATTATTATTATTATTATTATTATTATTATTATTATATTGCTTTCAAGATGTGAAGCAGTGATCTTCCAGGAAGGGACCTTCCACTGCGACTTTTGGTTTTCCAAGCATCTGTGGCTATGATCCTGCCCAGCTGGTTGATTGATGGAGTATAAAATATTTTCAAAACCCAGAATAAAGGGTGCTGAGCAACCACTGGCAGCCCTGGTGTAAGGACCTGCTTGCCTCATCACCTGGCATTTGTTGGGTCATAATGTGAGGTATGATGGGCTGCAGGGTCATGGATTTGGGGCCCAACGTCCCTTACCTGCACAGTTTGAGTTCTGGAAACATGGATTCAAATCCTGTGCTGTAACTAGAGTGGGCCCGTTTAAATTAATGGAAAGTTATGGAAAAGAAGCTGACTTACCAAATTCCCACTGATTTCTTGGGCCTACTCTAGTTCTGGGTTAGTACACTAAGCAAAAGGATTCCAGATGTTATCTGAATCAGGAATTCTGTCCCAATTCTTTACATCAATTTAATATTTCTTTCCTTCTCTTCCTTTCCTTCCTTCCTTCCTTCCTTCCTTCCTTCCTTCCTTCCTTCCTTGTTTATTTTACAAAGTCCATAATGCATTAACAAATAAAAATAAAAATCAGACTTTATTATTTACCACTTCAAACAAACATCTTGTAAAACAAGCCTCTCAAAGTGGTAGATGAATGCCTTCTTCAGGGTCTGCATCCATGGTGTGGACAAAAGAAATTGATGGGGCGATGCTTTGTAAGGCAGCAGTGTTAGTACATGCTGCTCCATGCATCAACATTCCTACTGTGAGATATTCAGTGTGGTGTAGTAGACAAAGTGATAGACTAGGGGCCTGAATTCGAATGCCTGCTCAGCCATGGAAGCTCACTGGAGAACTACTAAAACCCACTCTTTAAATATCTCACCTTGAAAACCCTTTAGGGTCATTTTAAGCTGGCTCTAGCTTGACAGCACATAACAATTCTTATGGTCCCTAGAAGGGTGTCCCAGGAGCTATGGGATGTCGTAACTGTCTTCCCAGCGCACATCTAGGAGGGGACAAAAAGTTTCTGTTCAGCAAACAGATTCTGCTCCCCTTCATCCACGTTGCTGACTATCTTTACAGAGGAAATTTGCTTCTGCCTGGATTATGGAATCTCCACCCGCACACCACAAAGTGGATTCAGGGCAAATAAGATTCCATTTTGCATGCATACATAGGAAGATTACCAGTAAATGTGGCAATATTAATTACTGCATATACTCGAATATAAGCCTAGTTTTTCAGCCCTAATTTTGGGCTGAAAAAAGGGGCCCTCGGCTTATATTCGGGTCAATACTTTTAGCCACTGAGGCAAGTCATCTGTGGCTAAAAGTCATTTTAAACATTGCATACCGCTTCTCATGACCCCCCTCTGAATCACAGGGGAGTGGCACACAATGTTTAAAATGACTTTTAGCCACTGACCCAAGCACTTGCATCTGTGGCTAAAAGTTATTTTAAACATCACACACCACTCCACCAGCTCACAAAGGAAGAGCTGCCAGGCCCTGCTGCATTTCCCACCCTAGACTTATAGTCAAGTCAGTACGTTTCCCCAGTTTTGGGGAGTTAAATTAGAGGCCTCGACTTATACTCAAGTTTATACGGGTAATTAATATTTAAAAGTAGATTTCTGTCCAAGGCACAGTAGCTTCAGAACACCATGGAAGCATTAGCATTCTTTGGAGTTGAACCTTGTACGAGCATTGACAAATAGTACAGGTCACTTCCACCACGTGTTCCTCGTAACGTCAGTGTGTGGGGTAATAAAATCCTGAGCAGCTGATTTACAACTATGTATTATATAAATCAATTGTAGTAATTTATAGAGTACTTTTCACATGTGAAGATTTATTACAAAGAATGCCTTGAGCATCCAGAATTATTTATTCAAGGATGTTACAGTTCTCTGAAGTGATTATTATTATTATTATTATTATTATTATTATTATTATTATTATTATTATTATTATTATTATTATTATTATTTGTCATGCAGCTGTAACGATGATCATCTTTCCTTCATCTGCTGAGCTGAAGGTCATGTGTGCTGCTTTAATAATGCTGCACTGAAGTTGGTGCGGTGACACATTGCCACTAAACCAGATGTGGCCTTCTCTAGTTTAAAAAAAAGGTTTGCATTTGAATGCAGAATAAATTAGATTTGCAGGCTTGGTAAAGCCAGTTAATATCTGAAAGTTCTGATTAATTGGATGTGAGGTGGTTTTATTGCCATCAGTACAGCATGTGAAATTATCCCTGACTTGATGGACATATAAGACCAAGGAGGAGAGAGAGAGAGAGAGAGAGAGTACATATCTTCTCAAGCCTCCCCTTGTTTCTAGTACTTGCCAGTTCAGTTTTACCTTGCCTTGCCTCCTGTATTCTTATATACAAAGAAATTTATTTTCTGCTTAATACACTTTAATAATTTTGTATATGACTGCTCATATAATTCAAAGTATTTTCATTTCTACCCTAGGCCCACACCTCCCTGTCTCTCTCCTCCCTCCCACAACTACACAGAGTAGATAGAAATATGCCTAAATATGGTTGAGTCAGTCAGGTACCTTAAAATGTAGCACCAGGAGTTAGCGTAAGGTTCCTGCCAAGTGATAACCAAATATAGTTGCAATATAGTTGCTCTTGACACACCACCATACAAGCAGCAAGGGTTTTGGATTTACATGCGTTCTTGAGAGGCAACCAGAGAACCTCCTTAGCTGTATGAACTGCTGCCAGGGCCTACCCCTCTAGCTAGCCGAGAGAGCAATGCCTTTACCTAAGCCTGAGTCACTAGTTCCCTTGGATGTCAAAATAGCTCTCTCTCTCTCTCTCACTCTCTCAGTGTCCAGTGATTCCATATCACTGAGGAATGTCAAGCTCAGTAGAATGTCTTCCACCTAGGAATCAGAGGCTGAAATTGAGCCATACATTGCAACTAGAGTAGGCCCACTGTATCCATAGAACTGACCTAAATCTCCACGGATTCTGTGGGCCCACTCTAATTCTAACTTGCAACTAGATTTCAGCCTCTTTCCCCCCTGTCCTTCAATAGTTATGGAATCATTTGAAGAATGACTGATAAAAGACATGTCTTCTGATACATAAAATACTACAGTACAAAAATAGTGCAGTGGTAGTTGTTTTTTCCCTTAAGGTGCTTTACACCATAGAAAAAGCACAAGAATATTTACTCATCTACCAACAAAAGGGATTGTATTGGCTTATAATACATCAGTTCCAAGTGCAGATGTTGGTGTCCTGAGCTGCTGCCTGGGGTGGCATTTTGGTGAGTTGAAGCTTTATTTGTTCAGCAAACAAGGGAAATTGTTCCTCATATGCTGAAATGCTTGGCCATGCTTCCCGGATATTGTGCCTAGTAACCTTACTGGATGTAGTCCAACACTCAGCAGGGTGTTATTTGCAGACAACACATGTAATATTAATTTTGTTGTGGGAAAGATTTTCCAAACATAAAAACACATGCATAACTGCAAACCCAAGAACATTTGATAATGAAGGATTTCATATGCATCTGCCTGGCCCACACCATTCATCCATGCATGCATGCATGCATTCACTGCACATCTGGGCAGCTAAGGCCACTCTTTGTGGCTTACAACAAACAAAAAACAGTTCAATAATCAATACATCAAATTATACATAAACAACAATAAAACTTAATATTTTGGATGGTGGAGTTGGGTTAAACATTGTCTTAGGGCAGGTCTACATTATCTCTTTGGATCAGGCTGAATAAGGTTGCTGGGGGGTCTGGTATGACCTTTGGTGCAATCCTAGCGTACCAGTAGCATACACGTCTCAAGTGTCCCGATTTGATACGGCTCTGTTGGCTGTCAATACCCCAAGCCATGAAGTGGCTTTAAGAAAGCAGCCCCTTCACAGCACTGGCAAATTAAACACTTACACTATATTAAAGTAGTGCAGATATGCTACATCTCTTATTTTAAAAAGATTTAGTTGTGGACAGGTTCTCAATTCCTTTAAGACAATTCATGAAAAGAAAGATCCTCCACAATGTCCCCTCTTTTCTCCTGTTTCCAAGTGGAACTTTTAAATTTAAAAACCATTTACAAGGAATGCATTTGCACTCTTCTATTATAGTCTATTTTTTAAAAATTCCTTTGCCTCTCCAAGGAGCAGAGGAAGTGTTTAATTTCGCTATCTTCTCAAGGCACCTCATGATACAGGGAATTCAGAGAAGAAGGTTCACTTTCAGCTACCTCACATGCTTGAAACAAAGCAAAGCAAAGCGAAGGATGTGGCTTATATACCATAGTGCTTAAACCACTCTTTGGGCAGATTACAACTAATTATGCAGGCCACACATTGCGCCCCCCCCCCCAAAAAAAATCTGAGTACTCATTTTAGCAGCCTCAGAAGGATGGAAGGCTGAGTGAACCTTGAGCCTGCTACCTCCAATTAAACCGCAAGGACAGTTATGGCTGCAGTATAGCAGTTTATTATTATTATTATTATTATTATTATTATTATTATTATTATTATTATTATTATTATTATTATTATTATTATTATTATTATTATTATTATTATTATTATTAATTGAGCTTGTATACCGCCTGTCTTCCTGAAGGAACTCTGGGCGGTTCACAACAAAGAAATGTAAACAAAATCAATAACAATTAAATAAGACAATTTAAAAACACTAAACAATCAATAAACCAAAACAACTAGTAGACAGCAGATGGGAGGAGGAGAAAAAAAAAAAAAAAAAGGGGGGGGGAAGGTTAAAATTTAGTCACCAAACGCCTCTCAGAAAAGCAAGGTTTTGAAAGCTTTCAGAAAGGCTGGCAGGGACTCTGCAAGGCGCACTTTGCTGGGGAGATGGTTCCACAGAGTAGGGCCAACCACAGAGAAGGCTCGAGTACGGGTGGATGTTTTTCGAGCCTCCCTGGGCGTGGCCACCCGCAGCATGTGCGCCCGCGACAACCTAGTCGGTCGGGCCGATGTTGACCGCTGGTCGATCCGCTTTGCCAGGTAGTCAGGTCCCAGGCCATGGAGGGTTTTATAAATTAAAACCAAGACCTTGAATCTGATTCGGGACGCAGCGGGCAACTAATGCAGATGAGCCAGAAACTGGGGTGATGTGGTCGAACCGGCGCACACCCGCCACCAGTCTGGCCACCACATTCTGTACCCGCTGCAGTCGCCAAAGGAGAGTCAAGGGCAACCCCATGTAGAGGGCGTTGCAATAGTCTAGTCTCGAGATCACCAGCGCTTGCACGATAGTTCTGAGGGAGTTCCCATCTAGATAGGGACGAATCTGGGCTATTTGACGGAGATGAAAAAAGGCAGTCCTGGACACAGCAGCCACCTGGGCCTCCATAGTGAGGTTACACATAGTAACCACTGTACCATGAGGCTCTCTTATCAAGCCAAAAGATTAATCCTACCTGCACCAAAAAAGGTGCAGCCCCTGATGGGTACCCAGAAAGCTGGGGTTAGGAGAACTGTAGGGATGGGCTGGTTTACTCCAGCAATTGCATTGTGTGATCACCAGAAAAAGGAGCAAGGCAGTCTTTTCCTGCAGCAGACCATACAGAGGGCTAAATGCCTGTCCATTCCCACCTTTATTCTCATTTCCCTTTTTGAAAATGTTACTGTTGTTATGGTGCACAAAGCCTCTGCTTCCCACATTCAGTGAGGAAACGTGTATTGACTCCTGGTGGGTTTAGTAGTTTCCGTGCAAGTGAATGAACCAGACAGGCATCGTAATACTGCTACCCACTACATGTGTTGGCCTAAAACCCTGACTATTTCCAGTCAGTATGCCAACACATCCACACCCGTTATTCCCAGTATGGTCTAGTGGATAATGGGACAGACTAGGATTCTAGAGAAGAGACTTTGACTACGCACTCAGTTATGGAAACTCATAGGGGGAAGTTAAACTGGTAAAACTACTCCTTAAATGTCTCACTTTGGAAGTTCTATTATGTTCTGTGTAAGTCTCTTCGTACTTGATAGCACAGAAAGCAAGCCAACACATCTGGAGAACACCTGGAGGGCACCAGATTAGAAAAGACTATTGTAATAAGAGCCTTCTCTGTCCCTTTCTGGATGGCCTTTGCACATATTTTTCACCATTATGTGTGGCAGCTTAAAGACAAAACTGATAAATAAGCCATCTTTTTAACTGAAGGAAATTTTGCCTCATCCAGATTTCAAGCACAGTTAACTATTGAATCAATTGGATCACATTTCCATTTACTGTATTTTCAAGCATTCCTCTGACATTGCTTAGAATAAACAAAGCATAAAGAGAAGCTATTGGAGATAGCTGACATTCTGTCTCAGTGTTTGTTGCCCAATATTTAAAATTTTGGAACAATGTAGTATGGATTTGTATTGAAGAAAAATACTGCTTTCCCATGCTAGCTAGTTAACTTCTATGCTTGTCATGAAGCCACCCTGGGTTTCCCCATCATTTTCATCCTAAATTCCCTGAATTCTACTGCAATCCTCTCCCATTACAGTACATGGCCAAGGAAAGGAGGATTGTCAAGGCAGAAAAGTAAAATAGCAGAAACTCTAGACCAAACATGTAATGGATTGCTAGGGACATATTATCACCCTACTTCTTCTGGTGATCTTGAAAACCAAGGAGCTAATTATAAAAGTCTTACATTAAAGTTGACTTCAATTATCTTCAAATTAGCAGACATAATCTTGAATCATGAAGTCATGACAGGCTAGATACCTAGATATGTTCAATTATTCTGCTTTTTTATTATTATTTATTAGACTTATAACCTGCCCATCTGGCCACTGCTTTGGAACAATTTACCCCAAAAACTGCCTGGTGTTGATCAAATCAGGATTTATTGCAGGACTTGGAGGCAGTTGAATCCCTCACAGAGGTGGCACTTAACAGGCAAGCCTGTGAATAATTGCTGGGGGTCTTCCTCCTCCTCTTGTTAGGCTGTACCTTCAGTCTTCTGCAGCTGTTTCCTAAATCACATCAATGGCACAAGCAGTGTGATCCAAGAGGCCTTTGGTGAACAGCGCAAGGTTACACCCAAAGTTTACTGTGATCACATTACTGTATAGTTTCTCTGTGCTTGGCAGCTAGTTAACACAGAGGATAAAGGGGGTGTTCCCCATCCTTTATTAATTCGATTATTCTTCCATGGTGTTTGCTCAAGGGAGAGACTGGTTATTTCTCCAAACCTCCTGAGAAAGGTTTGGAAAGAATGCGGCTTTTACAAACTAACTCATCATCACCCTCTCTGCCCTTTCAGTCCAATAGAAATACTCAGCTTCAATACTCAGCTTTCAACATAGCCTAATTATTAATACAAGCCGCCTGTTTCGTAAAGCCAAGAACAACAACAAAGTACATCATAGAAAAATGTACTGGATGGATGCAACATCTGGCATGATGAGGGAAGGCAACATTTTTGTGTTGTTTCTTGATCACAGATGGATCTCTACAGCCATCACCAGCCCTACTGTGATGCAGAATAAGACAGCTAAATAAGAAATTGAGTGCCACGAAACAGCAACAAACAGTGTGTTACTTAATGTACTAATATAGGTTTTGTTAATTAAAAAGAACTGCCAGATTTGTGGACAGGGCCATGACTAGGGTAGAGCAGCAGGGTTTTATCCTAGGACAGCAAATTTAAAGGGTGAGCCCCCTTCCCCAAGTTCAGCAGTTGGCTTGGTCGCCTAATCACAGGTACACCACTCTCCCACCAGAGGGCATGTCTGCCTGAGGTTTGGCACACCAGGACTCACCCAGCTGAATAGGTGATAGCATTCAGACAGAGGGCTCATCTACTAGATCCTGGATAAACCAGGCCTCCACCCTTGAATGGTCGCTGTAACTGTGACTTCATATACCTCTACTAGGTCTCTAGTACAGATGGGAAGAAGCAGGAGGAGGCAGCATTCAAACATATGACTGATCTACCAAGTGAATGGGCAGACCAGGCATACATGTCTGAAAAGGTCTACTGTGATTCAGCAGATCAAGCCCCTGGTTTTGATAACTGCTTGTTAATATCCATTATGCTAAATTCTGTGTATATGTATGGTGAGGGACAGGTGTGCATGCACACATACTTTTTTGATTTTGTAGCGCTGACTGTGCTGTTGATTCTGTGGAGGATGGGAGATGTTGGCAAGGTCTTCCATGCTGTAATTATGTAGTACAATGTGTACTTTTTTCAACATTGATTTGGGTGGGGTTGCATTTTGTGCTACTTGGTTTGGATGCCAAAACTCCTACTTATGACTCTGGTTGCGGAACACCTTTTATTTTTATTTATTTTATTTTATTTTATTTTGCTTCATGTGCCAAACTAAATTGCCTGGTTTGAATACAAGGCACCATGACTTGAATGCGTATGTGGTGCCATTTGGTGCATGCATGGGCATGTGGTACTATTTCTAATGCTATTTGTGCTATAAAAACTCAACTCTACACTTTATGGTACTTGCTGAAGGCTACGGTGGTAAAATTATATTTCCAAGTGTTTCTTCTTGGAACATGACTTGGCATGTGTCAGATGTGTGCAGATATTAACCCTTAACCTACAGACAGATCTCTGGATGATCTGAAGCAAGTATTTCAGAGCTCCATTTTTTTCATTAATCAAAGCCATAAAATCAAAGAACTGCAATGCAACTAGAAGGCTGGAAGGGTAGATTTATGTACAGGTTAAAGAAGCTACTGTTTGGTGCCTCAGACTGTTAAAAATGCTAAATGTATGAGTCATAATTGTTAGAATGTGGCACAATTTGTAATTTGTAATTTATAATTTGATAATGCTTATTGGGCCTTTCAGTTTCTCTTATTTTAGGATATCAGCATGCCTTAACCCCGTGGTTCTCAACCTGTGGGTCCCCAAATGTTTCTGGACTGCAACTCCCAGATATCCTGGCCAGCTCAGCTAATGATGAAGACTTCTGGGAATTGCAGTCCAGGAATGTCTGGAGACCCACAGGTTGAGAGCCACTGCTTTATTCCCACTCTGGAGGAAGAAATCTTGTGTTGCTTATGAAAGGTTCCCAATTGTCATGACCCCCCCCCCACTTCCTACTGCAACCCTATGGGACACAGTCCACAGAGTTGCCACTCAAAGGACAACCTTGCAAGACGCAGCCTACAGATGCCAAACTCCAGAGAGTGCAAATCAAAAACTTGAGGGGGACCTTGAAATGAGGAGAGAAATCATGGAGGTGGCTAAGAGGGATAGGATAGTAATCATGGGGGACTTCAAGTATCCCCACATTGACTGGGCCAATGCGAGCTCCGGGCAAGAGAGAGAAACCCGGTTTCTCGACTTGCTGAATGACTGTCCCGTAGAGCAACTTGTCATGGAGCCCACCCGAGAACAGGCAACTCTGGATCTAATACTGTGTGATACTCAGGACCTGGTCAGGGATGTGAATGTCACTCAGCCTCTGGGGAACAGTGACCATGCTGCAATCTCCTTTGCCATGCATGTTGGAGGAAGAGTGTCAAGAAAATCAGACATAAAAACCCTTGATTTCCGAAGGGTAAACTTCTCTCAGATGAGGAAACTAGTTAGAAAGAAATTGAAGGGGAAGGTTAGAAGAATCCAATCTCTTCAGAGTGCATGGAGCCTGTTTAAAACAACGGTAATACAGGCCCAGCACAAGTGCATCCCACAAAGAAAGATGAGCTCCTCTAAGTCCAAGAGGGCGCCAGCATAGTTAACGAGCGGAGTTAGAGAGGCTCTAAAGTGCAAGGAGAGGTCTTTCTATAAATGGAAATCCTTCCCAAATGAGGAAAATAAAAAGGAACACAAACTCTGGCAAAAGAAATGTAAGAAGATGATAAGAGAGGCAAAGAAAGACTTTGAGGAACGCATGGCTAGCAATATAAAGGGTAATAATAAAAGCTTCTTTAAATATGTTAGAAGTAGAAAACCTGCCAGACAACCAGTTGGCCCTCTGGATGGTGAGGGAGGAAAAGGGGAGGTTAAGGAGGACTTAGAAATTGCAGAGAAATTAAATGAGTTCTTTGCATCTGTCTTCACGACAGAGGACCATGAGCAGATTCCGCTGCCTGAACGGCCCCTCTTGACTAAATAATTAAATCAAATACAGGTTAAAAAGAGGATGTTTTAGGACTAATTGATAAATTGAAGATTAACAAGTCACCGGGCCCAGATGGCATCCACCCAAGGGTTGTTAAGGAACTGAGAAATGAAATTGCAGATCTCTTAACGGTAATATGCAACTTGTCTCTTAAAACGGCCACAGTGCCGGGGGACTGGAGGATAGCAGATGTCACACCAATTTTTAAAAAAGGAAGGAGGGGGGACCCGGGAAACTACAGGCCAGTTAGCCTTACATCTGTCCCAGGGAAGATGGTGGAAAGCCTCATCCAAGAGAAAATCTTAAAACACATAGAAGAACAAACCTTGTTGAGAGAAAATCAGCATGGCTTCTGTAAGGGTAAGTCTTGTCTGACAAATCTTTTAGAATTTTTTGAAAAGGTCAACAGGCATGTGGATTTGGGTGAACCGGTGGATATAGTCTATCTGGATTTTCAAAAGGCTTTTGACACAGTCCCTCATCAAAGGCTGCTGAGAAAATTGCACAGTCAGGGGATAAGAGGGCAGGTCCTCTTATGGATTGAGAATCGGGTTGAGATCCAGGAAACAAAGAGTAGGTGTCAATGGGAAATTTTCACAATGGAGAGAAATGAAAAGCGGTGCGCCCCAGGGATCTGTCCTGGGACCGGTGCTTTTCAATCTGTTCATAAATGACCTGCAGACAGGAATAAACAGTGAGGTGGCGAAGTTTGCAGATGACACAAAACTTTTCCGTGTGGTAAAAACCAGAGAAGATTGTGAAGAACTCCAGAAGGAT